>VWYI01046141.1:0-64003 GCA_013399455.1 Anthoscopus minutus | reverse complement strand
TTTTATGTTTAATGTACGATATTTTGACATTTCCAGGACAGGACAAAAGTGCTTTGTAAAGGAACTAAGTCCTTATGCTTACACTGTCAGATTCTGTCTTTTAAATTTACTGCTAGATCCCCAAAAAAATGAGGAGGGGTGGGAAGAAAGCACAATCTCATATTTCTTTCAGACTACTCCGAGTAAAACAGAGAATAAGTGAGCAAGGAACCAGCACCCCAGTTGAGGATTTACAGTGGCAAATATATTCATTTCCTGTCTAAATTTCCTATAATACTTTTTCCATTCATCCTTTTCCTCTTCTGTTTTCCACAACACTTCATGAGTACTGAGAAAATGTCATTAATAACTGATACAAAGAATCACACATGAGCATATAGATAAACTAGGGATGACAAAATATCAACTTGCAGCTGCTCAATTGGAAGCCGTATCTACACAACAGGTAATTGCTTTTAATTTAATTAGGACTCCTGGTATTGTTTCTATCTCATAGATTACATTATAACATGCAATGTGTTAAAGCAGGAAGATGAACAGTGAGAAGACTCTGAAAATATTACCTATTTTGTCTAGAAGTACCATACTTCAATGCCTCTAAGCAATTACTGTTCATGGGCAATGATCAGTTCTTTCATGCTGCTCTGTTTTAGCACTTTGGTATATTCAAAATATTAAAGTACTATGAATTGGAAATATGCAGTTCAGCTCTGTAGAAGTAACACAAATTGACTTATATATATAAATATATGGCAAGAATTTCACCAATTTTATCCTTCAAAAATTGCAACTCATTCAAAAGAAACTTTGGCTTATCAGCTGAAAAGTATAATGACGTGCAAAATCAAAATATTTGACTTACAGGAATCAGTTCCAACATTAAAATCACATTATGTAAAATCCAATGGGGCAGACTTCCTACAGGTGTGAATGGTAATAGTTCCATCTTCTTATATTCTTCTGCCACCAGAGAATATATCAGCTCTTAGGAGGACACTAAATTGAATGAAAAAAACAGCCTCTAAAACAAGATAAAATTTTTAATTATTCACTTAAATAGACAAATTTCAGTGCTGTAACAGGTATTACACAATATGGTGGTCCTTCAATCTATTATGATGCACAATGTTTTGATAGAACCTGATATACTCAGAACTCAGCCTCTCCTTTTAGCATATAGCAAAGTCCATAACTTTTATCGATGATTCCCCTTTATGTGGCCATTTGCTTTCTATTTGTCAGCAAACTCCAAGAAACATACCCATCCAGAAGGTCAAGTATTTTTACTTTATTATTTTATTTGGCTGGTCAAACAGATCTGTTGAAATAACTCCTGAAGGTTCAAGCTAGCATCTGGCCCATCTCCTTCTCCTCCACTCCTCACTTTTATCCACCACCATTTAGAATTTTCCTGCACTGTCAGTGCAGGACAAACAGAGGAGCAGAGGCTATGTACATGGTAAATTGTCAGACCAGAATAATGTCCATTTTGTATTATATCTTATTTCCACTCTCCCTAAGAACACGCAACAGAAAATCTTCTCTTTTTATATTGCTCAATATTGGTGGCATTGGCTTCCAAAGTTCCTTTGTCTTTACTGCTAGTGCTAGGAATTACTTTGGGGCTGATTTTAGCCATATAAAAACCTGAAATTTCCTCACTTTGTGCAATTAAATAAAAGTGATCCTCAGACCAGTGTTCTAGTTGCACAAAAAGTAATAAACATATTTCCTATAACAAGGTCAAATTCTGACCTTGAAAAAACAGTTTTTCATATGACTTCAACTGAAAATGAGGGTAACCTGCAATTTAGACATGAAGAACCATAGACAAATCACCAGGGTTTCACTCATTGCTCTTTCAGTAAATTGTTCTGTGTATTGAGCAAGTTCAGTTCTCCAAGGCTGGTGCATATGACTAATGCTAAATAAAAGTCTTCATAACATATACAGCAAACATTATGTGCAACCTGAATAATGAAAGTACAAAACATCAGTCTTTCACACTGAAGTGAATAACATTCATAAATCCTCACTGCCCCTGCCCAAAAAATAAAGAAAATTACATGGGAAACCAACTATACAAACAGAAATTCCCAGCTGTCAAATGCTGTACTTTGTATACTTTCTACTAAAATGATTAATCCTCTGAGAATTCCTTTGTGAATTTTCTCTGAACTTAAGTGCATGACTCATGCACCTTGGCAATCCTATTCTGAGTCTGACTTTTTGTTCCTGGAGTCAGTCAAACCACTTGCAGCATTATACCTAATAATATTACTGGTAAAGAAGCAACGTTTTTTATACACTTTAAAAAATATAATTGATTAATTCTTTCCATTTGGACACTTTAACCAAATAGCAGGACACTGAGTGGCATGGATTCCAGAAGAGCCTGATGAAGAATGCTATCCTTCTCTGAGATGAGTGTGTTGGAACACTGATAAACTCCCTGCAAACAGGAGATAACTGACAAACTTAGACCTTTCAGAGCTGTGCTGGCATCACAAGGCATCATAATTCTTCAGAGACTAAGACTAATTAACGGAAAGAGATGAAGACCCAGGGCCCAGGTTTAATAGAAAGTTCAGAGCCACTTCGCTGAGTCTGAACCCAAATGTCATCAGTGAAAGTCTTAAAAGCTGGCCTTGGCAAGAGTTATGGCACACAGTTTTGAAGACATTTTCCTTCTCTTGTAGTTTAATTTCTGTTTGAATTCTGGCTAGCCAAGGTATTCTAGAAGGTGACAATAGGTATGTCTCTTTAGCCTGACTGTTTTTACCAAAACCAAGATTAACTTGAAGAGAACACTGACATTTTATGTAAATCCTGACTGTTTTGCTTAAGTGGAAGAAAATAAAGATTTGAAAGAACTCATAAGGAAACCTCTTGGAAATCCCCTTGGTGGTAAGCATTTATTTATGTTAAGAGAGAACACCATGCAATACAATAATTGTAAAAAATTTCATCTCAGTATGAATAGACTGAACCAGTTTGCATAAAATCACAGAATATCTTGAGTTGAAGGGATCTATAAGGACCATCGAGTCCAACTCCCTGCCCCTCAGAGGGTCACCTAAAACTGAACTATATATGTTGCATAGCTGGCAACATTTGCTATCTTGGTAGAAACTACGTACTCTCCTCTTGGGGAGTCATCTAATCTTCAGCAGAAGGTGGATCTGCTTCTCTCAACTCATCTATTTATTTCTCTCAGGTCCAAACTACATGCACTCTGAACTGCTATTTGTCATTTTCCTGACAATTATTTACCTCTGAGGTGAAACTCAGATGTGATCTTGAGTGTTTTTGCTCTAAGACGAAAGGAAACTGTATTGAAGTGAGCTTTATACCTACAAGTAGATACGCACCTGCCTGTTTCATGTCTTGCCACTGCCCACAGTATGCATCACATTTGCAACACAACGCTATAAAACACTGTATCACAGGCCATGACAGAACTGTCACACCTGAGTCACTTCAAACTGAAAATAAAATTATAGTTTAAAGTGCATTTCAGAAGGATGCCTATGATCTGGAGCAAACATTGCATATCACATCTGGGGCAGTGGGCCTTGGTCAGTGTGGGATATATTTTTTCCTTTTGGTCTGTGTGTCAGAGACTGTTTCTACAGCACTGCAGATACAGCCAGAAATTATGAAACACCAAAGCAAATTCATCTTGTCTTTTATTTAACTTGGCTATGTTCTTTAATGCAAGTAATCTTCAAGGAGGCCACTGGTTTTGTCTGCATTACCAGAGAACTCTAAAGGGCTGGAACTGTATAGCCAGAAGGGCTTTTTCCAGGCTCAGTGTCCACGAGTTAGCTCCAGCTTTCCCTGGTCAGGATATCCCTTAGTGGCTGGATCATACCAGGAACAGTCCTTCTAGAACTTTCCTTAGATAGCTTCCTTCAAAGGAAATCCAGCCTTTATGCTTTGAGACCTCCCTGCAATGTCAACCTTGGGACTGGTCAGGGCATTCTCTTAAAAACCACACTCACCAAACATGACTGGAAAAATGCACCTATGGCAGGAGCCTCAGTAGAAAGGACAATAAACCAGATTATGATGAAATGTTGCCAGTTAACCTTGGCTAACAATTAAGCCATTGTGTGTCCCAAGAAGAAAACAGGATAAAAAAGCATGTGGGTTGAGATAAAGACAAGATTGTTTACCACTTATTGTCACAAGCAAAATGGAACTGGCTGGACTTGGAGAAAATAAATTTAGTTTACTGCCAATTAAAATGTATTTTGAAAATAAACACTGCAGCTTTTACTTTTGCTACTTGGGCATGTTCATTTTGAAAAGTAATAATGATTACTTTCCTGTGATATATAATTTCTTCCTATCCATATTTCAAGTCTTTCCAAGCAGACTATTGAAATGAAGGAGGCAGAGATGTATCTAGCTGTAATGATAGCTAATCTTACAGATGTGATCCAGGTGTCACAAACATTACTGATCAAAGCAGACATTAATACCATCTTTTTTGTCACTTGCTTTTTGCTACCATGAATCACCAAGTTCTGAGGCTTCTCTCTCTCTGAATAAATGAACACTATAGTGACTTTACCCTAGCTTCCTGAAAGACTCCAGAGATATCAATAGGTATTCTTCGTATCTGATGTTTAATCCTTTAACCCTCCTTATTCAATTCCTGTGTGGAACAGGTGAGATGGCCAAACTTGCAGTCTGTGGATTATACCCAAGAACATATCTTCCTCAACAAATGGAGTCCAGGTAATAGTATTTCTACAGAACAGTATCTGAAGAAGAATGAAGAAACAAACAAACACCAGAATAAAATCATTCAGAGATAAGTTTAGGTAAGATTAAGGAAATATATGGAGAAGAGGAAAACCACTAACAAAAAAATTGCATTTCTAGTGAACAAAGTCAGTCACTGTTTCAGAAGACATGCAGTTTATAGATGCTCAAGTATATAAAAAAATCTACCATTACAAGAAAGTTTTCTCTCTATTAATTTGTTATACACAGGCTATTATTAATATTTATCAATTATCCAGCACTGGCCAAGTGAACCATGCCCTCCTTACCAGCAGACTAAAAGATACAAATATATAATTCATGCAGACTGAAAGACCTTTCAACTTAAAACAAAAATCTTTATTAGGAGAAATCTCTAGAAACTCCAAAGTCCATAAAGCTGCACAACAAAATTCCAAACAACCTTATTAAACAGAAAAAAGATACCTGGATTAAAGATCCCGCAACAGAAGTTTGACAAAATATGAATCTAAAATCAGCAGCAGAAGTAGTCAAGAGATCCCTTAAGAAAAAAAATGGCAGGACCAGATGTTGTCCATATTTTTGGCTTCAGTATCTTGTATTTTTGCACCATGACCAGCTCAAAATTCCAGTGAATTTTCTCAGGAGTAATCATTATGATGCACGTCAGATTAGTGTTAATTATGGAAAACAAAGCAATGGCCATCAAGCAGTTCCCAGTTCCTAAATAATCACATCTCTCAACCATTTGCAAACTGTTAACATTGATCATATCAGGGAAAAAACCCCACTCTGGTGTGGTCACCAATGCAAATTTCAAATGGGAATGAAAAGGATGCAAAAAGAAATACTAGTACTTTTGGGGATTGATATATAGAGAATAAAGACTGCCAAAACCAGAAAATCTTAGGACAATATGCAAAAGCTATGAAGTCTTTGATTTTGTCCCACATACATGAATAAAGAAAGAATTAAGAATGTATAACACTACCATAACATAATTCTTGAACATTTACATAAATCTGTCTTGAAGACAGAGACCTACCCCTCCAAGATTGCAGCTTATACCCAGTCCATAACTCCTTGGGAAGTTTCTGGGGGATATTTTTATTATCCCAGTTTCCATAATTTACAACTTGTTATTATTCAGCCTTTAAAGGAAAACTTGAATGGAAATTCAATGCATCTTGCAAAACATTGCTAATAACAAATAAATTATCTTAGATGATTATTAAATCAGGTAAAATTATCTTAACCTCTTGAGGATCATCAAGTCTTTCCAGAAATCACACAGCTCAGATAAGTTGCAACACATTATTTACTTTTAATAACAGAAGAAGCCATTGAACCATTAAGGCTCATAGAAAACTCCCTCCTTAAACACAAACTTAGCAGAAAAAGCCTCTTTTCAGGCTAATGCTATACCCAGTTTTGAATATACATTGCAGGGATTTCCTTTAGTAGAACTGAGGCTATTGGAAGAAAAAACAAAAAAGTGTCTTACTCCATAAAGAGTATTACATACAAAACCAGACACTGAGATATTAAATATACCTAGAAGGAAAGCTGGAAGTCTGAAAAACTTCTGTCTGGAGAGTTGTTTCTTAGACAAGACTTAAAGTTATCAGCTAAGGGAGTAATTGTGGAAACGCAGGGAAGAAATCCAATTGTGGAAAGAAAATCAGTTTTAGAGGCAGAAGGCCTTGATATAGGAAATGTGTGACGAGACATTAAAATGTCAATAAAGACTCTTCTGGGTAAGATAGCTCAGCTAAAATCATTCACTGCAGTCCTGGCTGCAGTTGCACACTGCCTCTTGACACACAAAGAGAGGAGGGATAACACACGTGAAAGGCTATAAAACATAATGCCATAATACATTTGGCACAATGTGTAAACCACAGATAGCATCAGCATTGCCCTTCACTATGATCTGTGGGGCCAATATTCCTTTCCTAGACATCACAAACAATGAGATCAGAAGTCTGATCTATTGGCAGATGAAAGAAAGAGGGGAAGAACCTTTGGGATCTTGTATCTGGATAGATCAGTAAAAGGCAGAAAAACAGATTCCAGAGACTTCAAGATCATCATCACTATTATCAGCACTGCCTGCCCATCAGCTTAACATATGACAGAAAGAGAAATACAGTTCCAATATTTCATCACTACCATTCTGAATATAAGCCTTCAGGAGAACACTGAACAGGACAGGAAGGAAAATGATCAGAGTAATGATTTCTACAACTTCTATGGCTCAGCCTAAAATCCCTGGGCAACCTCTTAACAACTTTAACAATGATATGAGCAATTTCCATCAGATACTAGAGTTCCTGGAAACATGACTATTTCTTTCCTTGACATCCCTGACATTTTTCCTAAAGATTTTAGGGTTTAGCTGGAGGTGAAACATTGCCAATTTATAAACAATTATGCCAATGCATTAGAATGTGATATGAAAAAATAATAAGAAAAAAATTTGGCAACTTTATTATTCCAAGAAGCTAAAGGATAAATAAGACAGTATCACAAGGATAAAGTAATCACATAAACCCAGAGTGGTAATTGCAAGTTATGCAGCATAATGTTCAAAGGTCAGAACTTCCTTACAAAAAAAATCACGTTAAAATTTCTATCTGTTCTCTGTTGGCAAAATATGACTGAACCGCAGTCTGGGATTTAAGAAGCATATAAAGGTGAATGCAACTTCATACACCACAAGAACAGCTACCATCATGTGATAGAAGAGGGTGGAGTAAGCCGAGACAAGGTGGAATGAGTTGCTCTACATATTAGTTACTTTGAAAAACAAAGAAATTTCTGGGTTTGGAACTGCCCAAAGTAGTTAAAATAAAATTTAAAAATCTATGAAAAAGACTGAAAATGGTCAATAAAAAGCATTAGCAAACTGCTGCCCAGTCCTTTGGGACTGACTGCTCTGTTCTGTTGCTGTCGCAGTGGTGAAACTCATTTGCCCAGTGGGCATATGTTGTCACATGCCACATTTCTAGTAAACAACTAATAAAGTGCTTTCAATGAAAAGCATTCTAAATCCTTGCTTTGCAGGGTGGACAATATGCTTCTTTATAGACAGAAAAACAGGGCTGACTTCAGCAGTAGGTCTGGATTTGCACAGATGGGATCTGGCACACGGAACTGAGATGCGGCAATGTTAGTGTGGAGCACAGCATGTGAAATCATATGTGATCTCTTATACCTGTTTCTGCTTTTTCCAATTCTGTATCACAGCATTCAGACCCTTCAGTATCTTCTAGAGCTGTTTCAGTGCCAGACTCTTAGTCTATGCCATTGCAGGAGTGAGTTTTGTTAACACAAGCAGTGACCTCAGCAGTACACTGTATTTGATCAATTGTGGCTACTGTTCTCATTTCTCTTCTCCAGCATCATTATCAGATGGTCCTGTCTCTTATACAGCTTGAGAAGAAATTATTTCATCTAGAAGAAAATGATACAGCTGGTCGTGGTTCTGTATCTTCCTACATGCTGCTTAGCTACTGCAGATAGAGTTGAAGCTGTTCACATCCTCTGAGGCACACTCGTACACCTGGCAGAGAGCACAGGATGGCAGAAAGCAGCCATAAAGACTATGAGTTTTCTGTGAAAGAAATGACCCAGTAGAGTAGCATAAAATGGTATAAGCTGCAGACATCCTTTCTGGGCCCTGTGGTGAGGAATCAATATGAGTTCAACACTCACTGAATCATTATTTTATGGTTAACAAAACTTGCAATAAAGAAAAGTTATTGTATAAGCATTGATATGTATAAGGTGTAATTAAAAAACTTTCTATCATCCTTTTCAGTTTAAGTAATGTGTAGAAGTGAGGTGTTCCAGTAAAATTTTCTTTTATTAAAACTTCATTATTTTTTGCTGAACATATTCCATGCAGTGTTATTGTAAATTATTAAAGTGAGAAAAAAAACCCCAAACCAGCACATTTTGAAATACAGATTTTTGGACTAAAGCTGAGTTTTGCTTTTTTATTCACATTCAGAACTCACTAAGTTATAATGAGTCTTCAGTGTCGGTAGTGCAAATCAAAACATTTCCTCTATGTTGCTGAACATTAATTCTCTTTCAATCTAACAGGTTTTACACAGGATAAGTAATAGTTTATGCATAGCCCAGTAAGTAGGATACACCAATATAAATTATTAATTTCAGTTGTCTGAAAACTGTTGTCTGAAAACTAACTGTTCAGTTGTCTACCTGGAGGGCTCTGATAGAAGAGGAACAATGCTTAAAAACTCAACAGCAGAAGGAAAATCTGCTTTGCATCTGTGATATGAATAGCCAACCTAGGGCCAGATCCACACACAAATTTACTACTGATCCTCTCCTGTGTCCTATACGGGTTTAAAGGCTGAGTGCTTCAGAAGTTGATTAATATGTAGATGAGATATTTCTTAAGGGCAGAAATATTTTGCAGAAACCTGGGCAGATGGTTTTGGGGCAGAGACAAACTCAGTCATACAGTTGAATGTTCTACAGTATTTTATCAGAGCTTATGCTTGCCATCTAGGCTCCCTCTGTAGACAGTGGAGTGATGCTCTTCATCACAGTGTGACAAACCACTCTCTGGAATTTCCTCTCTCTTTACTGACCACAGAAGAAGTCTACCTGACCAGCTTAGAGTATATTTTAAGTACAAGGACTCTCACCTCAAATTCTTTATAGCTGTCATCACATTGACCCTTGATTTGATACATGACTATTTTTTCTTGGTGCTTAATGATAACCGTGTCTTAATTTGTACCTTTCACCATTTTAAAATTTTGGTAAACTTGATTAAGGACATAGAAATCTTAGAAGCCTGACTGCAATGCAACTTTAATTGTTAGAATTCATTAAAAGCTCTATACCTATCAGATTTTCTTGACTTCATTTTGAGCATAGTTTAACACAGCAAAGAGTGAAAATCCTGTTTTTGAAGCAGGAAACACTTATAAATGAAAACTAAAAAGCAAGAAAATGAAGACATGCAGTTTCATAGTCTGAACAGTATGTTTTATTGAACATATTTTCTTTTCTGGGAAGGACTTCATCCTGAGTTTGTCTCCCATTTATATTTGGTGAGTTTTTTTCTGGTTGCTAAGTGCTAGCTAGAGCTTTTCTAAAATGCCTTGTATTTTCTATTTTCTCTTTTTATTTGAAAGGCCTTGAGAAGGATTTTTTTTTAATTTGTTTTTCATTTAAGAGGATAGAATATTCCAAAGATTCTTTAAGGCTGAATCTTACAGATAAACAGATAAACACAGAGAGAGTTTTGACTAATTTTCCATGCCTGGCTAATTCTGCATTTGTTATAACTAGATTGCTGTTTCAAGTGTTTGCCACAATGGTGTGGTTTTGGGGGTTTTTTTTAAATGACAGTGCAAAAGTTTATTGTGTCTCTGTAATTATTTACTAGCAACTTGATTTTCTAAAATATTTGCTGACTATGTACAGTACAATTAAATATGCTTATAATCAACAGCTGAGACTGTGTGTGACTTAATTGTACCTGTGTTAGACTGGGCTTTTAGAATACTTTACTCATGTTCCTTTTAGTCTTGGAAGCTTTGAGACTTCTGCTATCACAACAGGACTTCAGTTTTTCTGAAGCAAGTGTCCTGGATGTTGACTTTTAAAAATATTGTCTCTCTGGAAGGCAGCAGAAGCACCTGTCATTTGAGTGGTCATGTTTTCCACCACAGTGAAAACCATGAAAACCCTGGAAATATGACACCATGGAGTCATATTTGAACAGTTTTGATTCAAAGGTTCTGCATAACCATCCTGTGATTCTCCCCATTCTGGCATTAATGCTGGTATTCATGATGCTTTATAGCAAGAGTTTACTTGGTGTTCCTTTCATTAACATCTGATGATTTTCAGGTACAATAACTGGCTCACACTTAAAAGTTCTGATAAAACAAATTCCTTACTCCCTTTCCCCAGATTTTATCCCACTATTCTATCTTTATTTTTCCTCTTCTCTTCCCCCAAGTTCCCTGTTGTTTACCTCTGAATGAACACGTGTACACGTATATATGTGCACAGGTGCAGTCTCCCCATAAATAATACCTTACCCCCCTTTTGGGTTTTGACAGATTTCTACCTGTTTGGTGGCTCTGTCAGCATCACAGCTCCAGTCTTCCAGACTTGCTCTTCACTAGAATCCTAATGGGCAATTTTAGGTTCATGATGAAGAGCAAGACAAACAGGCAAATGGCTGTAAGCACGCAGGCTTGAAGGGTTTTCATTGCCAGCTCATTATAGCTCCACTAATGAGATTTTCATCCAATTTGTGGGATAGCAGAGCTCAACTCAAAAGAGGGACAGAGATACCAATACAGTAGGATTAGTATGCCTTATTAAAAAAAATAACCTTTGTTAAATCAAGACTCAGTGTTTAGGGCAGTGACCTTATATACTGGCGCAATACAAAAACAATTGCTGAATTATTTACATTACACTCATCAGCTCGGCATAATTGCTGGAATGATGTAAAATTCATACAATTCACTTATGCAACAAAAATACATACTTTATGTACAATCTGGAATAAAGCACCGTTAGTTAGGTTTTTGCTAGCAAGTAAAAATAACTGCTGTTTGTAAAAATGCTTTTGCAATGAATCTTGGGATGCATAAATAAAATGACAAAAAGAAACAGAGATCCTGTGACACTAAAATAGAAATATAAAGGCATTCCACAATGCTGTGAAGGAAGTGAAATTCAAAAAGGAGTGAGCAGGTTCTAGAAATTTAGCAGAAGTTTATCTTTAATTTACCCAGAGATCTGCCATTTTCCCTCCATGGTTACTAACCTTCAAATCTCAAATGAATTGTTATTTGTTACTTGTTTGGGTGTAGTGATTTCTTTTGATTAACCCAGTCCCTATGTAAACCCCCTTGGAACACAGACCTACCTTTTAAATTCTAAACTCAGTAACAAAAGGTGATCACTCCATTATTCAAGTATGCAGTTTTACACATTTCAATAGGCCTTTTATAAGGACAGATCTGGCATGTAGCCTTGCTGAAAATAGTCATAAATTTGTTTTGTATCTACCAGAGTTAGATCTTAGTCCCCTAAACTGTATTGCCTTTGCCATTACCACAAAGGATGTGATGTAGGTCTCTGTATTCTGAGGGCCTTGCTATCCTGGACTTCAGGAAGTAGCAAGTAATATTCAAACTAAAACTAACGTTTGTCCTCTCTGAACATTGCTCTGTCTCCATGGAGGCAGATATTTCTGTCTAAATCCACGTGACTTTTTTTTTAACTGCAAAGCACTGTAACAGGATTTTTTTTCACAGTAGCAAAACCTCAGTTCTGTAACCAAATGGAGTCAGCCTGGTTTAATCAGGCTATCAATCACCCTGTAGAAACTAGAGGGGAGGCAAATAATTTTTTCAGTCTCCTGCAAGGCACAGAATACACCATCAAAATGTCTCAGTGCTGCAGTGGATCAAATTTGGCATAGGACTTCCACCAGAAGGTAAAAATATCAGGCTCTGCTAACTTAGAACACTGCAAATAATTTTAAAGCTGCTCTTAGAAAAGGGAAAGCTACATTTTGTGACCTTCTTAACAATGCTAGAGTGCAGAAATATCATTAGAAGATGCTATCAGACTGCTAAGCAACCAGCCATCAGCCAATATTTATTGCAACAAGCTGGAAGTCCAACGCACCTGCTGGTCTCATAAGGCAGGTTCTCAAAGTGGCACACACACATCAGTCTCTCAGTTTGCACTCTGCACACCACCAAAGGCAGCTGCCACCTGAGGTGTCCTGGTAAGCACCTGGCTCAGCAGGGAATCCTCCATGCCATGGACTCCCAGGGCAACAGGAGCAGGGCTGCCTGCAGCTGGGTCCCCCTGTACTCACCATGGCCTGCTCTGCAGCCACTGCTTGATCTTAGGAGGCCTTAGAGATGAGCATGCCACACCACAGATCTAATAACCCTCATAAACAGATAAAATGGAAGACTTTATTAAAATGTCAGTGTTCTCAAGTTCTTCATCCAAGTTCTCAAGTACTCTATTGACATAAATTGAAACAATTCAACACAGATGTCTAAAATAAAATAGTTTAACTGCAGACAAATCTTGCAGGAGCTGCTTGTGTCATTAGGCTTTTCATCAGGGTAAACAACTACCTTGTTGTTTAACCCACAGATATAGTGGGATATATATTGAATGTCAGAAGTTGTCTATTTTAAAGCCTCATTAGTTGTATTTCTACCCTGGTGCAGGGGGGTGTCAGCTTGTCCAAGTAAGAAATTGTTATGTTCTGGCATAATAATACTCAAAGGAAATTGGAGGAATGTGATGTTTCTTCAGGAGTCTCTGCAAGTAGTTCTAACATTTTTGTACAGATAAATGCAACAGTTTTATAGTTTGATGAGTAAAGAAACCACCACAATCTGCTTTGGCAGCATGTTCACTGTGATTTCTGCAGTGTGTGAACACAGCAAGAAGAGTGACAGGGTTCAGGGGATTTCTCAGCCAAGCAGCAGAAGTCAGAAACAAGTTCAACTCTTGGGAAAATTTCTCTAAGTCTTTACTTATCATTTCCTTAAATATTTGTAAAATCTACTTGCTTTAGGGCAAATGTTAATATATACCTGGAGGGTTTTTCAAAGTTAGTTCTTCCTCATGTATTAATTGTTTTTCATCTCAACATAAATGATATTAGAGTTCTGGCATGTTCCTTGTGGAGTCTAAAGAGAAAGGAATGATTTACAATGGCTTTGTGTACATATTGCTTTGGAATTGCAGTCTAAGGATTCTCATGGTAAAAATATTCAGACATGGAAATTCTCCTGATTCTACAGTGATTTCAGAATATTTCCTTCCAAATGCTTATGCCAGTAGATACTTCAGGAGTTCAGTTGGATGAATAGTCTCAAAACTATTTTGGATCAATGCACGTCAGACACCATTGCTATCCTGTTTCTCAATAGTATATTATGGAAAGAAGCCTAACAGAACTGTAGGTAAAGAAATTAAGAAAATCTTTGAGGGAAAACTCATGCTTTCTAAGGGAAATACATTAATATCCATACACCTTCCAGAAAACTTAGTTCAATAACTTGCTTTAAAAATGTCCTGTTTTTCACAGAACCTTGTGGTAGCAGACTTAGCCATAGCTGGTAAATATGAAGTAATTTCATACTATAGCTTTTCTAATGGAGTCCAAAGAAAGACATTCTGTTGCAAGGCACCTGTTAAGAAACAGGTTGCAGTGACTATTTCACCTGAAGTAACTTGTTCATATCTTTTCCTGGTCTCAAACCAGAAGCAGTGCAGAAGGGCTCTAATTTGCATCTATGAGCCACGACTGTTACATTGTTTGATTCATATGAAATGTAAAGGACTAACATAGCAGTGGAAATCTCTTCTGCTTTATTTTTCAAATAATTGTTCCTGAAGGAAGGGAGTTTTCCAGTGAATCTAAGGCTGAATTAACTTTAAATGAAGTTGTCTTCCTTCTGTAGGAATCAGATTTTTAAGTGCCTTCCTGCAAACAAAAAATTTGCTCCATGACTACAAAATTAAGAACAAGAAGTTCTTATAAGTTCTAACTTACATCCATGTGGTAAAATAAGCCTCTAAACTGCTTGTCAATTTGTCAACAGTCTATGAAAAAAAAGCCTTTAAAGTAAGTATAGTTTCCTTCTTTTCCCTACACCTGCTTTATGAATATTTTTTCACATTCAGATCTTACACATGAATACCTTACTAGTTTTTGCATTAGTATGGCTTGTACCATGACTGACTTTGGCTCAGCTAGCTGACAGCAGGGTCCCTGTCTCTTTGGATATATTACTCCTCAACCCAGGGTTGAAAATCACTCTCATGAGGCCCAGAGTCCTCATGCAGAGCTATAGAAGTGAGCTGAGGAACTTTATCTGCTGCTCGGGAGGGGATGGGGAGCTCTACTGGGAAAGGAAGGTGTGGACATGATTTTCTGAGCATGAGAGAGTTTTTCAGCCTGTCAGTGACTGATCTGTTCCTAAGGGAAGAATCTTTTGGGAAACTTCTCTTTCAAGGTCTGTCTTTTGTAAATAGGTTTTGGTTCTCAAAACAATGTCACACAGGTGTTCTGAATGTGTTTTTCTCTTGTTCCACCAATGGGACCAGAGCAGTGGTTCCTTTGGCCAATCATGTTAACCTGTATCGAGACACCTTATAAAAAGGGTTGCAAACTCTGAAATAAAGGCTTTTCTGCCTCACTGGGATCAAAGCTCACTGTTGTGATCTGAGCCTCCTCTGATATTTTGTGTCCACTAGCAACAGGAAGGTGCCTGTGCTGGGAAGGGAAGGGAAGGAGCCTTGGCTGTGCCCGGGCACCAGCAGATGGGGGCTGCCAAACTGGCACTGGGTGCACTATCAAAGCCAGGCTTAGTAAAGAGCACACAGCAGTCTGGTCTGTTAATTAAACACCAGAGTCTAAGAGCTAAGGAGTCAGTTCCTTATTCTACCACAGGATTTCTGTGTGACCATGCTAATAATACTCATTTTTTCCTGGAATAAGAACTGTTCCAAGGACATGTCACACTGCAGGCAGCAGTGCATTAGAGAGATAACTGAGCTAGCTTTAACCAGGAAAGATAACTACTGCCTATCCTGCCACAAGCCTATACACAAATATCTGTACTGCTTCTGGTAACCAGGCTACCTTGGATATCTTTGCACTTTGCTTGGTTTACACTAAACCCCTGTCCTTAGTATGGCACCATCTACCACAGAAAAAGCCCAATCCAAGATGGAGTTTGTAGTTGTGAACATTGAACAACTGCTGAGATGTAGAATGGTGAGCATTGAACAATTGATGAGATGTACAACATTGAACATTGTTGAGATGTACAAGGGCAGATTCCTGAGTGTACTTGTAATTTAGGCACTGTTGCCTGGACCAGGCAATGACACTTCTACTCATGGCAGAGCCATACTTTTTCTCCCTGGTTTCAGTGATCCTATTTGTTTTAGACTGAGCTACTGCTCAGTAGTGGTGGGTCACACTTTTTCCAGTTAAGGAAAAGTTAAGACAGAAACTTTTGGAAATGTAAATGAAATTTTAAATTCCAGCTGTTTTCTTCATTTGCTGTTGGGAAATTCATCTGTTTAGAAACACTGGATATCTTCACTGTGCTATAGTTTTTGGGAGGTGTGCACAGTATTTTAGGTGTATACTGTATTTTAGAAGTTGTCTTCGGCTGAGATAGAAGAAGATAATGGAATTTTGAGACCTCTAAGGAGCAAGCAAGAACTCAGATAAAATGCTGGAGTTGTGGAACAGTCACAAAAATATCCCTCCGCTTTATCAGCACTTAAATAGTTAACAATTGTTGCACTCCTATTATCTTTAAGTTTCACAACGGACGACAATCAAACTGAATGAAGCAGTTTGGTTACACCTTTGTTACAGATAAAATTTCAGGCTCCCTGAAGATTCAGAAAAGTGTTTTTTATCATCTTGTACCTGGTGCACATTTTAAAAGATCAGAGTGATGAACATATGGTAGCTGTTTTCATTTTTTATAGTTTTTTGATTCAACATCAAGGAGATGTTTCTGTAGTCAGTGATAACTAAGAAGAGAAAATCCTGGGAGTTTAGTTTTAAACATAAAACAATGCAATAATCCCTATCAGCTCGGTGACTGCAAAAATCGATGTTAACCAGACCCACTCATCCCAAGCAAAATTTTGTACAAATTTTGTGGTCTTAGTTTGTAGGCTTTCCTGAGTTTTATTTTCCAAAACTTGATATCTCTGCTTGTAGCTGACCCCTTTCAAATGAATTCCATGTTCAAAGCTTTACTGCTCTATAAGAAGTTGGCTAGAAACCACCTATACCATGGTTGAATCATAGCTGGAATTTTATTACTTTCATTACTGACTTTCAGGGAATAAGGAAACCCAGAAGCAGAATTGTCTCTCTCCTTGCTTACGAGATTCTTGACAATGTTGGAGGTGGTAAAGGAACCCAGAAATACCCAGGATGGGCGGTCCTGATGGAGCTAGATGATTTATTCTAGTGATATTATACATATGTTGTGAATCCACTCATGTCCTCTTTCCTCTTAACCTCCTCATGTAGTCATACATAAAGAAACTATGTTGGGGAAGTCAATAGTATTTTTACAGATCTTCACCTGGCTCAGCTAACAACACATACTTCATCCTAGCTTTTGCAATGTAGTAGCAAATCTGCCCAGTCATATGGCCAAGATAGACATCCTGGTTCATTTGTAAGGAAATGCCCTTTCTTCTAAGATCCTTCTCCTGCAAAAGTCTGGATCAGATGATTTTTAGGTACATTCAAATCTGAGCTATTCTATATTTCTATACCATTAACTTCACCTACAGAGTCTCATTTCTCAAGCTTTGCTGTTAATTTTCATGCTCAATTTTTGGGGAATTCAGCATTCTCACAGAGCATGCTCAATATAGGCCACTTCAGCTTTTACTTCAGAAAGTTTACTTCTCTGTGTAACATCCACTCTCTGAGAATAATCTTTTTGGGCTCAAGAAATGGTCATCAGGCCTTTTTTAACATGGTGTTTCAGCTAGGATTGTCCTGGTATTCAAACACTATGCAGAAAGTTGTAGTTTCAGCTTGTCTGTGGAGCTGTCTTCATGCAGGATACCACCTCAGAGCTTACACAAGACTGATGCTCGCTCTACTGTTGGTGTAACTGTGGTTTTGATGCTTCATTCTCCCTAGTGTGTCACTTCTGAGGAAGTCTATGCTCTCTCACAGACATATGGAGGCTATTGCAATCCTCCAGTGGATTCCCCCACAAACAAGTTCCTGATATTTATTTGGTATTCTACAATGCCTAACAATGTATGAAGCAGTAACTAGATGTAACTTCAGCCTCTGAAGTCTTAGCAGCTGTTGTTTTCCAAAACATACTTCTCAGCCACAAATAAAAAGCATAATTGTTCAAGCATCCTCATACACTTGTAGGATAATTCACCTGGCCAATATATTTAAACTCCACACTTGAGCCAGTTAGATTGTCTTTAGATTCAGTGGAGTGCAACTGGCAACTAGTTCATGTTGTCTAAAATAGATGTCTAAAATATTATTCCTAAGATACTGTTCTTTTCCATTAAATGAAAGACATTCAACCGTGGACAAGTCAGGTGGGGATAACTTTTACTGTGCATCCCTCAATATAAGGTGTTAAGGCAAAATAAAGGCAATGAAGTCACTTCATAGCCTTTATTTTAATTTATATTTTAATTTATAATATTTTATTTTAATGCCTCATTTGTTCAGAGGAACATAAAAAAAAAGCAGTGGATATTAATGGGATAGTTTTATCCTCAAAATAGATTAAAATAAGAGGACATAAAGAATGTAAACCAGGACTGTTTCTTAATATACAACGTGATGGGCAGAAAGGGTGAAAAGCAATACAACAAAATGTCCGGTGACATAACAATATTCAGGATAACCAGCACATACAAAGATAAGGAGGAGCACCGTGCAAGTCTGTGTGAGCAGGCATCCAAAAACAGTCAGGTCATTGTCAACAATGGCTAAAGACAGAAATAATGTATAAGATTGAATAAAGACTAGGATAGACAATTATCCTGACAAGTTATATCAGGTCATAAACAAACAGCTGACTTTCAACTGGAGCACTATGATCAGTTGTGGTTCCATCCTAAAAGCAGTAGGCAGAGAATAGATTTACTGACAGCTGATTACTACTGTTAGAGTAATGAGAGAACTAATTAAAAATTATTCTGAAAAAAATGTGCTTGGCTGTTTGAATAAGCAAAAAAAATTGCTTCAAATCATAAAAAGAGTGTAGTAAGGCAAAATGGATTTTGATAGTTTGTTCACATTTCATTTGTGCTTCTAGGTAACAAATAAAAAACATTCTGACTAAGGAAATGTGCAAAATGGGAAAATGAGGTTGTGAGGAGACCACCTAATATTCCCCCGCTCAGAACATAAATGTTTCATTTGCTTGATATGAAAAAACATCAACTGAGATTGAGTACGTTTCTTCATTTGGGTGCTCTATTAATTAAATATCTCATTTACAAATTAAAATCTAATATATAACTCAATTTTTTACAGAAAAGAATTCCAATTATTACTGAAGCTACCTATAGTCAACAAATAATTTCATCCTTTTGTAACAAACTTTTACATATTGAAAGGCTGCTGCCATGTCTGTCTCCTAGTCTATTTTGTCCTAGACTAAACAAAGCAAATTCTTTCAACCTTTCTTCATAGACCATGCTTTCTAAACTTCTAATCACTCTTGTCACTCTGTCCTGGACTCTCGCCAAACACAGTTTTTCTTAAAGCAGGGTGCCCATATCTGGATAAAATATTCCACCAGTAGTAGATAGACCAGAGTAATTACCTCCCAAATCTCACATCCTTCTTCTGCATCTTTGATTTTCTTTATGAAACATCACATTTCTGCCTCACATTCAGTCTGTGGTACTGCAGATATTTTCAACAGTACATCATTCTTTCTAGTTACTGTCCACTTTGTGGTTTTGTGTTTGAGTTTTTCTTTCTGCATGTCTCACTTTATACTTTTTTCCCCCCTCAGATTTATTCTCAGTAATTTCAGATTTCAATATTTTATTTAATTTTATTCTTCAAAGTGTGTTTAATTCTCCTTCCCAGTTTTGACATTCACCAATTATGCTTTTCAGTTCTTAATCCAGGTCACAAAAAATATTGTGCATGGTTCAATTTGCAGTTTTATAGAGTGCTATTGATGCATTCTATTTGAGAATTGTTTTCCAGTTTATTCCAATCACTTTGACAAAGAAAAAATGTATAAGCTTGAGATCATTTTGTCTGGACAAAACCAAGTTTATCTTCTATGTGCTTCATATTATTGACTAAAAATTAGATCCAAGATTTAAAAACAAATGTGTGCATTGTCCTGTGCAATTTTTTGTAGGAATTTTCTTTCCATTTTTATGATTCAAGTGGGTTTTTTCCTATTCCTTGGTCTTTTGAATCTCCTCCACATTGTAGGAGTTTCTAAACATAATAATTTTCTAGATTTCTTTGACTGGTGAAAATACATATCATTTGTCAAAGTATTATCTGGTCTTCTTCCCTTCCCTTCCCTTCCCTGAACTTCCCTTCCCTGAATTTACCTTCCCAGAACTTCCCTTCCCTCCTTTTCTTCATTTTTTTGACCGCACTAAAGATTTCCATATTGTTGTGCACTGTTTATGTTTCACAACTATTTACTGCTGTGACTTCAATCTTGTCTCTCTTATGAATGGCCAGTTCTTCTGAGCTTCATTTTCCTTCACAGAAATCTTTCCCAAGTAATTTACCTGACCATGGCTTACCGACATTTTCCTTTCCCAAGTTTATTTTGGCTACTTTCCTATTCTTCTTCCTTTCACTAGAATCAGGACCTATTCATTTTATAAATCTTCTGCCCAAAAATTTGTCAAAGTCACTCCCAAGTAAATCAAATGTATATTGCCTGTATCCAATTTCTTATCTTTTCTTCTGAAATAAAATCTCTTTCCCCCAAAGCAGTCCAAAATAAAAAGATTTCTATGAATAATAGTAATTGGCTGATCTATTTTTTTTTCTTAGTACAGAAGATAGAAAAAATTAGTGGTATTGAAATTTGTTAAGTTTCAAGATAAAAAAAGATGTTTTTTTCCTCCACAATAAGCATATTGTAGAAGTTCCTCCTGCTAGATATTGTGAAAGCAAGGAGTCAGTTTCACAGAAAGGATTAGATTTAAAAAATACTAATAAATGGGCTTCAGGGAAAAAATTCAACCACTGTAAAGTCTTGGAGTAGGTAATTTGAAAACATCCTGTTCCTTTTATTCCCCTTCCCCTCTCCCTTTTTTCCAGAAATATCTGGGGTTAGCCACTGTCAAGATAAGAAAAGTGAACTTCTAAGCTGATCCAATTCTTCTACTTTCATGGATAACCTTGGCATTTAGCTTGTCTGCAAATTCTTTCTAGTCTAAACACCAGTAAGTAAATTCAAACCATAAATAAAAAAAATCATTGGCAGGCCAAAAAAGAATTTGAGGAACAACTTTCTAACAGCATTAAAAGCTAACAATAAAACCATCTTTAGACCATAAAAAACTCAGAAGACTGCCACGGAATCTGTAGAGCTGATAGATGGTAAGGGTGCAAGAGAGAAGCTCAATGAAAATAAAACTTCAGCTGTTAGAAAACCTCAGAGAATTCCTTGCATTCATATTCACTCCTGAGGAGCATAAAGGGAGTCCAACACTTGCCTATTTTAATGAAAAGGACAAGTTAGAAGAACTGTCTCAAATAAGGGCATAAATCAAAGAGGTTTTAGAGCCTATGGCTGTAATTAACAAGAACAAATCTCTAGAACCATTCGCTGAAGAGCTTGGAAAGATCTCACTGTGTTGCTGGACTCTGGTCTGATTCTCACTGCTGTGCTCCACCTCAGTCTCAGCACAGGAGCATGAGAACAGGCAAATGTGACTTCAGTTTCTAAAATGAGCTCAGGAGGCTCTCTTGACACCATGGGTCAGTAAGTCTCATTTCTGTACCAGAAAAGCTGGTAGCAAGAGAGTTAATCACTGAGTATAAAGGAGGGGAAACAAAGAATAGGGTTACACTGGCAGCAGAAAAAGACAATGAGAAGGTACTTGTGCATCTTTGTGATGATGCATTGAGTTTCAATTAATCTAAAGCAAGGTACATTGAGAAAATAATCATAAAGGCAAATGAAATAGCAGTAACAGAATAACAGATAGCTGTTACTGTTCAAAAGAAGATTCTGGAGATGGTCTGGCAAATTTTTTTGCAAACCTCAGGCCAGTGCTGCACTCAACCAGTAAGTGCTGACAGCATATTAAGGAGCTGTTACATGGGCAGCCTCTGTCTCCGGAAATCCCTAATCCATGATGAGAGTAACACGATATTCCGGGAAAAATACAGTTCTCTCCTTGCCCTCGGTTTATTTGCTCTGTTTGGTTTTTTTTTAATCTGCTACTGGCAACTATTGGACACAGGAAAACAGTCTAGATGGATGTTGCATGATCTCCAGTACAAACATTCTAATGTTCACATGAATTATCACTGGATTTCCAAGCTAGCCCCAAATTCACACTGAAGAAGCAGCCACCAAATTCCCCACATCATACAGTGATGTATTCCCCCCTGGAACCTTTTCTGGTTTTGGTTGAATATTTCTTGGGTTACCTGAAAATTTATGGCCAGATTTTTAAAACTGCACATAAACACATTTTTTTAATCAGCTAATGCAGCAGATAAATTCATGTTTAGGCACCTAAAGCTAGAGATAAAAACATGCTTAGGTGCCTAAATACCTTTAAAATATAGTCCTACACATCTTTGAAGATGATGCCAAGACTTCTGTGGACATCGTTAACATAGGGCTGAACTTCAAACATATTCAGAAGGATTCAGATAATGTACAGAGCCCATCTTGGCACAAGCTCCTCTTAAAGGTTAAGAACTAAAAAAGGAAATTCTCCTACAGAGATTGATTATAAAAAGAAACTTTTGGGAAATAGACAGTTTTGGGGCCCTCCTTTATCTTGATGAATAACATAAGAGCAATGAAAAACAAGGAAAGACAGATAAGGAAACAGAGATAAAAAAATGATAAGAAAAGAGTGCCAAAATTTTTAATATTTACTGCCATTAGAATGCAATGTGCCAACTGGGGAAGTGAAAAGATTAAAAGTTTCAAAAAAAACACCTAGGATTTTTTTTTTTTGACATGATAGAAGTACCTGAAAATCTTCTCACTTATATGAAAGAGCTTTAACCTACACAGAATAGACTCTACAGAAGAAAACTTGGAAGTCTATCCCTTTTTAGGAAAAAAAACCCCATGGCAGATAAGAAATAAAATGTAATTAATACTGTCTTGCAGCTTTCAATTGAAAAAAATCTTTGAGGAAAAGAAATTTCATGACCAAAGTCTCTCCTTTTTTTCCCCAAGATACATACCTTTTTTGGAACAGAACATCAATACTAAGCCTTATTTCAATTAATTTGTTTGCAGTGAATACTAATTTATGATTAAAAAATCCATTGTCTTCCTAGGATCCAGTTTTATTCTGCATTATGAAAAGGGATTACATGTCTTACCGAAGACTGTGGTCTTCTGGCTCTAATTTTACTAATTAGTCTGACTTTGGTCTTGAGTCAAGATGATCGGTGACTAAATGACTTTAAGGAATTCTTCTGCTCTCTAAATCTTGCAGTGAAATTGCTGTGATGAATACCTCCATGCCTATGGTCCTAAAATCTGCAGCAAATTCACTTTTTAAAGATTTCAGCAGTAGCCTTTTACAAATATCAGTATTTTTCTGGTGGGCCAAGTCTGGTCTGTGAGTGTGCTCTTTCACTTTTGACTTGCAATTTTTGTCGCGATTTATGACTGAGAAAACTGTATTCTATTGTCCTGACATGGAAACGTTCCTCAGGTAAACTGTGGAGATGTAAATGAATTCACATGGGGTTTAGCCAATAAAATACATTGAACATGTACTGTTCCAGATGATGAGCATTTTTCTTACATTAAAAGTCAGCAAATGCACTTCTGCATCACTCTGGTGATGGAGAATATCCTGATAAAGTGGACTAAAACAACACTAGGAGAGAAAAAGGTATTACTCTGTAAATCAGAATTTGCTAATAAACCTAAATAATTTGAAAGATTTGTACAAGTGAAATCAAGAGCAATTGCACCATACAAAGGTAGTCCATTAGTCAATCATTTCCACAGCTACAGCTCTGTATATATTTGACTGACTAACAACAATTTTACTGCTATGACTTTCTTGATATTGAAACTGAGTTTTATTTTGCATTTTATTAGTCTTAAAGAAGCTACATAGTTGCAGCTAAATAATGATTATCAGTCCCATGTTATTATAGTGAGCAAAATATATTGTGATAATTTTAATGGACTTCTGCTGTTGTTTTGCTTATCAGCTGCACCATTTTAGTAGTTTTCCACATCTGTATATGTGACACTAGTTATGCTCAGGAAGTGTTAATTAAAGAGAATTTAAAATAATATACAATCTCCATAGCATGTACAGCAACAAAATATGTGAACTATCTTCATTTCACATTTCTTTACATAATGATGACCTCAGTTATATATTCAAACAAAATTTAGTCCATATTCATTTTAAATTTCTAATAAAAGACCTAATTCCTTTGTCTCTTTGTCAATGTTGATTTTATTAACCTCAATTTTCAAACATGCTTGTTAAACAGTCAGCAGTTATCATGAGGTTATGTAAATGAAAAACAAACACAATGCTTCCTTATATTCCAGATTGGAAAATAGTACAGTATCTCAGAGCCCACCACAGGCAAATGATTTGCTTGAGTTCCACATTTGAGTTTTTTACCCAGTTTTTTATATAATGTAATTAAAAGGAGTGCCAAACTTAAAATATAGTGTTTATTTAATAAGGTTGGTTTGCCTCAGGAGCATATCTAAGCAAATTTAGTACTTTAATATTTGGGGTAAATTAATTCTTGGCTTAACTCTTGATAGATGCACTAAGGGATGTGTTTTGTTCTTTTATTTTGCAGAAATAGACTGTACTGATTTATCTCTTTATTCAGTTTGGCATCATCCAAAACTTAGAAAGATGTAGGAATATTATGGACTATCACTTTAAATCCCATTCCACTCAAAAATCCTTTGAGAAAAGTAAGGCAACTAAATTTAAAGTTTAAAATAAGACAATCCTTGCAGTAAAAATCAGCCACTTATCAGTATACTTCCATGCAGCTCATTTGGAATTCAGAATTTGGAACACAAATTTAGAATATTGAACATGGCATTATTCATTACCTGGCACACAGTCATTCAAGGCAGTTAGCCAAACAAGCTATCTCTCTACTTACAGGTGAAACAACATTTTTGAGAATCTTAAAAATTTGAAAACATTCATAAATCAAAATATGAGGATTTCTAAGAGAGAAGCTAGCATCATGCCAGTTTTAAGTATACTGGATATGGAAACAAGTCAGCAGTTTAAAAGGATTCTCTGACAGGCACTTCCACTTATTCAGGCAATATCAATTACTGTCTGCAGAGCGGACTTATCCACGATGATATTTCAATTGGTGTGTTTTCCAGATGCAAAGAGACTCTATTAAGAGACTCTATTTTTCTTTTTGTTTTATACTCCTTCAAAAGGAACAATTAATAGTGAAGGTTAAGACATGAACTGGGGTGTAGAATTGGAGTTTAAACATAAGTTTGAAAACCTGTCAGGTCCAGAAACTTTTCCAGTTATCATCACCACTCTTCACAATGATTTTTCCCTACCACCAAGCTTTTATACTTTTTTTCCATGATGGTACGTAGTGAAGTATGTGGCAGGATTGGAATGGTGGGAAGGGCTGGTGGAAAATGGTCCAGTGTGGGAGCCCAGGATGTCCCTCTGACAGTCCTGGGTGATCTGAGCCCAGGCCAGGGGGGTTTAGAGCCTTGGCAGGGGGGTCAGAGACCCTGGCATGCAATCAGAGATCCGTGTGACTTTGAACTTGATCCATGGAACAAATTACCATCACTGTATGAAGAAGTAAAAGTCACAAAAGTGCAGAGTTAGAATTCTTACTGTAGAGAGCTGGGGAGCAAGATGGAGGGAATTGGGCATTGTCCTGTCCTCCTTCCTTCTTCTTCCCAGCCTCCATCTTTTGGGTGATGGTGGCACTTTGGTATTGGTGCAAGGTAAAGGGATACAATCTAACATAGCTGATAGCTATTGGAAAGTAATTATAAATAAAGTATATGTAGTTTATAGTATAAAAGAGAGTACAAGCCCCGTGGGAGGAGGGAGTGCCTTGGTCTGGTCTGCTGAACAGACCTTCACAGGCCAGGCTGAAAATATTTTCTGATAAGCAACAATAAACAACCTTGAAACTGAGAGCCGAAGAGTTCAGACTCGTTCTTGGACAGCCGGGTTGGAGAACAGAGACTTTTTACACATCTTGGGGTCATCTTGACCACAGGAAACCTTGAGAGTCCAGGAGGGGACAGAGGCTCAAGCCTCATAACCTGTTCCTGCGCCTCAGCCACTGCACTGCTTCCAGCCCCTTTAACCTTGTCATCCTGGGCAATGAGCAGCATTTGACAGGGTGGTGGGTGGGATGGCTTGCATATATCCAGGAGGAGCAGTCCCACCTCACCAAGGTGCTGTATACCCAGCGCCTTTTTCCCTCCCTGTCAGCTTCTCCCAGCACCACAGAGCTTCAGTGAAAGGAAGGGAACTTGGGATTTTGAGGTGAATATTTACTCAGTCACAAGATTGATGGCTGAGAAATAGGAATGCCCAAATGGACTTATACAGCCTGTAAGTTGCAATTTCCAGGGTGGCCTCATATCCATGCAGACAAGGAGATCCAGAAATAAACTGGCTCTGAGACATTCTTCTGTTACAGTGCTGGTGCTCACCTACATCATCTTACCAGCAGCTTAGTCCTGCTGAGAGTGAAGAGAGACTTCCAGGACAATTTGTACAATTGCAGCTGTTGAATGAATACAATAAATGGAGGGTTTTAGAAAATAAGCTGTTAACATAGTTTAATTCTTATTTCTGCCTCTGTATCTGTTTTAGACATGCTGAAAATTTCCATTTCACTTATAATGTCATGATTTCAAAGACTTTGAGTATTTTCAGCATTAATATTTATATGAATATAGTATTTTGGCATCCATTTTTCATTCTTTGGTGTTCCATTCAATAAAGGAGGCACAAGGTCTTAAACAGTAATCAGCCATCAGGAATATAGAGCAATAGCATAAGGTTTAGATGATCAGCTATGCCCTATGGAGAATAAGTATTAATTATGATAAGCCCTCATCACTGCTTAAAAAAATATTGATTATAATATATTTATGAGAAAGTCAAAAGCAAACTAGGGTGAATAAAATATATCCACATTAATATTACCCTTAGTGGATGATATAAATTATGATACAACAACAAGATTCAGAAAAACAGTCCTAAATTCAGAACTAAATGGGGAAAAAACATTCACAACAAGTACTTTAATCACATCTGCAAATATTATTCTGTCTGCTTGGAACCCCTTGGAATTTCAGCTGGATTAGTTCTCCTTCACTTCCTGTCCTAAACATTTATTTTGTGTTTCTGTCTCCTGTTAAACAGAAATTGCCTTTCACCTCAATGGATGCCAGCATTTGCATCCATTCCAATGGATGCAAGAAGAGTTTCGTGTGTATCCTATAGAAAGCTAAACAGAAACATAAGGATAGATAAATGGGTGTGTGATATGTTCATTAGTATAAAAGAAAAGTCAACATTCCTGTGCAATACTTGTAACCTGAGTTGGATTTATATCAGTGGAAAGGGATATAGCTGCTGTAATTTCAATAGAGCTACACCGGTGTAAACCCTTCTATCGTAGAATTCAATATTTATGTAGGTCCTTCAATTCAAAAGGATCCTAAAGTGCCTGGTGTTTTAGTAAAAATCTCTTATCTGTATTATAGCTGGATAAATAGTACTTAAGGAATACATTACCTGAGAGATTTACCATTTTTCATCAAATAATATGTTCAGCAAGTAATTTTATGAGGTGCTAGAGTAATTCTGAGTAGTAGAATACTATACATGCTTGAATAAAGAATTCAGTAAACAATGGTAATATTTACTAAAAATGTGTTCGATTATTTTATTCCTTTAAAAATGTCAAATATTTTCTATGTTAAGAAATACTAATACAGCTTTAATGCTGATGACCTTTTAATATTCTATCAACATTTCCCTACCCCTGCCCTCCAAAGGAATAAACATCTGAATGAAGCCTTTTATTCTCATCTCACCAGACCAGAGATCGAGGAATGTGAAATGTAGACTCAGAATTGTTTTCATGAACACGAACAGAGAGTAAGTCCCTTCTAAGAACTTCTGTTTGTTTGCAGTCAAAAAATGAAAATAAATAGGATCTACATCTATCTCTTATTCACTGGTTCTGTCTAGGGTGGGTGCTTCATATCCTGCTGATTGCTCCCCACTCAGAGATCCTCTGGTGCACCTTTATCCACCCAGGGTGCACAAACTGGCTCTCTTCCTTTCCAATAGCTCATCTCACCTTTTCTTTTAAGATACTATAACCTCCACTGATGTAACCTACCTTTTGTAAAATATCATAGCACTTATCCCTTCAAACAAGAAAATAGACTCCTTTAAACACCCAGCTCACACTGAAGGGTTTAAACGCTCCTCCAGCTGGTCAGGGGAGTTGAGTGGTTGACTTAGAAAAGGTGGGGTTGAATTTTTAGAGACTGCTTAAGAAAAAATTCTGTACTTAATAGTAAACAAAATATAGAAGTAAATCTTGAATCAGGGCTTGGAAGGTAGTCCTCCTACTTCAGTGCCCTCCCTCTCTTCTTGTCTTCTCCCTTTCTCTCTCCCTCCCTATACCTCTCACCAGAGAAGTCATGTTTTATTTTGTTCATCTGCTACATCCTTAGCAACAGACTAGATCAGATCCAGGCCTACAGTTATGGGCTAATTTCTGGATCAGCCTTCTTCCATACTTACTGATACAGATAGTGCAGAATATCCAAATAAAAGTGTACATCTACTATAGACATAGCTCTTTTATTAAAAGCATAGCTCTTTAATGAAGAAGCAGCAGATACATTTGCTAACTCCCTGGGATCCTACACAATGAAAGGTGCCTTATAAGTTACTATTAGTAGTACTATGATTGGTACAAAAGCCTTCCTAATATCTTATCCTAAACCTTTCTAATATCTTATCCTGGACAGATTCTTACAGCTGAAAAGACAAGGATATATTCAGTGTTTTAAAAATTGTGATCTACCATGATCGTACTCAATTTTATATCATTGGGAGTCTTCTGCATACATTTAAATAATGATCAGATCTTCCTTCATCTTTATCTTTTCTGAGTGCTCATGCAGCCAGAATGATATCAAGGTATTAAAATTCAAGTGTTATTCTTTTAAAAACCAATTTTTCTTTTTCTCTAAGTGTATGGTTTAATTCCATGTAAATTAATTTTACTTGGGAAAGTATTTTTTCACTTCAAGTATCTTTTAAATTATTCTTTTTACACCCAACCTGCAGGCAAAAAAATTAGAAAGCAAACAAATGAGATGATTTGCAGGAAAGAGACGAGATGCCTAAAGAGCACAGTATATAATTGGAAGAGCACAGGAGAATGTTTAAAATAAGTTCAAGAACAGCGATAAGGCTAAAGATGATGTTATCTGTTGGACAGAAGAAGCCATTAACATACACCAGAGTGT
The DNA here is from genome assembly GCA_013399455.1 of Anthoscopus minutus. Classification (NCBI taxonomy): domain Eukaryota; kingdom Metazoa; phylum Chordata; class Aves; order Passeriformes; family Paridae; genus Anthoscopus; species Anthoscopus minutus. The sequence goes on along the minus strand of VWYI01046141.1, from coordinate 34,910 downwards.
TTTCAATCACTTAATCAGAAAACCCTTTTCTTGAGCACTGTTTCTTGTCCGCGTGCCATGAACAAACATAAATATTTTGGATTTCCTGCATCCTTCACTCTGATAATGGACTCTTAACTATAAGCCCTTCCCACCTCAAAGAAAGAGCTAAAAACAAATGATAAAACATGAACCCTGGAGATGATTTCTAGACCAGAGGAGTTACGGAATTCAAATGCATGTTCAAAACAGATTTTTCACTGCACTGTTAGTCCTAGTTTAGTATGAACGTAATTTGAGACAAAAGGAGAATGGATGGGGATGAGGATGAAAATACTCTCAATGAGCTAAAATGACTAAATTATCACTGACTGCAGTAGCATATGTTCAGCAACATGGAAACAAAAGCTTAACTGTTCTACTTTTACAATAATAGAAACAAATAGGAAATTCTACTTTTCAATGAAATAACATTTAATTTCATAGAAGTAAAATTAGAGAATGACAATCCTGCGGGTTTTTTTCCTCTTCATGCAGATTTTATGTGTGTGAGAAATGTTCAGGAGCTTAGATATGTACTTATTCTAAAGGAGATCTTTGAGAGGGCTTGAGGATGTAATTGTTTCTACTTCTGGAGATTTTTTCCACTAGTTTCTGATGATTCAAGGAAAAAATTTAGGTGTTGTTAACTCTTCTACATAGAAGCAAGGACTGGATGATTTCTGTAGCTGTACAACTCTATCAAACCTACATTCACATATTCATTCTTCTTCAGTCAAGTCCTTACAGTCTTGCAAACCCAAATGTTGCACCAGGAAAGGGCAAAACAGCAATCACTCCATATCACAATATATTATCTAAACTATCCCAACTTTGGCAACATCAGTAAGGCTTCAGGGGCTGTTTTCAGATAATTCTGACACTGCTGATGCAATGTTTTGCTTGGTCCAAATGAGCTGTATCAGTCATTTGAATTATAATGAACTAGAAACTGCACAGTGTGTTTCAACAAATAAATCAAAGTAGAATACTTGGGCATCAGGTGAAACTAACTTTAAGTAATCATTACATGGAAAAAAGTAGATGCATTTTAAAATGGTTTTGTAATGCTCTAAATGACCGGGAGACAAATTTGTTTGCTGTGTTACAACACACAACAGGAAAAACACACCATATAGTAGATCGATCACTAGTCAAGATTCAACTTCTCAGAAGTTATGTGAAAATAAATAGTGCCAAATCGTGGTGTTGCTGCTGGTGTAAGCAGCAACAGTGCACTGAACAATACCATCTTGCATCTGGTAAGGATCTGGCTGCTGCACTAGTTCAGGAACTCGAAAGCAGTAATTAGCATGGCTCTAAAGCAAACAATTTAAAAAATCGTTTTAAATTCTGAATTAGACTACAGGAATATAAAATAAATATAAATATATAAACAAACTAAAAAGGGGTATTCTGGTACTGAAAGTCACAGAAAAAAATTTCCTCAGTTCCATTAAAACATTTGGAAATATTATACCATTGAAAAAATGTGCAAAATCTACAATTTTTGTTGATGGCATGTAATAGTTATCAATTTTATACTTAGGAATAGGAGGTCTTTATTTTTTTGCCATCACAGAATATGTTTATTCTATGTAAAAACTAACAAAATCTTGCATACCTGCAGAATGCTGAAAGCAGAATTGAGTTGATTCAGTGGTTTTGGTATATGTTCCCTTTGTGTGTGTGAGGTAGCAACAGGAAAATGTTTATGACATTTTCCACTTGTTTTTCTTACAGGTAAAATGCATTTCTTATAACAAAAAGGTGAATATTTATCTGTTGTAACTACTAAGGAAATCTGATGGCTCATTAGAGACACGGTTTTCCCATCATAAACATTTCCTCTCATTACTGAGAAAACTGCCACTAATCAAAGGCATTTCTGAAGCACTACGAAAGGATTTGGCATTAAATTTCAAGATAATGGTTGTTAAGTGTGGTTTGTTTCCTTCTTAGGCTTCATTTTAGTCTGTTACTGCTTTATCCTTTCCCCCTACACTGGAAAATGTGCATAATTTTTTGTTATGGAGTGTGGGACACAAATATGAATCAAACCTGTTTACATTTGATTCTGATTTTGGGGGGAGGAATTACTTCTCAAACAATCAGACTTAATAATTGCCACAGAAACAGAATGCAAAGTTGGTTTGTTTCTCGTTTTAAAAAATGTTGGTTGAATCACATCAAAATCTCAAGACAATTCCAAGATGAACTGACTCTGAGAGTAAATGACCTCTTCATCTCAGTGATAAAGTTCCAGCCAAAATATTCTCTCGGCCTGAGACGTGATTCATTAGAAATATGTGCATGGTGTGGAGCTCTACTTTCTATCTGGCAGAGTCCAGCCTGCAGACTGATAAGAAGCAAATGCAAATGTCCTGATAAGAACTGAATGCAAATATTTATGATATGATATTCCCTGGGAATTATGTGCAGATAAAACAAAGTGTATTATTTTCCCGCTTCTCTTTCAGGTTTGCCAAAATGCCCTTTTTCGCTTTCGGAATTTGCATTTCTTCAAAATTGATTCGGCTTGCGTATTATGTTAAGCTATTTGTTTGCTAAGGATGGTAATTAGTTACTGTAATTACAGCAATGACAGTTGCTAAATTGTTTTTAAAGCATTACAGTGAGCCTGTGCCAGAAGATTGCAGTATTTTTTTGGATTTAAGCAGAGGCTGGAAAAACTCCCACTCTAAGGCCAGCATGGGATTTTCAACTACAAAGCTGCTTTTCCTGATTGAAATATTTTTTTTAAGAAATCATTAATTTGCATTGATTGTAAGTACTAACTTTAAATTTTGGTTTATTCACAGATCACAGAAATATTAGTGATAGTGGGCCCTGTGGGAAAGGAGATACAAGGGGGACTCCCATCGTAAATAAAAGTGAAAGCTGATAGCAGAGGAAAAATGGTATAACTATTACTCTGAGCCTGTTAATTAAACTCTTTAGCTTAGTTTTTAGATAAATTAAAAACAATTTTAAAATGCCTGATTGAAAGTCATTCCTGAACTTTTCTGAGGTGCTCAGAGCTAAGTAAGAAACAACTATATTCACCAAGTCCTTACTGTATAGCATGCTCTGCATCAAGACAGAGCAGAAAAAGGAAATGGACAGCTCTTGCAAATAAATTCACAGAATCATAAAGTCAAATAAAGAGCTTTTTCCTGTGGTGTCTTGACATTTTAGTCATTGCTTTTCAGTTTTATTTACAGGTTAACACTGGACACTTGCTTCCTGAGTACGTCCAGGGTGAAAATTTGCTGATAATCCCAGAAAGTCCCAAGTTTCATCCTTTCCTCTTTCCCTCTAGCATTTCCTCCAAAGAAGTTATTGTCACAGCAGGAAGAGTGTGCAGCTCAGCAGTGGAAGAGCCCCAGGCATCATAGCATGAGCTCTTCCTCTTCCAAGACATGTGGTCTCGGGAGATTAGCTGGTGTGTGTGTGGGAACCCTAAGGCTTTCACCCATCTCTTCATTCTGTTCCTCCTTCCACTCCACCCCCGTATAATCTCATTCCCCACAGTTTATGGGAATAGACATAATTACTGCACTTTTCTTCCTTCAGAGAAAAGTCAGCCTCCTCTGAGGCTACAGTTCAGCTCTGCAACTAGGAAGAACACCTGTAACCTACCTTCCATACCCTTCATCCCTCTCTCAGATGCCAATTCACCTAAAGCCCTGATGCCTGAAGTCCTGGGATTTATTCTGAGATTCCTCCCATCCTCAAAATCAGCCTTTCCAGGCTGTTTCTCACCATATTCTGACTCCTGCCCAGCCCTGTTGTTCCTGCCCTGGTGCTGCAGACACAGCGTGCACACCCTGCTGCACCTGCCTGGGTGGAGAGCACACTTTCACTGAGCCTGCTGACACTGGGTGCAAGTGCACAGCAGAGTTTGCTTCATGGTTTCTAGGCATCTGCTTTCATTTTGACAGAGTCAGCTTTTCAAAGGTGCATTGTGCTTTGCAGTATCATTTATCTAGTTACCATTTAATAGTCATTTGTGTACAATTAACTGAATATCCAGTCCTTGCCTCAGAACACCACTCGAATCAGCTGCTGTCCTCTTGTTCACACAAAATTCCATTGCTCTGATGATATAGAGGCTTCATATTTATTTGGGAAAAAAATCTGTTCTGTATTGTCTGTATGAAGTAGCTAAAGAACCAGAGAAATGCAAGTCTCATGATATCATCAGATCATTCAACACAAGGGAATCTTGCAGTTTCTAATCATGAGGGAATAGCATGCTAACAGCTCATGAGAAACACATGGTGTGACATTCTGAGGTCACTTTTCTATCCCATGTATAAACTTACAATAGTGGATTTTGACTGAGCAGTATTGGATCAAAGAACAACTTCAGGAAACATAAGTTAAGATTCAAATATCAGCTAAGTGATTGCTTAGCTACAGAAAGAAAAACATTTCTCCTGAAGTGAGAGAGTTTTCTTGTCCTGAGTTTCAAAGGCTTATGCCTTACAAAGTTTATTAGCTTATATTTGGATTATACTCTTCACTTTGAAACTCCTACAAAGGATTTACTTCCAAGGCCCTTCACTAGCTACATAGACAATATATCAGGACATAACAGCCCCATCTGCCACTAAGCAGATTTGTATCTAATTTATACTTGTATTTGGATGATAGTGTTTTAGAGACGGATGACAGAGATATCTTTAAGAATTAATTTGGATCAAACTTTATATGTCATTTTCATCTTAAAATGGAAAATAAGTTGGTAGTGTGATCATGTATGGTATTTCATAAACTCTTCTCAGAATCTTTCTTAAAGAGCTATGAGAGATGAATACAAAAACCTTAATTATCATTAGGCTTTGCAACAACATATAAGTACTGATAATTCAGTGGGTAACACAGCTGGTAAACATTTAGTACCATTTATTGACCTTTTCAAAATCATCATATAAGATCTAATCAAGCAAATGAGAAATGCTCATATATTGTGTCTCTTATGGAAAGTGAGATGCAGCCTACTTTGGGGTTCTGAAAGAAACACAATGGCAGAATATGTGTATATTTAACATACATAATAAAGTAGCAAATATGTTTGATTACTGCAAGAGTAAGCATGACTGTAAAATTACCTTCTACCTCTGTAATGACTTTCTTTTTTTTCGTATATATGCATATATATATGCAATACTATCATTTGCATTATGCATGCAGAACCTTAAACTGTACTACTGGTGAGTTCAGTTGATATCATAGAGCTAGATGGATAGTGAGATGCATGTAAAAATACGCAGTGTAAAGCACAGAACAGTGATATACATATTTACATAAAGACAAAAAACATAGCAATCTACTTAAAGTCAGGACCAAGGCTGTGGAAACAGGCATTGGTCCAACTCAGAGGTTAGCACAGTAGGTTACAAAGGACATATGCAGAGTATATATTGCCAGCTTGATTTTAGAGTAAAATCAGTCTTGCAAAGCACAGATTGGTGTCTGCTTTGATTTTTCCTGGGTTACAGGAGAGTGACTTGGTCAGGGGAGAGTCCTGGAAGAAGGAGAATGTTGCACTGTCTCAGCAACTGAGGGACTCTTGGAGAAACTGCATCTGAAATCCATCCTGGATAGGAATGAAAAATACAAGGACTCACAGACATGATGAGGGATTCTCAGGAGGGAATTCTGGGAAGAGAAGGGGAGAAATGCTCAGCTGGCTGTTTGAGGTGATGGACAAAGCAAAAGCTTAAGTACAAAAGAGGAGTGTGCAGAATGGGAGTGACCCAGCTGACAGTTTCTGAGTGGCCCGAACCAAGTAGGGAAGCAAAGACAGACTGGGAGGACTCGGACTTTTGGTAGCAAAGGGCTTTTTTCCCTGCTTGTGATTTCTCTGCACCTTGACCCAATTATTTCATTTTTTTCTCTGTATAAGAATTTATTACTTATCTTAGTTTGGGTTACAATAAAAACTGGCATTTTGAATTAAAAGCCCTTATTCTGAGTGGGGCTTCACACATGAAGTGAATAAAATGTAAGCAGAATGCCTGACTACATTAAGATTCTCTTATAATACTTTCTTGGTGTTTTGTTTTGTTTGGTGTGTTTTGTGTTTAGTTTGGATTTCTGTTTTGGGGTTTTCTTTGATTTTTTTTTCCCTGAAAATTCTCATCTCTTGGAAACAAGAAATGAGAGAAATATATTCACTAAAAAAGAGTGCTAGACCATGCAAATACCAAGATAATCTTAAATTCACCCAAATGAAAACAAACAAAGCTCAGAACAAACAAAAATTCACAATAAGGGAAAAAGCCCTAAACTGTATCCTTTTAAATATATTTTTGTTTTCAAACTAGTCTCAATCTTTTTGCAAACTTGAGTTTGCTAATGCTTTAACTGTTTTATTCTGTGCTGTCTAGGGACTGTGAACACAGGGCATCATAATACCATGTGAAGATGTTGTACCCTCCCTGAATAGTAAAGCAAATGATTAAATAGATTTCTCTGATGTGATGCATTGTATGAGGTACTATCTTCATGTGTGAATCCTGACAATTATAGGGATTAAAATCCCACACAACTAATTAACACCAATGCTCTGTCTATAATAAAAGTTCAACAGATAGATACAATGCCTAGATGAGTGTTTGTTTTCTAGATTGAAATATTTGAAAAGGATGAAGTTAATAAATTATTGCAACTCTTTCACCTGACCAAGGCCAATAGACCCTGATTATTGTAACAACTTTTGATTTTCTTCTAAATCAAGGATAGAAAAAGATTGTATCAACCCTTTAGTGTGAATTTCTGTGTTGTTATTATTTTCTCACATGAGAAAAGATGGATGCCTTGGCTGTGCCTGGGTGTTTCGAGTTGACTGTGTTTTTGCTAATAATGTCTCTTCCTGCAGTTCTGTCACTGCCTTGCTCAGGTTCACTGGAACTGATGATCTATCAGGGATGGCTGAAAAGAGTTATGAAGTGTGGGTCATTATCAGTGAACAACCTGTCGTCAGCCCCATGGTGAGCCAGAGACTGGACACAGCTGTGATGGGGACAGGGTGAGGAGCAGACTGTAGGGTCACCATGGCATCATTTCCCCAACTAGGGCACGTCACCCTAATGGGATCTGAATGGGAAAGAATGAGTACAGGCCCCTTTGCACTTTTTCATGCACCCACTGTAAATCCACCACCGACCCTGCTATAACTCAGTGTTGTTACATTATTGCCTGAGGTGTTGTGCAAGTAATCAACTCTTAAAATCCATCCTGTGTTCTGAATGCGGTTCATTTCAGCCTTCCACACAAAATTTGGAGTACAAATAATTCAGAAGGGAATTCCACCTGAAATCTTTTTTGTTTTTCCAATCAGAGAATCTTCCAGATTATCAGATTAGGTGGTCTTCTCACATACACCACAAGGTCAAACTCAGCTTTAGTATGATTGTACTGCCACCCCTCACCCTGTGACATGGAACAAGCATGCTGCACTGGAAGAGGCTAAGAGGGAACAGCTACAGCCTCTAACTTAAGAAATTCTTAACATCTTTTCCTTACACTAAATACTTTGACGGAGTATGTTGAATTTTATGAGTTCTCATCAATACACAAAAAGAATTTCAGTGGAATGAACCAGGCTGTTAGGATGCACAGGTCTGTGAGATTCACTGACTTGGACAGTACTGCCTTGGACTGCCTTGGCCACAGGACAGAAGAACTTTCTGGTTCCCTGCCAGCTGACCACAACTTAGAGCAGCCTAAACCACTTCCTTCTGATGAATCTTGGATCCCTGTCAGAGCCAGGAGAATGGAAGTTCAGCAGTACTCAGTATGAATTGTGACTTTGTAGACTTCTATCTTTCCAGCTTTGAGACAAAAGACTTTCCCAAATCAGGGGACTTCCCCAGAATAATACAGAACTTTCAGACAAGTCAAGTTTCCCCAGTTAAGTCCCTTTAGTGGGAAACAACTCTTGTGTCCTTTGACTGAGGAGAGTGTGGTGAGTTTCCAAGAACTGATATACCTGCCCTCTCAATTTTTCCTTGAGAAATATAATAAAACATAACAATCTATAAAAAACCCAAGGGGTCATTTTCTAAACACATGGTAGACCTCTGCTTAAGATGAGCATAAGTCACCCTTCAGCCTCTATTAATTAGATTCTTTATTAACTATAAGAGAAGCTTAGGCATATTAGGGCCCATGTGGATATCTGCTTGTAGAGTCCCGAATTTAGGTTCTATATCTTAATATATAGCTGACACCCCAAGAATCAGTTATATCAGCAGTGTGTAGATATTTTCCACCAGTCCCCCATAGTGCAACCCGATTTCAAATCACATAAAGGAGAATTGACAATGTAACCCACGCTTCAAAGCTTCATCTAACAGTTGGATAGAAGAGAAAATGACCAATTTGCTTATTTGAGAGATTTGCAGTTGTTAATGTAATGAATAAACCTGCAACAGAATAGAGTAACTTATGAATGAACTGCCTAAAGACAACTTGTGATAGATATTTGATGGTTGTATACAGGCATAAGAAAAGTACACCCATAACTTTAAGAATGTTAATTGCACATTGTGCATTGTCTTAATGTGCAATAAAGACATATCTGAAAAGGATAAACCAAATAAATTTAGGTATGCGTAACAATTTATCTGTGGAAGAGTAGGGATCAGAATTATCTGAGATAGTTCTACAGTGTATTGGGAGGCTATATCCTTACAGTTTTATGTCTTATGATTAGGATTGTGCTACAAATACAAATAACATTTGTATGTGTATAAAACGCATCACAGTTTAGGAAAGAAAATAACCTTTCTGATCAAATGACTAACAAATAAGTGTATCCAAATCTAATATTTGAGGAACTCTGAAATATGTATGATGTGTTGACACAAATCAAGTGCTTGCTGGCACCAATTAGAAGATGGCTCTGTTGTGTTCCATTAAGAGTATGAACGTGTCCTAACCACAAGTCCTAAAAGTGTCAACCTCCATCAAAAGAAATTAATTCAATCCAGGTGCACCTCTTTTCCAATACAATTTGATGGTAGATGATAGCTGGTAAATATAAATTAGCTGTACTGGATCAAAGACCAGCTGTAATGATGGGGAGAGAAGAATGGCTACATTCATTACACCATAAAGCAGAGAGAGACATGAAATGGTACTACTTATGCTGAGCTGAGTAAATATGAAGAGGAGAAAAAAGAAAGGAAAACTAAGATACAGAAGAGAGATTATGAACCATCATGCTCAATCAGTATCCATATCTTATAAAAAAGAAATATTATAGAAAAATGAAAAAACTATTATTTCCCAAAACACTCCACAGGTCATTTTAGATTATTTTAGTTTCCTTGTGCTGAAGGCTCTCAAAACATTGTGAAAAGAGATTGTATCCTAGTTTGGTTTTGAATGCTTGGGTTTTTTAATGTTAACGCTAACTATTTATTAAAACATAAAATCCATGCAGAAGCTATCAATTATCTTAAGGGTTTTGTTAATTAAAAATCCATATAAATAGATGAAAGCAATATACATATATAATAAACAGAATAAGAAAAATGTATGGACTATAAGTTAAGCATTCTGTGTTTTCTCAGGTGAAATTCTTGTGATCTGTGTGATTTTATACTGGAAGGAAAAAAAAATCAAATGAAGGCTTTTCTAATCTGACAATTATTTAGCACAGTTAAACAACCCCTTTCCTACAAAGCTCAAGATGCAGTTGTAAATAGAACATGAATAAATTCTTTTTATTCTCAAAAAATTCATTAATCTTTTGTCAGTAATTCACCTTTTCATGAGTCCCTTTGGACAGAAGTTTGTTTCCTCTTGAAATACTTGATGACTTAAATGTCTTGTGCAGAACCATCAGCATTAAGATCCAGCTTCTGAGTTCCAGTAAGTCGACTTGCCTCAGAATTTGAAGAACATTTAGGATGTAAAGGGGAATCAAAATTGCTCAGGGCCAACACTTGGCCCCTAGTTGGATATCAAAGGCTGAAAAGAACATGATGTTCTGTATGGTCAGAATTAAGCAGAGAAAGTTGCTTTGTATGGTTAGGACTTGCTTATATTTTCACTGTCTAGTCACAAAATATGCACCAAATGTAGTTTATCCTAACTACAGTAAATATATATATTTATCAGCATTGCAGATTAATGGAGAAAGTCACCATCTCCTTTCTTCCTTTTCTGTACACCTGTCTGTTGCTAGGATTCCTATGTTGACTGAGGCTGAGTTGGGAAGTTTGTGCATCGTCAATCTTTTCAGGAGGGACCATTTGTATTTATATACCACTTACAGAAGTGAGGTCCTGTCTTATCCTAAAATTAGATCAAATAATTAAAATAAAAATAATACTCATGACAGTGGTAATAACAGGCCATCAAGCTCACCTAGAAACTATATTTTATCACATCTGATGATATTTCAACTACTGTTTCAAATGCTCCTTGAAGCATTTGAAAGCTTCAGTGGTTTTATGAAGTATTTATTTGGTTTTTCTTTAAGAGCTATGTTGAATAAAGACACAGTGAATCCAAAACTAATAGATAATGCATTTTTACACTTAGGCAAAGCAGTTTAACTTCACCACACAGTAAAGTCATTAAAGGTTTTACATGTGGGTTTCTTTATGTTTATGCCTACATTATGACAGTGCTCCATTGATGACCTACAGTACAGAAGAACAGATCAGTTCTACCCAAGACCTTGGACCTGTAAGCTGCCTCATAGACCATCCAATAATAATTTGCATGTTAAACAAACCAGAAGTGTTTTACACTCCTTAATATGAGCAAATGTTAAAAAAAATTAGTTCTCCTAATTAGAAACCTCCTTTTTGACAGCAGAAGTACTTAAAGGGTTAACCCTGCTTTGTATTACCTGGCAAATAAATGAATGCATTGCTCCTTCTGATGAACTATTCAAATCTACCTGGAAGCAGTGCACGTTCATGGTTAAACATATTTATGAGATGACTGTGTTTTCTAGTTTTATGAAAGATTTCTACTATTCAATAGATGTTGCAGGACTACTTAAGTTACTTTTAAAAATTATGGCAGAAATTTTGCTGCATACCAAGAATTTTGTTATATTAATGTGTTTTACTGCAGTATGGCTGAGGTAACGAAACATAAAGAGGATTTTTTTATAGCTATAAATCATTTCCCAGTACCTAAATGCTAGAGTATTAGATATATTCTAACACAACAGAGATAAACTTCATCTGCATAATATAATGTGAATTATTCTCTCTGTCAAGTAGTTTTTGATCGAAGTTAAATCAGAAAAAACATCATTTTGATGGGTGCAGACTCAAATAGAAGAGTAATAGCATGCCTACACTTCATGTGGCTTATGCTCTACATACCCAAGAAGACAATTTCAGTTCATGTCTTGCCTCCTCATAAAATGAATCAAGCTATACCTGTCTGGTGGTATTTAATTTCTTTTAGCCATTGCTTCTGGCAACACTGATGAAATTGCCTCCTTTGAAAATAATGTTCAAAACTGCCTTGGCACATGAGTATTTCAATTGCTGTCACCGCCATGATGGTCTAAAAGTGTAACTGAAACAAAATTTGTGAATTACTAAAAGAAAGGCTGTGCAACTGGAAGTATGCCTGTTTTTTCAGCTACATATTACCTTTTTTTTTAAAGTTCTGTCTTTCAAAGAGTGCACATGGGCATTGATTCTGCTCTTTCTTGTCATTCTCTCAGGAACTCTGACTGTATTTTCCCATGAATTTTCATACTGATATAAGGTGTTCATTCTAATTGTCTCTTTCACAGCTTTTCCCTTAGGAGCATGGATGAGGAAATGGTAGAATTTTTTTTTTCTGTTTGGCAGTGCTTTTCTTATAAAGAAGCATCTTGGAACTCCAGCTAATTGGATGAAATTTAGCGCCAGTTTAAGGCAATCCTAAATTATGCTGTCAGGGCTTCCACAGGACTGAGTGTTGGCTAAGAATTTTTCCTCTGCTTCTAGACTGTATGAGACCTTACTTCATCACCTAGTTATAATTTTAGGTACATTCCAATCAGTCAAAAACCCCACATTTTTATCTGGGAAAATACTTAACCAAGTGCATGTGAGATGTGATTTTCACATATTGACTAATTTAAGAAGACTCAATGAATAAATGATTCTACAAATGTAATGACCACCTTGGACCTGATTAAATATATATTTAAAAGGTTGTGGTTTCTATTCATAACATTTTAATTACCTTGGATAAAACAGGTAGTTCAATAGCGGGAAATCTGCTCATAATTCTTTCTTAAACTGGCCAACATTTCCACAGTTGTCTGACCAAGTTACCATCTTTCAGTGAAGTGAAATGCACAGCTTGGGAAACATAAGTAGTTCTCCTTTTTGCTGAGAAAAACATCATTCTGTTGGTTAATAGTAATCAGAAGTCATTGAAGTGTTTACTAGATGGCTAAGCAATGAGACTTACTAATAGCTCTTACTTTAGAAAGGGTTATCAGCCTCTGCTTCACTTTCATGTTTTGTGTCTTTTATCTGAAAACCACTTTTTAGGCCTACAATTCATGACAAACATAATGAAGGTCCATGCAGATTTCAGATTTCTAATCAACTCACTTAATTTGTCAATGAATGCCAACCTATCATATCTACTTAATGTATAGCATGCTTAAAATAAGCAGAACTGCAGTGTATATTAACACAAAGTGGGTATTTCACTGCCAAAAAAAACCTGTTGTACACAAGTTTTAACAACGTGTTACTGATTCCCAAATGGTGTGTTACTGATAGTAAAACTGGCCTGTATAATGGTCCCTAGAATGTGAAATGCACAGCTCTCTTGTGTTTGTGGAGCATTACTTAACTGTTTGTCTTATAGAAAACAAAGAATTCTAGACCAGGATTCAAAATATTTGGTAGCTAAAACTTTTTGTTGCTGAGTTAGTAGGAGCTAAATCATTTACTAAAGGATGCTCAACTAAAGAAAGAATTGCAGACCTCCCAGTGCTGTAAAGACCTGCAGTTATCATAAATGAGGCTGAAGCTATGCCTTTTATACCAGAAAGATTTGGGGCACATGCAAATGTCCTGCTTTTGCTTTGGAACTACCACACTGGCTGTTACTAAGAATCAAGTGTTAGCAGTGTTTCCAAAGAATATGAAGGGCTGTTACCAACTTTAGTCTGCTTCTAAATTTCCTAACGTTTCTATCTGACTGCTGACTTAATATTTGTGTCAAGCACACAGTTAAAATTTTAAAACAGAAACTGGACATTCATGTAATCTCTTTGAGCACTTGTGAAACTAAACAGAATTACTGCAGGATTACATTGGTAAAGGAAGCACGAAAAATCTCCATATGGCATTTTCTGCATGTTGTAAATGTGAACGCTGCTTTGTACATATGCTGTTCTTGTCAAATTGTTATGTAGTTCTGCAGTCAGCCTGAAATTCTGCAATACCCTTGCATATTGACAAATCCATACATCCTACATATCTGGTCAGAAATACTGAAATGGTAACATAGGTTATACTTAACGAACGTTTTTCGGGTAAATCTTGTTATAATTCTTCCCTTGGTAGTGAAGGTTTGAAAATCAAGATGGTTTAGACACAAGCTTAAAAGTATGGTTTCAAACTTGTTTAAAAAACTAATGCAAAATCTTTTGTTCATTTAGGAAATTTCCTATTACATGAACTGCCTTAGTGATTTGGACAGGGATGCTCACTTAAGAAAAGTCAGTAAAAAATAGTAGGACACAGGCCTGATTAAACATTTAAGATCATTTTGTATAAGCAAGAAGCTTACACCAGACTCTTTCTGCTCCAGGCAATCTAGCCAAGGAGCTAAACTTTCCTCTTTCAAAACACAAGAGTCACAAAAGACAAGGATATGAAGGATCATGTCAGTGCAAGACTCTACCTAGAGTCCATACATTTTGGCATTAAACTTAGTTTTTTATTGTCTTTGACTTGGAAGAAATTCTGTAGTGCCTTAGTACCTGAGCTTCACTTTCTGTAAAAGTGAAAATAACTCTTTTTCTTCTGTGTGTTGAGATGCACTATACTAATCCTTGTAGAACAATGTCAAAGTCACAGACAAAAAACAAATTTGAAAGTGAAAAACATAATTTCAAGGACAAAAGCTTTCAATAAATTATTCAATGCAAATCTTATATTCAGACCACCCACCAACACAAATAATTAATGTATTAATAGTTATCATAACTACTCTATCATAGTTTAATATCAGAACCAAATTAGAGTCTTTTAGGGAGCTTTGGTAAGCCCCATCATGCACTAAAACTTCTACTTCCTACACCTGCCCTTTTGCAGCTAATGTACTTCTTGGGGTTTGCAGCTGGCTAATAAATAAATTTAAAAAAGAAAAGAACAAAAGATAGGAAAACTGGGAAAATTAACAGAAATGCAAACCAAGAATATTAAGCTGATATTAGAATTATCTTCAAAGCTTGCCTGTTGGTATTACTGGCCTTTAAGCATACATTTGCAAGTTACATAAAGAAAAAAACCTCTCAAATGACTGTTCCAAACCCTAATTGTTGTAACTTATCCATGCATTCCAGCAAAAATTTTCATTGCTCTGCAGAAATGTTTGTTCACTTGCTGCAAACCATGTCACAAATCTTCACTGCAACAGCTAATATTTTACAATTGATCAAATAAACTAGGATATGTATTCTAAATATGTGACTTAATGAAAACAACTAAAAGATTTATGCTCCATTTAATGTACTTAGCTGAAGTCTCATGGGATTGCCAAAGGAGATAAAAACTGCAACATGGGTTAATGCTTAGTTATCTTTGGTTAACTTATATAGCTTAGTAATCAAAGGACATGAAAGGAAAACCTTTGATAAAAATAGCCTATTTTAAAATTCCACAAAAGACAGCTGCCTTTAAATATGATACAATGTAAACTTCTTTACTTCCAAACAAGAGCTCGTCACTAAACTTAATTTGCAATTTATAGACAAGAACAGTTTTCTTAGTTGTTTGGTATCCTATTAAATGTAAAATTCAGTTTGGGGAGAAAAATTAAGAATGTGAAATGATAAGTAGTGGTGAGAAACAGACATATTTTCTTGTCTTTCACTGGCTTTTGCAATACAACCATGGAAAGCAAAAATCTGCAGTGTAGAATATTACTAAAGAAAGACAAATAAATAAATTATGAATATATAGTCATCTGGGTCTCTGTCAAATTCCCAACATTTTGCAAACTGAAATAAAAGTAAAAAATGTCTTTGTTTAATCCATTGAAGAATGTTATCAGTTTTTATAATTATAATCCCTTGTGGGTGAATATTGCTGTTGATGTAAAATGGTCAAGAGGTATAACACTGCTACTACAAATGTTAAAACAAGAAGTACTTAGCAAAAAAGAATAACACCAGGCTGCTCCTGTACTTGAAAGCAAGGTGTAAGCCCTCACAGGGTGCAAGGCAGACAATCTATTCTAAATCTGCTTTCAGTCTCCTTGTGCTCAAACAGGACATCCAAATGCACGTTACTAAGTGCCAGGGAGCCTGAGACTGGAAATTTTAGATACTAAGCAACAGAGAATGTTATATTACAAGAAGAAAATAACTAACTGGGACAAGACACTTAAGATCTGATAAAAAAGAAGGGAAACCATTTGTTTATGGATGTTTTCACTCCTCTGGAGAAGGGATGGGCAGGTTGGTGTGCCACCCTTTTGTGTATCTGTTTAATGATTCTTTACTGTTTGTTCATGCATACCTATGGGTCCTACCCCATCTTAATTTTAGCATCTCAATTTCATAGAGATGGCAGAAAATTATTATTCTGCTATTATTCCACAGTTTATTTGCCCTTGTGTTTATGGGCCTGAACTTGCTGTTTAATAGTAATATATTACTCCAAATCACATTAGTGACTGCTGAAATTTAGTGTTCACTGTCTAATACAACTTTTGTAATTGAGAGACTGGGGAAATCAAAGAGGAAAAAAAACTTTGTGAGAGCTCTAGGACAGTGTATCTTGTAGTATTTACTATGGAACTCCATAGCTGTGATTATAAAAGGAAGAAGTGGAGGAAAGAATTCTTTCTGTCTGTCCAAGCAGACAAGAGGAGACAAAGGGGCATGCTGAGAGGCTGTATGAGTAACATTAGGCTTCCCCCTTGATGGCTTAATGTCAGCAGGGCTGGTCTTGTTGAAATTAATCCAGTCACAATAATGGCATAAAGACATGCATTTATACCTCTATTGACTTTTCACGTTCACAGGATAATTGTTGTAACATTTTCTTAAAGGCCAAAGACCTTTTGATGATAAATATATCTCATTACATGGAATTTTATATGTAATCATCATATGAATCTCAGTGAAATTCAATGGATATATTTAACATATGTTAGTCCTAGCATAACAAGACTTTAACCTATGTGACTTAATAGGCATATCATCAGATTCACTGTAAAAAATGTGGAGTTTTTTGCTCACATTTGTTTTTAAAAATCTTTTTACTTCTTTAACTCTTTTGTGAATTGCCTATCAAAGGGTTCATCTTCTCTGCTCCTGACCTTGCTTGAAGGTAAATCCAGGGATGTGTGATACCACTATTAGCTCAACTGATGTGCAGATAGGTACAGCTAGAGTAGCCTCTTAATGGAAATTTTGAATAAAACTAGACTTGCCAAAGACCCCTACTGTGTGTAATTTGAAATATTTCCCAATTTGCCAATGTCTAATTGATCACTTCTGAGGAGATTTTTCAGCTAGCAGTGAGTGGCAAATACATTTTCATTGTATGTGAACATGATGTATAGAACAATGTTTAAGCAATCCTGAAAAAGAGAAATATTGAGATCAAGTTCTCTTAGTAGCCCAAATCTACATCTGGTTAGAAATGAGTAGCAGATGCAAGAAAAAAGTGAAGAAAATGGGCTTTTTTAGATTAAAAAAAAACTCAATTGCAGGACCCTAAACTGTGGATACATGTAAAAGTATTCAAATGTTTTCCCTGATTTCTGGAAGAAGGATGGGATCACAGAATCACAGAATGGTTCAGCTAGGAAGGGAAGTCTGGAGGTCATGTGGTTCAACCCAGCTTGTCAAGTAGGGACCTCTAGAGCCATTTGTACAGGACTATGCCTAGGTGTTTTTTTAATATCTCTAAGGAGAGAGACTCCACAGTCTCTCTACACAATCTGTAAGGGTGCTCAGACATCCTCACAGAAAAGAAGTGTTTTCTTATGTTCAGACAGACCCTGCTGTGTTTTACTCTGTATCCATTGCCTCTTGTCCTGCCACTGGGCGTTATTGAAAAGTCTGGTTCCATCTTTGCACCCTCCTTTCAGGTATTTATATACACGGTGCAATCGCCTTGGTATGCTTGGGGAAAAACACAGTGCTGCTAGCAAAATCATTCAATAATCAGAATTCTAAAATACTGTGTTTTGATGAAAACCATACAACTAGAGAATTAAAAGCTGGATATAGACTATCTGTTGGAGTTTGTCTGGTCCCCTGCGACCTTCATTCTGTGAAAGTTGTTGTACTGCACAATCTCTTGAAGTGTCTTTCAACCTCGCAGCTCCCTAATTCCATTACTCTTCTCTTTTTAGTTTCCCCATCCTATTTCTTTTGACCAGTTTCAGTTCACTACTGTCACTTGATTATAGATATACTCCTGGGAACCAAAACTTTTAAAAACTAGTTCTTGTGCCATACAGACTTTTAAAAATGTAAACTGATCTTAGAGATTCTTTCAAACATGTATTTCAATATGGCAGAAAATAAATCCCATAAAATAATGTTTCTTTCCTGAAAATTCACATGATATTTTGAGCAATATATTGAGAGTAGATCAAAATAAGTTTTAATTAAATCAGGTTAATGACCTGGTATGTACAAAATTTACATATATTCAAGTTTATAGTGCCAAATGGTATTCAGTCACTGGGCTGTAGTGATCTATATGAAGTCATTTCTGGACTATCAGTCACTGTGTCCAAATTTTTTTTAAGTATGGGAGAGGTTTCAAAGGACTGGGAATGGGAAATACAGTAACTGTTTGGATTTTAAAAAAAAGCAGAAGAGAATTTTCGAATTATTGTCTAGTTAAAGACAGCCAGAAAGACACACCAACAAATCATTAAACAATCCAGCTGAAAGCACTGAGAAGATAACAAGGTGAAAAAAAACAGCCAGCATAGATTTGTCAATAACAGATCACATGAATCTAAGTTCTTTCTTTGACAGGATGACTGGATAACAGTGTAGCAGAAGGCAGATTTGATAAATCCTGACTTCAGCAGGTCTTTCAACACTACTCTGCATATTGTTCTCATAAGCAAGAGAAATGTGGTCTGCAGGATTTAGTGAAAAGAGTATGACGAAGTGTTTGGAAAACAGCACCCACCACAATGATTAGTACAGATTCCCTGTCAAACTGGAGGATATTTCAAACAGAATCCTCTAAGAATCCCTACTGGTGCCCCTGTTCTACTATGATTTCCTCTGACAATCTCAGTGGTGGGATGGAGGACACAGTTACGCCTTTTTATACTTGGCATTTGTCCCAAGAGTATGTGGAACAAGACAAGAGCTGCAAAGCATTTTGGCAGTTCTGTCAGAATACAAGCCATTTGTCAAATCCTGGAGAAAGCATTCACCGGTGAACACAAAATGCAGTCAATATACATGCAGAACACTAAACTTAGAGAATTTATATGAGCAATTGTTAAATGATTAATAAATAGGCAAAGTTAATGTCCAACAAACAAACACAGGAGGCCATAAACTAAATTGTTTCTTGCTATTCCAAAAAACTCTTTAACTGAAGAGGAGGTCAGAGTTGTGTATAAGCTATTGGAGGTGCTGCTCTTGATGGTCTTTTCTCCTTGGGTATTGCTCAGACCTCAGCTGGAGTAATGTTTCCCATTTTGGTTACCACACTTCAGAAAAGATACAGACAATTTAGAGAGAATCCAGAGGAAAGTAAAAAGAATGATAAGAGCTTTGGAAAACGTGACCTACAAGGAAAGGTTGAAAGAGTTGGATTTGTTTAGTCTGGAAAAGGGAAGACTGAAGGCAGACACGATAATGTCTTCAAATATAAAGAGCTTGCTAGAAGGAGTGCAGCGATCAATTATTCTTAGGGCCTGAGTGGGATTTTTAGGAGAAGCCAAATAATTTGAAGCAAAGGAGATTCAGATTACAAGGTTTCCAATTGGAGGGGCAGTTAGGGGTTGAAACAGTTCACTGAGGCAGGTTGCAGAATCTCTTTCTCTGAAGGTTTTTAAGAAAAAGTGAGATATGTCATGCTTGTTTTATGTACAGTGAGGACGGGGAATGAATTATCCTATGTCTGAAGATACCTTCTAGCCCTATATATCTGTGATTCCCATGACAATGAAGCATTGATTCCACAGACACAAAAAAGGATATTGTGAGATGTATCTATAGACTGTTTCTTGACATTAATTTGTATGACTGCATTGTAGACTTTATTGTGTGTTCCAGAAATGAAAGAGCTAAAATGTCCTAGTAAAGATCTCTACCAAGCTGGCCCTTCAAGTAATAAATAATGTGGATTTATACACATGGATGAAGTGAGCAAGATGTCCTATTTATTCTTTACATAAGTGAAATAAACACATTCCTCCAGGAAATAAGAAATATAGAAATATTTTGTTTCTTAGAATAAAAATGACTAGTTGTCAAACCATGAACCCATAAGTGGCTAAAAGAAATATAAAGACAATGCCCACTGGGTTGGTAGCTTCCTATCACATTATAGTGAATTCACCCATAAAATTCTGTGATTTTGTAGCTGATAACAAACATCACATAAACCAAGACCATTATCGCCGTGTTTCATCAATGGCAGGAATTCACTGCAGCATCTGAACCTTGGAGACTAGCAAAACTGTGCTGCCCATGTCCAGATGAGTATCTAAGCATAAACAAAGTCAGAGTGATGTGAGCCAGAATATGAACTAAGTACTGCATTGCTCTAAGTATGCATAAGCGGGTTTTTTGCATTATCATATGAAATTTGTTAATGACAATGGGAGATGAACTGCTCACATGAGGATTTTAGTGGAAGAATCGCCCTGCTTTGGTAAATCAGCACACAGGGATGTCAAATACTCATAAGTCTGGCCCCACAAACCATGCACTTGGCTTTAAAATATGACTTTACAGTGTCTTACAATGTTTGTTTCATTCACCTTCTAAGTTTTGAGCCTGCAGTTCACATTTCTAGGTTTTGAGCCAGATCACATTTTGAGCCTTTTTTCAACAACTATTATAGTCATTAGCTTTTTAACTTTTGTGGGAAGGAAGAAAAGAAGCAAGGAAAAAAATGCATTTGCAATCAAATCTCTAGCCAATACCAGCTCCTGTGATGGTTTACTTTTCTTCCAGATATAAGTGAATTGTTTTCTTTGGTCAGCATGGTGATAGCCTGGATCTGAGCACTAGAACACAGGAAACTAGATTGCTTTATTGTTAGTGTACTGCCTCACAAAATTTTCACTCACGCTGTGCAGCTTTCTTTGTGACGGCACAACTTATGTTACAGCACAAACCAAGAATCAGCCTCAGGAATAAGCAGAAGAGAAGCTGGAATTCTTATGTATGACCAATTGTTCGCTTTTTTCTAAGTTTCACTTGCATTTGCCTAAGAAAGAGAAAAACACACAATATGTGTGCATCTCCAATTAAAATTAAGTGACCAGCACCCTTCAAAATCCAGGTGCCCTGCGCTTCATTTAAACTGCATGAAAATAAACATGAAGGAAATCATGATGCCACTAAACTCCTGACAGTATTTCACCTCTGGATTGTCACACAAAGCTTTATTGAACAGGAGGACTGCTACTGAAAGAACAGCAGTTATTCCAAAAAGGAAGGAAAAAGTAACTTTTGGCTTCTTCCATGCTACATCCATCTGTGATGGGAAATGGCAAGCTGGATGCAACAGCTTTTGCACAGAAAATAAGAAAATAGAGGGAATAAATACAGTAAGATATTTCCATTACAAATAACTATATACAATGTATTAGTAAGCAATATTTACACGTGTAGATATAGATAGGTGTCCCATTTAGATATATATTCTAATATAGGTAGATATATAACTAGAGATAAAGATACACACACAGGCACCAATATGGGATATATATTTATACTCTTTCCTAATATCTGGGACACCTCTCTCAACAACGGCACATTGAAACCTTTCTTGAAACCTATTTGAACTTTCCCTTTACTGCGAGGACAATAAATTAACTTTAAACTAACCTCTAATTTAAGATTTCATCTCATACAAAGTAAAGTCAAAAGCCAGCAGGTTACCAGTGGAGCATTAGAGAACGTGGTATCTCCGCTGATACAGTGGGTGGGGAGAGGAAGCTATTAACATGTCTGCAACACTTTGCTTTATACACAACTACCCTGCTTTTAACTCCAGCCTTGGTCTCTGAGGTCAGGCAAGACAGAGCTGACTAATAGTGTCGCTTTCCTACTGCCTTCAGCGCTCACCCCGCCACAGCGCGACAGCCAGCGCTGGAGGGGGTGGTGTAACACCTCGGCAGGGCCGAGGGAGAATCGCTCATTCCAGCTTTTCATTAATGGTGGATGCTAGGGAAAGAAGTGTCACATTGCTGCAGCTATAAAGCTGCTGAAAAGAGAGCTGCTTAGCCATTCATGAAACACTGTTACGTTAACACGATAATGAATAGGACAAGGTCCCTCATTGTCAAGCAGGTGGGGGACTTTTACTCGGCATGAAGGGACCTGAGTGCCCAAACTGCTCTAACCAAGTGTAAAAAAGCTCACAAAACATAGCTGTCAACTCATTATTTCAAGTTAAAAATATAAGTAAATGTGATGAAGTGCTCCAACAGAAATTGAATCTTCAGAAGTTTCAGTTCATAAATGTGTCCTCTAGACCGATGTATGCAGAGGGGCATTCATATAAAGTTATAAGCTAGTGGAGCATGGAGCATTCATTCAATCATGTCATTTTTGAATATGAAATAACAGTAGATTTTTTCAGAAAAAAATCTGAAAATCAGTTTAAGCTTTCCCCATCACTATGGTTGTATTTGTACCTGTCATTCAACAGAAAAATGAACCCCAGTAAGGGGCTCTTTGCAAGACCAGCCAGTCCACAGCTCACCTGCAAAGAACAGTGCAGAGGAGTGAGGGCTGTAGGCAATGCCTACCACTGACAATTTTCTCCAGCTTCATAACTTTCATTCTCAGCACATTAGCATGGTTAAAAATCCAGCACTTCCTGCTGAAAATTTCCAGGGAGGCAATGGAAATTTTGCCCCTAAAGTGGAGTATTTTGGCCAGAGGCACTACAGTAACTGGAATACATGATTTAGAGAAATCTGGACCAATAGAGCACCACAAAACTGAGTCCATCTCTTAGCCTCAGGAAAATACCTAGACCAAGAAGAAGGCTATCCTTCTTCTCCAGCAGAAGATTTTGAATCCTCAGTTGATGATGCTTTTTCTTAGCCTCTTGAATCCAAAATGCTTTTTCACCACCCTTCTACAGTAATTCAGATTTCAAGAATTGGAAGGTAAGCAGTGTTTATTTTATAGGTGATCATTCTGATCCATCCTATTGTAAATCCTTTCAACATTTCAAGCAACTCAAGATCCAATTTTCTCTTCCTAATACAGTTTGGTTTTTTTATCAATGATAACATTTAGTCATTTTCATTCGTAGAGATATGAATACACCACCCTTAACTAATGGGATAGAATACTTGATGCTAAATGTACTAGATATAACTAAATTTGTTACTCATGCTTATAATGTAATTATTGATGTAATGGATAAAAAAAACTAGAACCAGAAGAAATTTTGTAGAAAATATAGCTGAGACTTCAATGGCATTTTGAAATGAGCGAACTGATGCACACTTGCATAAAATAAAACAATTAATGCAGAACCTCAATATCTCTTTTTTAATGAATGCTTTTTACTGGAAAATGAAACATACATTTGCTCATGGTATATATGGGATTACTTCTTTACTGTACAGAGAAAGTTAAGACAATACAATTATAGAATCAAACTATTCAAAAACATAAAAAACACTTTTAAATCACAAAAACCTAAGAAAAATAAATTATTAGAACAGCTAAAAATAATCTACCAAAACCAAAATATTTCACTTAGACATTTTTCCTGAAGACAGAACTTTTAGTTTCATCACTCCTGCTATTTTATTTTCTCTGTCAAAATAATGTAGCATATAATGGAAGTGGTAAAAAAATCACAATGACACAAAAAAAATTTCAGGGGTGTCACAGGTTGCCCTGTGCAAAAAACTGCCTATAAAAAACAGGAAGGAATATTAAACCGGAGGATTTAACGTCCAAACAAAACAGATTTCTTTCCTGTAGACAAGGACATGTAATTCCTCTAACGTACCCATGTGGAGCAGATTTTCCAGTTCTTTACTCCTAGTTTCCTAGCAATTCTGTTCAGTTTGGTGAACTCACAAATAAACCAGAAAAGATGAAACAACTGGAGTGTTTGCTTAGCTTTTTTTAATTAGAAATTTTTTTTGAACAATGATTACTAGATTTAAAATCAGACAAGAAATTTGTCCATAATACCACATGATTCATTTCACTTTCTCTAAAGAGACTACAGATTCAGACAGACATTTGTCAAAGATGATGCACTGAGAAGAAATTACGCATTCAGTAAGGACTTAATTCAAAACACACAGGCAGAGTTGAAGCTTAGTGAGACACCTGAAATACTACATCTGCTTCTGAGAACCCAGTGAGAGGACACTTACAAACTTGGGCTAGCTCAGCTTAAAACCTCCAGCTGGACAGGGTGAAGAGACTGGTGGAGCTGAGCTGCTCCAACCTGAAGGGGCAGTTCCAGGCATCTAAGAGCATCCTGCCAGTACCTGCTAGGAGGCTAGGCAGTTTCCATCTTTTTTTGTTTTTCAAGAATGATCCAGATAAAGCCCTGTGCCCTAACAACATAATACAGACAATATTGTAGTTGTGTACTCCAATTATTTATACTGATGATTGTATTTTCTTGGCTCAATCAATAGGACTCTTAAGTCAGTGTAAGCCTAAGGAAATGCTAAAAAAGTTTGTGCCCACTTCATTCACGATCACTAAAGAGTTACAGGCTACATTAGAGAGTGATGCCGTACAGCACTGTCTGATTTGGCCCCTTGTTTCTTTCTGTAGCTAGACAGAAGACAATATAACAGGAAGACTGATTTAAGCATGAAGACTGGTCTTCCTTCATCTCTCTCATATTCCTTCTTCTGTATCTCATATAGTCATCTATATCTTATATACATACACATATATATACATATATTACATATACATGTATTACATCTGTATCACATAGTTTTCTATATCTCATATAGAACAAGAGGATTCTGAGTTAGTTGAACCTGAATTTCACTGTGATTCTTCCTTGTCTTTAACCAGCAGTATTCTTAAAGCACAGTACATAGATTCTTGGGACAAGCTTCACTACTTCAGTATAGCAGTGGAACTTGAGAAGCATAAAATGTCTTGTGCTACTAAAAGAGAACACACTTTTCCTTCACAGACAAGACCTATTGAATTAGGTCCAAAGATTCCTATTAGTTCTGTGAGTCAACTTTATATATTCAATGTGTCTGGATTTCCCAGCAAGGGAGAGGAATCAGTCCTGAGTTTGAATGTATGACAGATTTAATAATTTGTAAAAATGTTTTAAAATTAAATTTTCATTTTCTTTGCGAACATTCAATTTTCAAAGTTATCTTTGATACTCACACTTTGGAAATCAATTAATGGGAAGAGTGCGGTAGTTAATGGGAACAAGAGAATCAGCACAATGCACATCTGAATTCACTCAAATGGAGTCACTCATAGTTTACAGCTATGAAGATTAGTACAAAATCTGGCCCTTATTTTCTTTTTCACAGTTTCCAGCTAAAGAATGACAGCATGGCCATCTCCATGATTTTAACTGAAGTCTTTTGTTGCTTGAATCTCATCTCTATATATAGTGTTGGAGTCTGGAGTATCTGGTGGGTTCTTGCAAGAAATCAAAGCAGTATTTTTCACTACAGATCTGGGCTATGGATGTAAAGTGCAGAAATACAGATTGCACACATTTAGAAACACCTGGGCTTCAAACAGCCCCCCTTCAGGGGATTTATCTTCATAATAAGCACTCCTTAAATGCCAGTTATTAAAATCAGAGAAATAAATGACCTTTTGTTCCTTCATTGAAAATACTGTTGATGCTTGGTAAATCCTTTCTGTGGCAGTGGAAAAATTATGTGGAAAGCAATTGATCGTGTTTGGTCACAGTTTCAGAATGGAAAAATCTTACGTTTTTTCAACTCCAAGGCTGTTTTTAATGTGGAAAAAAACCCACAAAACTTAATTTTTTAAGTATATTTTTGAACATGCCAACAGCATGAACTTTTTTCCCTACTGGTAACAAAACAAGGAATTTCTACGATATGTATAAAGTAAATGCTAACTATCAATAAAATATAGGCCTGACAGGGACATGAAAAGATGAATATTTTTACAAGGCTAAGATGATATGCACCTGAAATATCGCAAGCCTTGTAAAAGAAAAGACATTATAAAGAGTGAGGAAGAGTTCTCCATTCAGAAATATTCTAAAAGCCTTGAAACACATTTCAGAGTAGCTTGCATCAGCAATGCACTCTCACTTAGCTTCATAAATGGCTGTGTGTACTTGGGAATACATGGACATAT
Source organism: Anthoscopus minutus (assembly GCA_013399455.1). NCBI lineage: Eukaryota > Metazoa > Chordata > Aves > Passeriformes > Paridae > Anthoscopus > Anthoscopus minutus. Next base: position 9,121 of record VWYI01046141.1, on the reverse strand, counting down.
TCTGCTGGGTCTTCAATATATTTAGGTTTTCTGTTGGATCGTGTGGTCAGAACTTTGTTCCAGGCATCATTTTGAGCTGGGGAAGAATCTTACTTACAGACTGGCTTAGATAACATCATTTTCATTTCAGGTCTCTCTCCCGCCCCTTTCTTCTCAGGCCAGCACATTTTTCATGACTTAGGTGTCAATAAGCACTCCACTGGGGCTTGCTTTGCTGAGAAATCAGAATTCAAAGCAGGAACAAAACTGGAGGGTGGTTAATGATGTAAGACATTGTACTATAAGAAAGCAATCCCTTTTTCCTCCTCACGTCCTGCAGTTTAGTGGCTTCCGTAGAGCCGCAGCATGACTTGTAAGTCATAGGTTAGCAAGGTGCATGTGGCTGAAGTGGAGGAAAACTGAGTAGGCAGGGAAATGATAGTATAGAAGGAAGAGTTTTGGTACTGCTGGTTGCCCTTGACTATGTGAAATGGGTAATAATGGAAAAGATGTATGGGATAATCTACTGCTACACGGTCCCACACACATTAGTACAATTATGACCAAGTTACAGCACACCTGTCATGCCTAGTCCTTTCTCTTCATGATAATGTATCACAAGACTTTGTGGTTATAGCTAAAAAATAGAAAGTAATTTTCTAAACCATTATGATTTTGAATACATTACCCCACCTTAAACTCATTCCAACATCACTGCATATTTAAAGGAAAATAGGAATTCAACTGCACACTGAGTACAGGAATGGAGAAAAATAAAAATAAGGCAACTGACCACTGACATGAGTGTCACATATAGAAACTTTTCCCCTTAACTTTTGTTACATAAACTTCCTGCAATAGATCACAGCTTCAATTTCTTGCTCAACTACTCACAGTAAATCAGTGACATTTAGGTATCATTTAGGCATATACATGTTGGATACAGAATTGTGTCCCAGATTCTTCTAGAATGACAGTAGACACTTCCTGGGCACGAGTTTTAAAAAAATAATTAGAGGATAAGTGAACTCATGCCTTACAAGTAGGAAAGTATATCATACAAAATATATGTGAGTCAGGATTCTGGTACAGCAGTTCTGTGAAAAACTATTTTGAAAGTTAGTTTAGAAAATAATTAAATGTAAAGTCATTTTAATATACAAATGTCTGACAGGAACTTGAAGTCCAACCCTTAACCCTGAAAAAAAAAGATAAAATAAGTTTAGATTAAAAAAGGATTTGAATTTCTCTAAAACCCACAGAAAATGTTACCATTTAGTAATGACATTCCCTTTCCATTTGACCCCAGCTTGACACACTGAATTGCTCTGAACATCCGCCACCATGTACAGAAAGTCCTACTTCTTAACTCTTGCTATTCTAATTTGCACACAAAAGTACATTAAAAGAGATGTTAAGGCAGTGACATAAAACAATAAAAGCAGAAAATTCATAAGTAATTAGGAAATATACTATACAAAATGTTCTCCAGTGCAAAAGGGCTGCTAATACATCACAAGTGATAGAGTTCTATGAGAAAACAATGGAGTTTTCTGCTACATAATGCTATTCCATTTCACAGGGAAAAAAAAAAAGTAACGGCAGCTAGTAAAGAGAGACTAGAAAAGCTATGTATGCTTATAAAATATTATGGCTGATTCAGAGACAAAGTCAGCACCATTCTTTCAGACGCGTAGATATCCAAAGGAGAGCCTAAAAATGTTTTAGTCCTCTATTCTCTTATGTAAACTATGTCTATGAAGGCACCTTCAATACTTTCCTTCATCTTTCCTCTTTCTTTGTGCCAAATCCCACTGAAATCAGGTGGAGAGAAACAGCAATCAAACAGTACAAAGGTGAAAGCTCTTGATTCTTCCTGTGTATGGGCAACTGTCTGCTCTCCTTCAAGGAAGGCTCAATGCACTAGACTGATGTGAACAAAGACTTAGACACCTTCTAAGCTGAAGAATTCCAGCTTCCCACAGGTTTCAGGCAAGGGCAGAGTTAAGCACTAAAATGTTGGCAGAAGGATGGCTCTGGAAGTAGGATGGGATTTGTTACTGACTCACTGATGTCAGTGAGGCATAGAGCTACATCATGTGCCTCTGGAACATTGACATTCCAAGCTCTTTGGAAGCCTGCTTTGAAGAAGGGGATAAGGAATTGCTTTACATATCTGAAACACTTAGAACAATTTTAAGTGCTAAATAATAAAGCAGCATGTTTCAGGGGCTTATAAGCTCTGCTGAAAGAGGAATAAGTTTATACTAGCATTAGGTACTTCTGGTATCATCTATCAAGAAGGTATGAGTGAAATTTCCACAAAAATATTAATACTTTAAGGTGGTGTATTTTTGTTTATACCTCCAAGCCTCATTTTGCTAGCTCCTTTCCCAAAGATCTTTCACAGACACTTTCTCAGTTCCAAGGTGTGAGTGTTTCTGCAGATGTAGCCCTGCCACAGCGGATGACTCTCCAAGTCAGGTCTGACATAGTTACAGTCTGGGTCTCCTCCAGAACCACCTATTTGTCCTCCATTCACAATGTTGAGCCAAAGGAGCAAATGATTTGAACAAAACAATGACATTTTATTAACTGATTAGTTCAGAATCAGTACACAGACTAGGAACAAGCAGTCAAGAGCTGGCAAAGGGAAGACAGACCCCACCTATATGGGATTATGACACTGCAGAACTGGGCTCTGAGTATCCTCTTTTGTCACATTCTGGCTGTTTCCTGCCCTTGCATACAAATTTCAGCACAAGAAAGGCATTACCACTTTTTTGTACATGCATTTTGTTAATATATTCTGGTTAGAAACATGTCTCTAACTGGAAGGCAGAATGCTAGCTATATAAAGGATTTAAACTGTTAAATTTATGGACTGCAAGCCCTTAAAGATGGTGGTTACATATTCCTTTTTCAGGGGAATCTGGCTCAATCTAAAGCAGAGTTGTCAGCATTTCTTGATCGTATTTTGTAATTTTTATAGAAACTGAAAAACAATGGAAAACTTACTCGTTTTTTTATTTTTCCTAAATGAACAAATCAAGCTTATGCTGATTCCTACACGGTGTCTAGTCCTTTCAAGTATTCAGTTGATAACCTAGAATTTTGTAAAAAAGTTTTAGTTTTGATATTATTGTAGAAGAAGCTGTTTTCTGGAAATCAATATCAGAACTGTATTTTTTTTACTAACTGTTTTAAAAATTACATTTCTCATTCACTCTTTTTAATATATAATTTTTGTATTTTAAAAATGTCTTCAAATAAAAGAGCAGAAAAAGATCAAATTAAGTCTAGTGAAAAATCTCAGTCCTTCTACCAGCTGAAGAAAGGAAAAAGCCATCTGCCTCAAAATGGAAGCCCAGTGAAGATACTCCTAGTGCTTGCAACAGGATTTGGTGTCAGGTACCAGAAAGCATGAGGGTGTTCAAGGGAAGACAAGCCCAGAGAAGATAGCAGCACAGAGGCAGTGCCCTCACCAGTGAGATGTCAACAATTCTCTTAAGAGAATAAGAGAGGTAAGAGGAAACATTTCCCTCTAGATGTTAATGAAAGAAATGTTTTGCAGTGATTTTCAATATCTGAGGTTGTAAGATGCTTTGTAAATACTAACTGTCCTAAACTTGGGAGTTGAAATTTCCTTTCTAGTTCCTTCACATTATGCATGCTTAGATTTCTTCTTCGCAGTAGTCTCCCTAAATTGCTTCTTAGAATTTTGACTGAACCCAGTATAGCAATAAAAACCTAATTTAACCACCAGCAATGAAATACACATACTTAGCTCTAGGAACACCTCTTCATTAAATGCTTCTAGAGTCTTTTCTCTGTCCCATATGCCTGTGTGCTTCTTACTTATTATCCAGTTTGCTTTCTTCTATCACTCCTACCTCTCCTATAAACATAAGGTCTCTGATGCTATCACTCTGATAGCTCTTGTTCTTTCACTTTAAGGTCTTTTGTTCTCTCACCCCTACCTCCTGGTATAGCAGGTTTCTCCAAGTTTCACCCACTCCTTAAGTCTGTTGTTGTCTGTTGTCAACTGTTATTACAAGTGTGAAACAACTAGAAAATTATGCATTTTGTCTTAAAGATAAAGCAATTTTTTATTTCTTTGCCCACATTTCTAACCAGTCTATGACCCTTTGTATCATTTACTTGTTTCTTGCAATATCTGTCATCCAATTTAGTACACAATAATATTGTTAACATGCTGGCTGCTGTTTCATCTTGAGATCATTAATTACACTATTAAAGCCTGGAGCTACTATTTAAGAGTACCACTGCCCTCCACAGGAGAGAATGACAGACATACTGGATTGTGTCCAAATTACCATCTCTTTAGAGCCACACCTTACAGAGAGTCTTCGCTTCATCTGGAAGAAACCATCAATTGTCAGTGGTCTGAAAGGACAGAAATGTCACATTGATATGTTCCATGTATTGGTGAAATTGCCTAGGGAATGAGGATACTTAGCAGCCCTGCCCATTTATTCTCATTAGCCAACTGGCTGCTGTTTCCTTTTCTGCTTCTGGGTAAAACACAACATATGAATACTCCCTCCTCAACTTTGCCACGTGATCAGCAGCAGAAAAGTTAATCCTTTGCTCTTTGTCTTGTGAAAGCATCATCCAAATACTTTCTATGTGTTGCCTCCATCTCTGTTAATCCATACCTCCCACAGAAAATATTCCTTCTTTCTATGAAACCCTTCCTTTTTGGAACCTCCTCATTTGTAGGCTTTCTTTACTCTCTAGTCAAAAGCACTTGAGTCTTAAAGCCAATGAAGGAATTTATTGGATAATTTGCCCTGTAAATCTAATCCAGGAATTATTCTACATTGAGAGACCTACATCTTCCTTTCAGATTTACCTTTACCACTGACTGTAAAGTGTCCCAGTCTTCTGTAAAGCTTACTTTCACAGGGTCAATAGCTGCTACTGACCCAGATCAAACAGAACAAGAAAGACCTCAATGCTTTCCTATTGCCACCTAGTCTACTGAACTGCATCCTTTGCTGGTATATGGTCCTGATTCACCACCACTCCCAGTCAATTACACCTAAGTATGGTAAATGCTGAAAAACTGAAACTGAAAATCGGGAGTATTTTGCACAAGGTAACATTTATTTGGGTACCTGAATGTTTTTCTCTTTATCTAGAAACGACTGATTAACTGCATTACAAAAGATCAGTTCCCAACACAGAGAATTAGGACTGGCCACATCACTCTCATCAACATTAACAGATGTGCTCATCTATAAACTCAGTCCTTTACCTTTACATGCAGTGAAGTATCCTGAGATAAGACAATCACAGAGGGAAAGTGAGTAATATTCACTCCTTCACTTCTGGTTTCACCCAGAGTGATTCCAGCATCAGCAGTGAGTTGTCTCTTTTTTTGTTACCCTATAAATAAACACGAGAGTGGCCAGTTTTACTTCTCATTATTTATAAATAACAATGTGAAGTGTTATCTCAAAAGGGAATTTTGGTAGTGAAGTTACATATCCTTTACAAGGAGGATTTATAATGGAAACATATATAGAAAGAAACTATACCCTTGGTATTGTAATTAAGCTTTTAAAACTCCCGATAATTCAGTGTTATTTGTTTTTCCTTTCTTTGATGAACTGATAAATGTCACTTGAATATTTGCATGAGCACACAGTACAGAAGCTAGTTTTCTTCAAAAGAAAATAGCACGCACACTTATTCTTCCTCTGCTATACATAAATTCTAAATAGTACCTTGGCAGAATTATGAAATAAAAATGGATATTTTTACAGGCATTTGTGCAGTCTGGGGAATAAATGATAGAATTTTCTTATATTTCTCATATATGCAGATAACAGATACATTTAATGCAAGAAGGAAATAGAATTTTAATAGAATTTTTAACTAAAGATCTTGAAACAAAACTAGACATACATTTTAATTGAATTTCTGGCTCAAATTACAGCAAACCATTATAAATCATTAGGAATCAGTTTTAAAACTGCTTTCACTTTTACCCGTATTACAAACACAGAGGTAAGCTTTTACAGCTACAGATAAGTGTTAATAAATTACCCGAATTTCAAAATTAATGGCTGCCCGGCTGCTTTGGGGAGATATCATTGTGTTTCATGAATATTTTGATTTTGTGATTAGATCAAAATGCACTGAATTCCTAAACAGTCATAACTAAGGTCTGCTGATCATAAACTGTTCTTTTTAATAAATTATATTCCTCACAAATCTGCTGATATGGAATAATTAGAAATTGGTTGCCTGCATTTACAGTAATATTTGCATGACTTTAGATCTCCACCTACTGATCTAGTGGCTGGCAGGAAATGTACATTTTGTACATTTCTAAATATACCTTGCCTGCAGAGATAATGGTTATATTGTGATGTTAAGAAGGTTTTTATTTGCAAAAAACAAAGAGGTGTCACTTGCCAGTTCTGGAAGACATTGATTAGGCTGTTTATGTCATTCCTATTCAGAACTTATTATTTACAGCTTTCCTGTTTCCTTTCCTTTGTAGGAGATAATGATCTGTCTCCTGTAAACTGCTTAAAGTGTGCCTATTTTCTTTTTTTTTTTAGGGAGTCTTGAAATACATTTTATAGAATGTAAGCATATTGAAATGGAATGTAAACTGTGTAAAATACAGCATATTAATCGAAAATGATATCTTTCAGTATAATCTTTAAATTAAGTGGCATACAAATATTTATAGTTAGGGAAAATGAAAATTGCAAATCCATTTTTCATTGTGGAAGGAACATGTATCTGAATGTGATCCTGTAAGACATATACATTCCACAATTAAATACACTTACATTTTAGGAACTATTCATTTTACCAGTACTGTATATGGGCATATCTGTGTTTTGCTACAGATCTTTATTGAGGGAAGGGAGTGCTCATTGCTGTCTAGCATTCAGGTCTCAGAATGGCCTAAGTACAGAGTGTCCCTATGGATGCTTTATAGCTATGTGCTTTAGGGCACATTTCAAATTTAGAAAAGTGGCTTCACCTTTTTTGCCTATACAGTACGGATTTAACATAATTGTTAATGTTTACTGTATTACCATAATCCAATATTAGAATCAATGCATCAAAGGGGCAGGCTGAAACCTACTATATAAAATATTTATATGACAGGACAAGTGAATTTGGTATATCCACATGTTAAAATAATCCTCCATTTCAAAAAAAGCAAATAAAAATTTATACCATTGTCATGGCTTTTTAATGTGAGTGATAGACCAAGGAAAACGTATTGATGACAGGCCAAATATTCAGCCAGTTCACCAGACTTAATAAATTATCCTAATGATTTCTGAAGAAAATTCTGTTTCATTTTGAAAAATAAAGTGGACTCTGCTCTCTATCCCATGATTATTTCTGGTCAGAAGCAAAGCCCGACGGAAGGGTATGTCATGGGGAGGGCCTTCTCTGTCTCCACAGATTGAGCACGTTACCTGGGCAAGGGGGAATGCTCTCCTAGCACCAAACAAGCTACTTTAGGTGCCTAACTGGACATCTTTGGTTCTAAAAAAGGTTTCTCTGGCAAATTTTCAGACTTGATGTCAACTTAGGTAGCCTAAAGTTTGCTCTAGAAGAGACATAGTCCTTCTTATCTATATTGGAAGCTGAAAAAAACCAATCTCATGACTTGGGAGTGCAAATTAGGTATATAGAGTTGGCCAAGGAATGTACTAGTAAAAAGGAAAACTAAATACAAAAATAACAAATAGCTGTAGAAAGCACACAATGCAAAACATGAATAATTGAATTGAGGTAGGGTGGTGTTCCTTTGTTTTCTTTTGGTTTTATGTGAATTTTTAAATTAGAATCTGCAAAATAATCTGGAAAACAAGAATGAAAATGCAACAAGTAAATAATCAGAACTCCACACATTTGAAGAATATTTGTTGCTCTGTGGAACAGAGACCTATATAGAGAAAATTGCATGGCCTTTAGACAGAAAAAAAATGTTTTACTTTGAAAGCTATGTTTGACCAAGATATCCTTAAAAAGTACTATGTAGGACATGAGAGCTGCTATAGTTACAGCAGTGAAGATTGTTTTTTTTGAACCTTAAGATTTCTGTGAGAATCTTAATTCTACCCTTAGCGGATATAGCTAACTCCCATTGATGTTAGTTCTTCATGGGACAAAGTTTGGGCTGGAGGATTGTTAACTGCTATAATTCTTATGAAAAGAGAATATACATTTCTTCTTGCAAAGAAATAACAAGGGATAATCTGAAGTGCTCTAAGCCACCATCAGGAGGAAGACTTATTATCTTTTCTTTTCACAAGAAAAAAAGAACCTACATTTAAGCTAATATTGACAGATCTCTGAAGACCAGAAGGGAAACAATCCCACAGCCTAAGCAAAGCAAAGAGATCAGTCTCTGACATCCATTCAGAGACCAGCTGCTGGTGAAAGAGAACAGAGGAGCCAGGAGCTGGAGGAACAGATGTGTCTGATGAGATGTATGCAGGGCATATTCCTGGGACCCAGTAAGTAGGCCCAGTTATTTAGCAGATTTTGTAAAGTATCTTTTGTGTGGAGAATAAATAGACTAAAATATGATCCTGATGATTTCGGGATCATACATGGCATAAGAAACTTCAGGAGCATCAGTGTTCTGCTGCTGAATTATTTGTACCTGCACATGTTTGCCTTAGCGATAGTAACTTCAAAGAGCTGTGGTGACAGTCATTCTGCATAATGCCAAACAGCCAAGCCTCTTTCAACAAGGAAGCAGGATTATATTTTCAACAGTTCTGGTACTATTTGCTTTGTGAAAATGCTTAATTGTATGTTAAATTGACTGTAGACATGATCTATTAAAGCTTGGTTTTTCGAGGGTACCTCAGGGAGTTAGCACCCACCTCCCCGTGACACACCACGTGACTGGGGCAGGGAGCTCCCCAGCTCATGTGAATATCCCAGCCTCATTGTACATTTCTGAGCAGATGTGGCAAGCATTGTCCTGATTCACATGGGCTAATTAGTCAATATTTATATTGTGTTCTGCAGGCTGGAAAGTAGGAGAGAAGTGCTAACTGCTGTTGTTTATCGATTTACAACATGAAGAAGTTGTGGAAACCTCTCCTGGAGCCCTCAAGTGACA
>VWYI01046139.1:0-120921 GCA_013399455.1 Anthoscopus minutus | reverse complement strand
TTTCTGTAAGTACATAAATTACTTAAGAGATCAAATAAATGCCGTTCTTAGAATATCCAAAAAGATTACAGTGGAAACAAATTCATTCTTATCTTGTTGGACTGTTCTGCTCCTGCATGATGGCAAGTTTTCTGATACTATTGATCTGTTTGAAATGTGTTATGTGTTTCTGCAGCTAATAAAAAGGAGTCTAAGTTCTGAACAGCAGANATGTGTTTCTGCAGCTAATAAAAAGGAGTCTAAGTTCTGAACAGCAGATGGGTTAGCAGCATACCTGGTACAGACCTACCAGAGAGGAAAATATGTCATTCATAAAATATGAAATCCATGCCTAATAACAGTTGTTTGCATTTCTCTCCTTATTGGTCCCCAGCCTTCAAACTTGTATTTTGGTCACTGAAGTAGCTCATCTGACAGGCTGATTTGTGCTGCTGCTCAGGCAATATAATGAACAGTAAAATAAAGCCAAGTGCTAGGAATATATTAGAACTGTTGCCAAAATGTGCTGAGAAAAATCTGCTAAAATTAACGTTGTTTTCCTTGAAAACATTATCTGTTCTGAAAATGAAGTTCAAGACAGTCATGTTTAAACCAATCGGTTTAAACCAATGTTGGGCCAATTTCTAACCTTGTTTATACTGATGTAATTGACATCAGAAGTTGGCTTGCAGTGTGCTTACACTACACCTCAGTGCCATTAGCAGTAACTGCAATAGAACTAAGGGCAATTTTTGAATATGTTCTACTTTACGTCACATATCTGTGACAATGTCACTTAGCAAATGAGATGTTTCTTTTATCTGTCTGCAGAAAATGCATAGATCAAATTAACCCTCAGCCAGAAAGAAGCTAACAGACCTCACAGCTGAATTTTAAAATATTCCATGGCTGAAGTTTTTCTTTGCAAAAAACATTGCTCTGTCTGTAAGTAATTTTTTGCTTCAACCACAAAGAGTACATTGGTGCACAGAAAATTTCTTTCAGGATGGCTAGTTAACCTAGCAATTTAAAACTTCTCTGAGTGTGGGAACAGTAAATAACCTTGGTTTTTGCTATTCTAAGTCTATTATAGGAAAGCTCCATGATCTAACTCCTTAGTCTGTATAACTCTTTTTGTGGAGACAAGACTGAGGGTTCTAATGTCTTCTGTCAGAGCCATATTCCAAGCCTGGTATCAAAGACCAGAGAAAAAAACAGTGCAGTCAGGCAACACATGCCAGAGAGTCCTGGTCTGATCATGCACAAACTGTCAGGAGTTTTTTGATGATATTTCAAACAAATATTCTAGGACTCAGCAAAAATATAAAATGGCTGAGGTTAAAGACCATATAACCTGGGAAACCAGACCTTTTTCAAATATCACCCAATTTTCTGTACATTTGTTGTTCCTGACAGCTCACTGCTAGGCATCCAGCAGCATCTCCAGCAGTACTGTGAGGCAGTAAGGGGTTCTATAGAGGCAAAAAATTGATTTATGTCTTTTCTTGCCTTAACAATTCTATGATCCTATGCTCTCCACATTTGCATATATTTAAGTGTCTATGCACATTTATGTGTGCCAGGAAGGTTGAGATTGGATATTAGGAAAAATTTCTTCAGTGGAAGCACTATCAAGCACTGGCACAGGGAGCCCAGGGAAATGGTGGAGTCACCATCCTTGGAGGTATTTAAAAGATATGTATTCATGGCACTTAGGGATATGGTTTAGTGGTGGACTGGGTAGTGCTGGATTAACAGCTGGACTCCACAATCTCAAGGGTGTTTTTCAAACTAAACTATTCCATGATCCTCTATGTGCTCACTCACTGATGGGCCCAGCACAGAGCACCACTGCTGATTCACTTCTCCCTGTTCTCGCTCACAGGTTTTCACGGTGTGTCTGAGCCAAATGCCAAACATATTTGGCTCTGTTTTGCTGTGAGGTCTGATGAGCTCACAGAAAGGAAAATCCCCTCAAGACATTGCAGTAGAAATTAACCAAAAGACTTCCTCTTGGGGAAATGCCCTAGCAAGCATGAATCAAACATCAACAACATGTAGATTACAGAAATCCTTCCAGTCCAGTGCCATATATGGATCATAACCAGCAGGATGATCCCAGTCTGGATCAAAATCAGCACAGGCAAGGAAAAGGGCTTTCTAGAGCTGAATGTGAATGTACAGGTTGGCAGATAAGAGTCTTCAGTCTTCACTTGAAGTCTACACATGTGCTGGTTATGAGTTAATTTAATTTCATTTGGGGTTTTTTTAGTTCATTTCACACGCAGGTTTCATGTGGAAATATCCATGCTTTCCCCTTTATCTGTGCAGCCATGAGATGGTTACCCTGTTATCTGCAAAGAATCATCAAACTGACAAATCTTAACCTAGTGGTGACTGAACCTGTCAAGACTCCTATTTGCACTGTGGCAGCACAGGAAATGTGAGCATAAAGTCTTCAGCTGCTTGGAAATTTTGGCTAGCATCAAGTAGCAAGAGGTACTGTAAACTCAAGCACAAACATTACTTTCTATCTGTGCTGGCTGTCAAGTCATATGTGTGGTCCTGGGTGCAGGGGCCCCAAGCTCCAACTGAGGACTCTGGTAAACACAATTTCATTTGCACAATTAACTTTCTATACGTCTCTGTGTGAAACAGAACTTTCTCAGGAGCAAGCTCTGGCAGAACAAAGCCTCTCATAGCCCATCATCTCTCTCCTGTTTTTTGTGAAGGCACACTTCTTTCACCTAGCATGCATATTGAGCCACAGGTAGTCAGAAGAAGCATGAACACACAACTACTTTTTCCCCTGGGGGGGAAAGACGAAAGATGCCAACTAACATGTGACAAAGTTTGGTCTTGTGACAAAGAAAGGCAAGCCCAGCACACAGGCACTGGAGTGAGGAAGGGAGTACAGCAGCCATGAAGAAACCAGTAAAATAGAGCAGCCCTTCTCATGCTCTGTGGTTTTTGATAGTGACTTGAGGAATGTACTGTTTGTGACAAAAAGTGAAAGCAATCTGTGCATACAGCCAAGTGCCTCAAGCAAGGCATGCATGTTATCAATAGAGACCTCGCTGTGTCCCACGAGAATGGCCCAAGCCACAGTCCCATGTGGGCTAAATGGGAGGATCTGGGATGCAGCAGCAAGCTCAGCAGCTGAGCAGCATGGGAAAGCTTCTGGGAAAGGGCAGCACTAAAGGTAGATGGAAACATGGCACAGAAAAGGGCTGGTGGCACCAGTGGGGCATCAGGAGAATGGGTTTTGTGGGAAAATTTTTATGGAGCAATCCAGCAAGTTTGGGAGACAGTATGGTGAATAGACAAAACAGAAGTAAGGCAAAACTTGTAATGTAACCTCGTGTGCTTGTGGTCTGAGGGAAAGAGAAGGAACGCCTGTGTGTAGTGGCTGCAGGAGGTGAAGTATATGGGCACTATGCAAGCACCAACAGCACCATAAATTAGCCACAGCTCTAAAAAATGTATCTCCTGACTGCAGGAGATGTGGTGCTGTGTTTAAAAGCCCCACCTGCTGATGAACCAACAACATCCATGAGGATGGAAGAGAACCTAGGGAAGGTGGAAGTCAGCTCTCCATGCCCTGTGCAGAAACCTCCTGGATTAAAGGTCTGTAATTTAGCAGGGTAAGCATCCTTCTTTCTTCACCAGGGACAAATATCACTCATTTTCCCTGCAGAAGGGAGGACCTCCAGTTCCCTGTGCGAGGCCCCAGTTCTCCACACTGCTGTGGAGCCCAAGCAGGCTCCAGCTGTAAACATTGCCCAGCATTTCTCCCAGGGGTAATTAATGTGAGATGTGTATCCAGTCACACAAATGGATGGTATATATCTACAGATAACCTGGTCTGTTATTAAATACTTAGCAGCAATATCCAGCTCCTGCAGCCATTACCTGGCCCAAAAATCCTGCAAATCTTCAACAATGCAAAATGGTTTGGCTATTCCCCTCCTCTGGCCAAATGTCTCAGCAACATCTTCAAAAAGGTTGTAATTTTGCAATGCAAAACGAGGTCATGATTGTCAAAGCAACACAAGTTTGAAGTTAAGGTGTTGCTTCTATCTGTGTCTCACAGTGATGAGCCTGAATTTTAAGTGGCAACGTGCATTATGCAGTTACCTTTGGAAAATCAAAGGGTCTTCCCAGTATTTTGGAAAACTGTTCATTTTGTTGTAGATTTACCCTATAGTCCCCTACTTAGTGTTTGTTTTCTTTTCCTTTGGAGACCCAGATCTCAGATTTAAAATCAAGTGCTGTTTTAAATAATTATTGAATGAAGTGATTTGCATTCTGACAGAATGAGCTGTTAGCCCATGCAATTCAATAAAGGAAGGTTCTCTGTAGAACTAGCAATCTTGCTGCTGCAAGTTGCAAATGCCTCACCTTTAATATGGCTTAATTTCCCTGGATATAGTATGGTCTCAAGCCAGGGAATTAATACTTTATTTATGGCAGCAGTGCATTCCATTTCTGTTAAAAATTGCACTATCTTGTTCTGCCACTTTTGGTTAAATGATTAAGCTTATAGAGAGATTTCTCTTTTGGAGACACCAGTAAGACATAATACTGAATTTGTTATGATCTAGCTGCTAGGGATTTTATATTTAGTGTGTCTTTAGTTGTATTGCCTGGGATACTGAGAAAAATACCTGATATTAAATTAGTCTCTATTTCTTACAGACTTCCCTCCTCTCTTCTTCTCTCTGGTAGCATGGTGCAAGGCCTGTCACTACAATAATAGAACACTAAAGTAAAAAAGACATCTGTCATGGATTTGGCCAGATGGCATATTTCTGTTTTTAAATCCAGTTGTGAACTGGGATAAAATTAAATGAATAATTTTGTACAGAAATGGAGATTAGAGAGAAAAGATCAGAAAAGTCAAATCTTTTTGTTCTGCTGCTATTAAAATTAAACAGCATTTTTCTTTCAAAGACTCATTTTGAAAGCCTGTAAAATTATTTTTGAAACGTTTTATCTCATCAAAAGCAAATTAAATGTCTCATATTGGGTCAAATAAAATGTTTGTTTGAACAAAGCTAGGGGTTTTTTCGAGCATGTAGTTTTTGCAATCATATCAACTATGCAATTATTTAAATTGAAATAATCCTGCTCTGATCTATAAAACTATAGACCGAGACTAATTTATTTAATACTCACCCACTTTCTTTGGAATACTATCAAAGTATCTGGACTAGTACCCAAAAATTTGATCAACATCAGAGCATAAAATGCAGTTTTATGCACTCTGAGGCAATGAAAGAGTTGTTACAATTAAATCCTTCCTTTGAGCAATACTTTCTTTATATTGAATACTTTTTAAAAACAGGAAGGTAGGCAAGAAACAGGAACTGGAAATCGTTATATCTCATGCACGACTGATTGTTAAACAAAGGCATAGGTCTGTTCATTATTGTTCAGAGAACTGATGAAAATATTCCTTCATTGTTTCAAATGATCTGAACCCCATGGCCAAAATGCAAGTGATGTACCTTGCTACAGTCAACTCAGTGGTAAAAGGCGTGCTGGGATCCCCTGGAGTCCCCTGGGTTGATTGTTGGTAGGAGACACAGGCTGTATATCAGCACAAATGCCATGCAATTTGTGGCAGAATGACCCAAGGGGTGGCCCAAGTGGAGATCAAGAGGACTTGGAGCACAGGCTGAGGGATGTGCCAAGGTGCTGTCCCATTTGCTGCCACGGATTGCAGGTGACACCTCCTGTGCATCTTCTCCAGCCCTAGGAGGACAGCTTTGTTCTTCATTTCAGTGAGGCACACCTGGCCAAGCTTCCTCTGCTGCTTCCAAGGCAAATGCAGGCTGAGTTCTTGCTCCCTGGACAGGTTTCCATATGGTTCTCGCTCCTGTAGCAGCTCCCAAAAGATCCGGACTGGCAGGAATGCTGTGCTCCCCCAAATTCTATGTGTCATCTGATTGCATGGTGCCCTCCCTGTCTTCCATCCCACTCTTGGGAGGGGGAAAGGACAGTTTTAAGAGCTACATGACTGTGAAGAGACTTGAAACTGATTTAGGAAGAACAAAGCATTAATGGTTGCAGAGAAAAATCTATCAGTGATCTCTCAGCAGGAGGCATTCTGGATGCTCTTTGGCTTCTGCACCTACTGGTAGTGTTTTGTTCAGCCTTTGCCCAATATAAGCACAGCACCATCCTGTTTCCAAAGTCCTGGTACAGTTTTTGAACCCGTGCACCCTGGTTGGATACTTCAGGAATAGGCTGCCACAGCAAGCATTGCCAATATGGCCCAACAGCCACTCAAATGTCCCTAAGAGCTCCAAACCTTCTGGCAGCCAATTTTGGTGTTTAAATCAGGGAACAAAATGTACTACTGTGTACAAGTAATATGAGTTCAAAGCATGTCTTTGAATCCCAAACACTCTGTGTGTGGTTTTATACCCATTTGCAATGATATCTCTTCTTCAACTGCTAAGGTTGCTCCAGCTTCTCTAGGACCGCATACCTTATGAATATTTTGGTATTCTCTTGTGAAAGGTTGGAGAACCTTCAGCATATTTTTCCCTTGGCAGAGGGTCTCCCTCAAAAGCACTTCATATCAAGCTACTGCTGAAGGAATATGTTTGTGGATTGCATCTCTGATGTCATAGGCTATGTGACAACAATCATTATATGATGTTTCTTGAAATAGAGAAATACCAAGAAACATTACACATGTTGCATTCATCACATCTGCCTGGTCAAAGCAGACCTCTAAATAGATATATTTAGTACATAAAACAACACCTAAAGACTGTTTTCATTTTAGCATTTTAGTCTCTCTCAAACAGTCAGAAATACTCTGCATGTGCAACTGAAACCTGTGTTAAATTAGGCTTAGAGGGCTCATGTTTATTCACTTTGGATCACTAAATCAAGTTGAATTCTAGACTGTGATGAAAAAAAGTCTCCTTATTAAGTGATAGTAAAACAGTGAACAATTTGATCTTTCCATGTAATTATGTCAAGCAACTTTGTTTGCAGTAAAGAAGATACCAGCAGTAAATGCAATCTTTGAGACCACAACAGAAAGCCCTCTAATTTCAGGAGATATTGCTAGGACACATCAAACTAGACATAAAGAATTACCGGCTCCTAGAATGGTTAACATCATCTCTCTTCTACAAAAAGTGACTTCCAGTCTAAGAACTTCATACAGAACTAGAATGTGTTTAAATTACTGATCACATTTAGGCCTCATCAATGTAACTAGCCAGCTAACACTATTTTTTTTTCATATATTGCTTTAGAAAAGTGTTAAAGACCAGCATAGTATACTGCCATGACAACCAGACAGAAGTTCCCTGCTGCAAACACACCCTGTCCCCTTTCCCTGTGAGAGCTCTTTGGAGGGGGAGAGCCTGGTACAGGTTTTTTACTTTTAGCACAATTTGGCAGGACATGATATTCCGCTGGGCAGGTTGGCTCAAGTCCCTGCCTAAGGCACTCATCATTGTTGTCTGTTGTTAGCCTTTCCCAGAAGAGGATGTCCTTTTCTCTTGATACAGTCCTTCAGCCTCGGAGGCTTGGATTCATCAATAGAAGCAGTGACTCAAGGGAATCTGATTCAGTCACGAGCAAGCTGATGTTCAGCTTCATCTCCTAACTCCCAGCTACTCCAATGACCTTTAAACAATTCCTCTCCTTTCCTAGAGTCCCTTGCCAGATATTGTTACACTAGGTTTAAAATGGGTTATTGATTTTGGCCCTTAATCCTTCTCTGTAATCTACCCCCTTCAGTACCTCTTTGATAGCACAAAAAATCATAAACATTGTTATTTATAAAATTTTTCCTTTTTCTTAGCAACGAATCTGAGAGTTCAGAAATATATTTTCTGTCAGTTACAGACATTCATCCTGGCTGGTCTTGCATTTTTTACTTTCACTTCTGTGCTTCTCTATTCTCTATGCTCTCCTTTGCCATTTACTGTGGGTGGCTCTTAGGAGGAACCTGGATTTACCTTCCAGCTCACTGGGACATATCAGAGCGCAATTTCACATTCAGCTTCCATGGGCTGGATTTTATGCAGAAAAGTGCAGAGTACCCAGGTCAAGTGGGAGCCTGCCAAGCCCCAGCAGGTCCGTCTGACAGCAGGACTGCCAGCCAGAACTCTCCAATGCTCTGCAGCATAAACCTGCTGCAGAGTTTATATAAAGGCTAGCACTTCACCCTTCAGATGTGATGGCTGAAACTGTAGGACTGGGTGTAGAAGATCCTGCCATGAATGTTTGTCTTTATTGCACATTTCAGTAAATCAGTACTAAAGCTTTATTCCTGCCTCTCCCACCCAGCAAAATGCACTGGGTCTAGTTTGGCTAGTCTCTGTGTCCCAGAGAGCTGATGGATCCCAGAGTTGAACATCCACAAGGCAATAGTGGAAGGAGCCCATATTCCCAGTCTCCAAACCATTTCATCCAAAGCTGCATTGCTGGGCAGGGAAAGGAACTCTGGGGAGACAGGACTTCATCCTGTAAGCTCCATCACATGCCCTGTGAGCCAAGGCACCAATGTCAAGGTTTAGATTTGCAGCATCTGCTCTGCTGAATTTGCAGCTGGAGGCCAGTTTGCCTTAATTTTTGCAGTGCCTAATCCATTTTAGCTATGCCCCTAGGGGCTGTATGGATCCCGGGTCTCAGGTTTACTGTTACCCTACAGTTTTGGTTGGATCACTGGTGGGTTCAGCAAAAGGGACAGAAGAAATTTCCTCCTGAGACATAAGAATCATCCCAGCCTCTACCTCTAACCTTTGATTTTGCTCATTGTCTGGGCCAGATGCCACAGGGCCCTTTTTTTCTGAGTTAATCTCCGTCAAAATCTCATGAGAAAACAAGATTGTGCAGGAGATCAAGGAAGAGGAGGGTCTGAAATGGGAATCCAGAAGTGTGGGTGAGTAAAACCTGGCTGGGTTGTGTTGTGGAGGACCCAGGATTGAGTTACATGAGAGGAGAGTCGTGGGATGGCTTTGGATGGTGCTGGTGAAGTGAGTGCAAGAGAGAAGGGCAAGGTGGGCAGCAGTGTTTTTGCAGGCTAGGAAGAGAGGAATGAGTGCCAAGAGACATGAGAGCAGGAACTTGTAGTAAGCAAACTGGGAGAGAATGTAGTTTAAATCTAATGGCTGTAGGGTTGGAGGGAAAAGAACATTAATATAATTTTTCTAAATCCCAGACTAAGAACCAGATTCCTTGAGAAAGCCTTTGGATTAACTGATAGCACCACACAAAATATGCAGACATAGCTTACATTTTTCTCAGGCTTTAACTACCTTAATATCTCAGATAATAGAAGGATGTCAGAAAAATTTAAGCACCCAGAAGCCTTTGGAATGAGTAAAGCTCTTCCAGAACTTAATTAGACCTAATTATTGAATCTGGAAAATTATTTCACTGTGGGGTCTCATTTTTAATGCCTTTTTTCACCTGCAGTACTCCATACTGAAATTCACACTGTCCTGTGGGAGCCACATGATCCCTTCCACCAGTCAAGACCACCCAGCATCTTATCTTTTGCTAAAAGTTTCAAGGAAGGTATGTTCTTCTCCAGGCCTGTAGCATACTGGATCTGCAAGGCTAGGCTTAGCTACAGGCCATGGCTGTCAAATTCCAGGCCTGGCCTCTGTAACCTGAAGCTTCCCTACCCGATCAATCAGAATGAAAAACATTTAGGAATTAAGCAGTTTAACATGTTCTATATAGACAGTTAATACTCCCTGAGATTTTACTCCCAAGTTCATCCCTAGCTCCTTCTTGAGAGAAACAGATCAGAAAACAAGCAAAGCAACAGCCACCATTTTGTGACACATGATGCTTATTCACTTTTATCAAAACACTTCAAGGAACTGTTTTTCTTGAGTTACCATTTCTCTTTCTTAAAGGGAAGAATACCAAGGAGAATATCTCACAAATTTTAATAGTCAGTAGAGAACTGAACATCAGATAACTCCATATGAAATAATGTTTTCTACATTTCTATGAATAGGATATTCCAAAAAGGGTAGACGGGTTCCCCTGTAAAGAGAAAATAGGACCAAAAGATCATTAAATTAAAATATTTCACAAAGGGAATTGATGACTTCTGAACACCTGTAGTCACAGATTTCTTTCCAAAACCTACAAGATTCAAGAAAGCTCACCGTATCGGCAGGATCAGTCGTGGAGGAGCCCATAGGAGATGAGTGAGCTGTGGCCACAGACTGAATGTTGACATATCAAGTAGGTGGCTCCCTCTTGCTTCTGTCTTACAAGTCCTTATCCTGCCTGTGTGTGCCCTGGAGGAGGCCAGGGAGAGGATGCAAGAGGAGCAGATCTGCTGCTCCTGACAAGCCAGAGTTTTGACTGCAAGGAGAAGTTGACAGGAATGTCAACAAAGTGATGACTTTCAGGCATCCTGTGCCCTGTACAGCAGAGGGTTCCTGAGGTTTCTGATCAACAATTTCAAACATTAACTATACCTCCAGACTCCATCACTCATATTGTCTGTCTTGAGACAGAGGAGAAAGGACAGCTTTTCCTCAAGGTGACTTCCTGCTGCCCTCTGGGTTTTCCTGATCCTTGGAGCTGGAGTTGCGTTTTTTAAATTATCATTTCTCCTCCTAGGGATTTTATAGTCCACTGGCCTGTGAGATCAACTATCTCCACTCTTCTTCAACTTAGACCATGCATGTCTTTGTCCTCCTCTCCTGAAAATGCACTACTATCTGTACCACCCCTCTTTCCCAGCACAGGTCAGAGGCCCATGGAGATGCTTTCTGCAGTCAGGTGAACCTCCTGAGCACCTCCTAACCTTGCTGCACTTTGGCATTAGGCTCCTTTTCTCTCTCTCTGTCATTTCTGAGGGTACTGCTGTCCCTGCCTCTAGAGGCAGTAATCAAATACTTCAGGTCTTATGTTCTGCAGCCCCACACAGACCCACCAGCTCCTGAAGCTGAGTCAGATTCTGCCCTCCCAGACCTCACCATGGGGCTGGGTCCTGTGTCCAGTCTGGCTCGGGTTACCTATCTGGAGCAGGACAGGTTAAGTTATATGATCCAAGTGCAGAGCAAGAGACAAGAGCCCTTCAGCTCAGCTAATCCCCTTTAGCTCCACTTAGGAGCAATGGGGAGGGAGAGATATCCATATGGTATAATTACACTAATCTCATTTATGCATCTGCTTTAGCATGGAACGAATTGTGCCCTGGATTCACTGACTCCAGATACTCGGATTGTGGTGACCACTTCAGATAAAGATGTCCACAAGACTGCCAGAGGAACTGCATCCTGTGAGACAAGTTGCTCTGAAAGTGTGTGGTTAACTCAGCAATCTCCTGAGACAGGTCTTTTTCTGGTTTACTGTATATGAGCTCAAGGCAGTTTGATAATAAATTGAAATACATTCTTAAATTAAATAAGAATATTCATGCAACACATGGCACCAGTTTGAAATGACTAGTGCATATTCTTATGTAGATAAGGGATGTGATGATATACTTGATGATATATTTGATGAGTTATTATGAAGAACTGATTAGACTGAAGTAACCTTTTTGCAATTAGCAAAATAAAGAACTTAAGTTATCAAAGAATTCTCTTTCTTAAGATGGTCACAGTGCCTATGTCAGCCTATCCAATGCGGATAATTAACCAAGAATTTCCTCATGTTGCTTTTTTACCCCCTTTTTTTTTTTTAATTTTCTTGATTGATCTGGAGCAGTTCAGCCCCCACATATTATTCACAGTTCAAAACTGGAGGTACATATGTTATCTCAGAAATGCTTCAGTCATCTCCAGGCTGACACTTCTCTAGCAAGACAGGCAACAAGGAGCAGTCAGTCTGGTTATGAACACATATATATATATATGGAGTAGCTTAGAGAAAAGTCAAGGACTGAAGGATTTTAGAAAATATTAAATGCTTTCTTTTCAGGCCACACTGCTGTCCCTAAAGTGCAGTTACTGGGGGCAAATCAAATTTATTCAAGACTTAGGGAAGAGTGTACATATGTTTCCTTGAACAAATCTATTATCCTCAAAGTTTGCAAAATCTTCCTTGCTGTGACAGCTCAGGTCAAATTCAAGTGACTTTGCTATAAAATGAGAATGATGCACCAGATGAAAAGTATAAAAGAGGTTTATCTGTGTGAACTCCCTGCTTGGTGTATAGAGTTCACAGTAGTGAAGGGATCTGAAAGGGCCATGTTCAGAGTTACACAGATGCCTTTTCAAAGAGCAGGCTGACAACTCACTAGAACATGAGAATTGTGCTGAAAGATCAAATTCTGAAAGGCATCCCCACCATCTGAGCCAGGCAGGCTGAATCTGCTCTCCTCATGTCTTCCCCAGGAGCCATTCTCACCATCCTCTGCAAACACTGAATGCAATCCTCTGTTCAAAGTTAGGCCTTTTGATGCTTTCTGCTCCTCTGAAAACTTAAAAGCAACAGAGCTGTTTCTGGCCTTCATACCTGGAAGACAGTAGCAGCGATGCACAGGACTGGCAGCAGTGGGATGAAAATCTGGACTGCACCTTAGAATTTTTATAAAAACTAGTCTCTGGGGAATAATCTCATTATAGATTACTGTAGCCTCATTATCCCACTATATAAGTTTACTTCCAGAGTTTTACCTCATTAGTTTCTTGTATGCAAGAACCTGTTGTTTCTGTCATGGTCCTTTGCTTTGCTCCAATTAGATGCAGTTTTGGGCAGGCACCATCTTGTGAAGACAATTGTCTGGAGGAACCTGCTCTATGGTGGGGTCCTGGCAATGCTGCTGTACTACAGGCAGAAAACAGCCATCCTTCCCAGACTTCCTGAGGAGTGCTGCTCAAGCTGTGAAGTGCTCCCTGCTGAGGCAGTTTGCACACAGGGTACAGGGGTGGAGTGGGCTTCAATGAAAAACAGGCTCAATCACAGATATACAGGCAATAATAAAATGAAGCTAAAAGGACATGGCAAAAAGATGTGTGATAAAACTTGATCCTGAGAAAGAGGAGGCAGACAACAAAAACACTGAGTCTCAGTGCTGTGGGTATGTGGTCTGCAAGACAACTCCAACATCACTTTCCATTACTGTAGGTAGAGAGACAAATAAGAACATAGAGACTTTTTTCTGAGGAGGGTCTGACTTACTTTTTAATCTACAATGTAAAAAAGTACATGTCTAAGGGGTTAAGGCAGAGGGGAAGAAGGAGCAGAATGGAAGGAGTGAAAGAGATAAGTGAGGAACTTAGTGAAGAACTGGCTCAGGGTTAGAGAAGGAAAACTTCACCTCCAAGGGTTAAGAGAAGGACAGCTTTCCACCCTACTAAAATTATGCCACCTACTACCATACTACTAACAGATTTTTTTATGAAGACTATGATCTATAAACTGAGCACAGCACAAGGACAGATTTTCTTCCTCTACTTTTATTACTAAAGACTTCAAATAAATGAAGGCAATGGGAATAGTCCATAACTCAGTCTAAATGGTGGTTCTATGCCTGGAAAGATCACACATTTATACCCAAAACCAGACCTATAACAGACACACAGTCCTTGAAAGCAAGGAGACAGCCTTCCTGGAAAAGACCATTTTATGTTACTAAGAATGATCATAAATACACTTATTCAATGCAAGGCTAAATGTGCCTTAATTTTCCCCAGATTCTAGATAACAAAATTTGTCTTAATTAAAGGGAAAAGTAGGCTGGGGCCAGGAGTAAGGAGAATTAATCTCCATGCAGCCTTCTAGGCAGAGTAAGATTTCCAGTTCACCTGGGGACACAACAGGGACATGGCAGTGATGACAGCCCAGAGTCCATGCAGGAGAATGGGAATTCCCTCAATAAGCATACCCCTCATGCAAGGTACTAGGCTTACCCAGTGACAGTTCAGGCAATATATGCCCAGTCTGGCACAGACTAGAGCAAATGGCAGAGGGATTCAGCTGGACTTCAAAGGTATGGGAAACTTTTCCAAGTACTCTCACATTAGAGTTCATGGTGGAAGGAAGAAGTATGCTAAAAAAAATGATGATTGTCCTTTCCCATATGGCTCCTTCCTGAGGGGCATGTAGGCTGCAGGAGGTTGACAACTAGCTTGTCAAGAGGGAATGGACATCATCAGTCCCTGAAGTGGACATTGCTTGTGGTCACTGGCCAAGCACAAAGCTAGCCAGCGTCGGTTCTGTTTGAAAATGTTGAAGAAGCCTTATGGCAGCAAAATCTAAATCTTTCATTAATGAAAGAACAGCAGATGAATAATCACAATAAAAGTGTCTGTTACCATGGGGTAGGGAAATAGGAACACAATGGGCATTTGATGAGCAGCGATTAGTCTGGCTCCACAGACTATTTGGGAAATGGAGAAAAAGAATGGGTTGTATTAAATGCCAAATTCAAAAGACACAATTGGGAAGCTTGGGTCAAAGAAATTAAGGATAGCTACACCAAAATGAGATGCTGTCTCTGTGGATCTTTGGTTGAAGTGAAACTTTTGAGTACATGTCTATGAGTCTATAATTACAGGGTGTCAGGCATCTCAGGGATGTGGAGGGACTGAGCTCAGGCTATGCATACCTCCCACATGGCACTTTCTGACTTTGTGCAAGTCTTCAACCTTATTGTTTTCTTAAGGCATTCCCCAAACCTCGCTGAGATATTCCCAGCTCTAAAATCACTGTGACGTTCCCTGCCTGAGGGGGCTCTGCAGCTGATGCAGAGCTAACTTGCCCCATGTTGAGTCTCACACAGTAGCGTGGCTGGCTGCCTGCTCCACGAGTGACTGAGTCCTTCTGAGGTCTCTCTGCATGGAGTGGGACCTCCTGACCTAGTGACAGCCAAGGGAGAAGCAAAAGAGAAGGGAGATGGATGTGACAGTGCCAAGTCACTGGACCACACATGCTGACACAACTGGGAAAATCTAAGAGAAAATAATAACTATGAAGAAGAGACAAATACTGAAGCAAATGCAGCTCTTTGGAGTGGCAGTTTCTTATCAGCAGAGCGGGCAAACACTGGCTTTAGAGGAAAAGCTGTGGCAGCACAAGGAATCACTTCAGGATGCTCTCTGCTCCATTGTGAGGATACACAAACTATAGGATAGGATCAAAAACAAATGGAAAGAGACAGAAGAGGTGATGATGAACATCATCATTTGATAATAACTGACTGTTAATTCTGTATTGGACTGTAATTAAAGACAGCAGAACCATCATACCTGGAGTGCTACTTAAAAATTACATTGAAAGGAACCCAGGAAGCTCATTTGCCTAAGAAAAGGAACAGAGACATTTTATATTACTTCAAAGGAGAGGGACACTGAAGATGTTAAAGCTTTTTCATGTATACCAAGTCAGTCAAGTATACAGTCAATTCATGTATACAGTCAATTTGTATACTTTTTCATGTATACAGTCAATTCAAGTAAAACTACTCACATAAGCAGCTCAGAGAAAATTGTCCTTTGTCTCTACAGCAACAGATTTGTTCAAGCTGCTATGGAATCACATCCCCACACCTCTTCAGTGAACTTTATATTATATTTCTCATGACCTTTGGCAAAGTTTTGTAGAAAAAGAAGCTGTGCAGAACAAATCTTTCTGTAGATATGGTAGCAAATTAGTGATGTATAAGAGAGGGCCACACTTCACAGGGTATGACTGGGTTTTTTTATTAGAATACATCTAAATCATCATAATCTCTGTGGGAAACAGTCTAGCCAACAAGCCAAAGCATTACAGCACTACCACTATTTATATAGCACTGATCAGTTCATGGATATACATCTACATTGGGCTAGAAACTGACAATATCTGGTTGATAAGAAAAATAATTTTAGGTTAAATAAACACAATTTTTTAGAATTTGCAACAAAAAAAACCCCAAGAAAACGTAAGACAAGGAAATGGAATCTGAAATTTTAATTTAATACCTAAGAGAACCCTTCACTTCAGAGTAATCCCTGAAAATGTTTGCGCTTCTTTTTGAAGTTCTTGAGTTAAAAAAAGTTTCTGATTAAAAGAATAAACAAAGTTCTGTTTAAAACATCAGATCAAACAGTTCTTCATCCCGTTTTCTCAAGTACATCAGAGTGTCAGAGAGAAAACTTTCTCCAAGAACAAAACTACTTTTTAATTAATTTACCTGATCTGAACTCATCAAACCATTCATCTTTCTAAGCCACATCTTTAGAACAAATGTCCCGCATGTAAAGATAAAACCTCCACTCTAGTTAACCCATTCTGTCATTTTCTCAGAACACTGACAAGTAGGATTTGCTCTCTATAAAAAAATCTCATACCAGAGAAGCTGTAGATATGTATAAAAGAAGAGATGAAACAACAAAGTTGTGAGAAGCCTTAGAGGGAAAGGAATCCATAGAAGCAGCAGCAGCCTGGAGGCCACCCAAGGTGTGAATTCCCCCATGCTGGGTGACCTGCAGACAAAATCTCCTGGTGCCAGGGAGCAGATGCACATGGGCACAATAGCAGCAGTGCTGCCTGCAGTTGGGCTGGGGAAGCTGGTGCTCAGCTTTTGGCTTTTGTGATCTTCAAGAGCTGTGGCACTGCTGTGCAGGGCCCTGGGAGATGGCTGATTATAAGCAAGAAGAATGATTATTATTATAAGCATACTGGGAAGGTATGGGGCAAAAATCACTTTAGAGGGCTCTGGCTAAGCCAGGTTTTATCCAGTGACACATGATAACACAAGCTGTTCTCTGGATCTTAGTGAATTATTTTGCTGTTTCCTCACCTCCATGTGGTGTATGGACCCCTCACCCCTGTCTTGAACTGCTCAGGTTCTTCCTAAAGGTAAGCAGAAGGCAGCATGGCAGCTCCAGCACTAGTTCTGCAAGTCCAAGCGAAATGCTGGGATTCACAGGGACATACAGGATCCAGCCCTTCTTCTGGGCTCAGGTGGATCTCTGCAGCTCAGAACCTGGTGTTTCATATTACATGTGGGTGCTATTTTCATCCTTCTCAGGAAGTCTTTATTCTCAGTGTGCTGGTTACAGGCTCATTCAAAGTAAGGCGTGCAAGCTGATCTCTTGAGCTCTCAGTGCTGGCAATGCTTAATCACATCCCACTCTAAAAGGAACCATCTGATGTCAAGATTTGGATGATAAGAATATGGGACACATTAGTCATGGAGGAGCTGACATACACAGAGCAACAACGAGATTATCTTGATATGGCTGCCCTTCTCAGGATGTGGACATGGAGAACTCAATACCTAAAAAAGAGACTTAATTCCTTTTGTTTCTGCTAATAAATGTCCTGTCCTTTGCTACATGAGAACACAACCCTCTGCAGCACATGCATACGATTAAAGCATAAAAAGTATAAGAAAGATGCTGGAAAAGACTTTATAGTCTTTATAGTCTTTATCAACTCACAAGGTCCTTCCTTCCAAACCATTTTGGTTTCATTATTAGAGATAATTTTATTCTTTGTTGTTTGCAAACAAATATTGCAAAACCTGTACTCTATGCTCTTGAAATACACATATGAAAATAAGTGATATTTATAATTATATCTTAGATGAACAGTTCTTAGAGAAGCAGTAAGTCTTAGTCTGGCAAAGTGCTCAACAGCATGCCCAGGGTGAAGTGCGTAGGTAGTTGCAGCAAAATGCATTGGCAGGATGAACTAGAACTAGGTTAATGAGCCTGACTCATTAGAAGCTGAGACAGGACCTGGAGCATGAGATGGGACTTTATGGTGCAACTAGTTTGAGAAAATTCCCTTAAACAGAAAGAATACTTCTCCCTCCTTCCACCCCCAGAAAAAACCCCGAACAATCCAAAACCCTTATGCAACATAACTGGAGCATGTGCCCTTTTGCCTTCTGTCAGGAGTGCCCTCCAAATGCCAGCATGGCCTGGAAAAGACAGGATTTCCTGGGAAGTCTTAGGGGTATGAGAGGATGTGATACCACTGAGGTAATGCCACTGGGGAGGACAGAGTTTTTTCTCTTTCAAAGAAACTTTATCAGCTTGGAACAGTTACTTTAATTTTCATTTTCCCTAAATAATCCAATGCATATTGCCCTTTCTTTTTTCCTGGGTGATGGAAAAGGGACATTTCCCCAGACCTATGCAAAAGTACTGATAACACCACTTTGAAATTCACCAACAAGCCATTAGGGCCATAAAATTTGCTCTTCTGCATTCTAAGAATATTTTAAGATGCAAATACTCCAGATAACTAAAGGTGTCAGGACCCAGAAACCAGCAGGAGTTCTGTAAAATTCAACATGTCCTGCATTTGTAAAAGTTACCTGAAAACCACAAGGGCAACTGATCCCATAAGAGACCTTGATGCAAGTTTTCTCTGTACAAGGATCTCAGAGAAAACTGATTATGTCTTACTTGTCAGTTACCTGTACTGCAGACTCTAGCATATAAACAGAATTTGGAATTAAATACTGGCATTTAGAGTCCTTTAATTAACTTTTATGTGAAGTAATTTTGAAAATCTGATCAATAATTATGTGAGCGCTTTTCCCCCTCTCCCCTTTTATACCATGCTCAGTATCCGGCAAAAAATTAAGTTAATATTACACAGGGCAATCCTGACCTAAATTCTTGAAGATCTCAACAGATTTTAGCTAGCATTACAATTTTCACTATTTAATGGTTTGTTTGTAAATACCCAGATCCTGAATTTATGCAGTTAATTGAGAATATTTGTTTTCTCTGTCCCTAGAAGTTATCAAAATCTGGAAACCTTGCAGTTGAAACAGTATAAAAGCAGAAGTCAAACACAAACAGTATGAAAGTTATCAATTATAAAAATTTCATGAGTTTTTGGTTCACATCCCAATTTCTGAATGCTTGTTTGAGAATGCCTTCCCTGGCCCAGGACTTGCTAGATCAGGGAAATCCAGCCATACTGGGCTAGCCAATATAAAATTCTTAGCTTCCAGAGTATGGATAAGTTTTTGTTTAATCTCCAGAAGGAAGATGTGTGAAAGCTGGGTTTGCTTAGGCCCTGCAAGGCAAAGGGTGATGATGAGTGATGACTGCACACTAGGACTCTGCTCCAGCTCAAAAGCCAGCAGATGAACAACCTTTCCACATCATTCCTCCTGCAACTAAGCACTTAGAAAGCATTGGACATTGAACTGTGTCTTCTGAACTACCCAAGAACATCAGGTTATGGACTTATTCTGGTCATGAGTATATTTCTTATGTCACGCTATACACACACACACACACAGAGAACACAGATGCCTAAATGGTCTCATTCATAACAAAGGCATCACATTTCAAAGCAAGTGAGGCTCAGATGGCTTTTTAAAATTCAATTCTCATTTATGGATCTTTCTCTGGTGCTTATATGAATTAAGCTCCTAATCTTCTGAGCTTTGCCCACCATATATTATTAGAGCAATTAGTTTTGCAGTGATATCTTTGATTTCATTACAAAAGAGCACAGTCAGAACTGTTCTTTTAGGACTCTAAGTGACTGTGATGGGCTGTTCCTTCACTGTTACCCTTTTAACACAAGTCCTTCAAAACCTCTGTGTGGGAGAGACAGACCATTCTCCTTTCTCCAAAGCCGTTTGGCACTTTGGGGAAGAAGAGCAAGTCATTCTATGGAAATGAAATGACAAGTGATGGAGTGGCAGAATAAGATGCTGCTCAGGGAGATGCCACACCAGCAGAGCCACTGGCTCCCCGGGATCCACCCTTGCCAATCCCATCCCACCCCTGGCACTTGTCTGCGCCGGGCACACCGGAGCATGGCCAGAGCGATACTGGGAGCAGGCTCCTGCCCTGGGCTGGGACAGGCACCTCTGCTCACACACAGCCTTGCGTGACCAGAACTAACAAGGTTTCAGTAAACAAAGCTTTGGAGAAACTGCGATGCTGCACTTTGTTCCACAAAGTTTATAGTTCCTCACCTCTGGCCCCTTT
The DNA here is from genome assembly GCA_013399455.1 of Anthoscopus minutus. Taxonomy (NCBI): domain Eukaryota; kingdom Metazoa; phylum Chordata; class Aves; order Passeriformes; family Paridae; genus Anthoscopus; species Anthoscopus minutus. The sequence goes on along the minus strand of VWYI01046139.1, from coordinate 101,035 downwards.
TAATGCTATAATTGCTCTCTTAAATTTCTCTTTATTTAACGTCACCCAGTCTGTCTTCTTTTGTTACCATTTATTTAACTAAAACAGGCAGAGGCTGATATTGAAGGCAGGAATGGAGCCAGCATGTTAAAACCTGCTTTTAATTTAAGGTTCTGGGGCTAGTTTCCTAGCCATTACCACATTTCAGAGAAAATGAATTTTCTTTCTCTCTGTCAAGCAATGGCTGATCTAGATCTAATTAGGGTCAGTTTCACCTAAAGATGAGTCATTTACATTCTGAATATATGGCTTCCAAATTATCATTTTGGTTTAACATCAGACATGAATAAATCCATGCATATCTTTTTTAGATGGCACTGAAAATAAAAATCAATAGCTTTTCTTCCACAAATACCTTTCCTAGCAAAAAGATGGCAGCTGGATGAAGAAAAAAGATACAGTTCAGGATAAGGACAAAAAAGATTAAGGGTAATTGCAGAATATAGTTTTCTGAACTGCAGAAAAAGTGGTCTATTTAAGACCTACTGGGAAAAAAAAAGCTCTGAATGTTCAAACACTGAAAGATAATTTTTTTACAAAAACCCCTAGCTCTACAGGAGTATGCTACTTTTCTTTAATCATAGTATGGGTACAGAAACAAAACAGATTGCAATGGAAGCAACTGGAAAAAATAAATTGTACAACACAGCAATTCTGCAGCAGAATTGGCAAATACTAAGGATCATGAAGAGAAATCTCTTCTTTTTAAATAAGTAAAAAATCTCTTCTCTTTTTCAGCTGGGAGCCATTTGTGTAATCAGTATGTCTTGCAGCAAAGTTAAAAGAACAAAACACTATAATATAACATCTTTAGACTTACTTCGCCGGGAAAACCTTGGAAATATGAATTTCTATTATCACTCTCATTTATACTCTGCACCTCTCTTTGGCATCCATTACCTGCTACTTCCACTATTCTACTTTTTTGTTGGACGAACAAGAATTAGCCCTGGAGACACAATTCTCTGTCCTCTGCTCTGAGACCTGACCCATTACGAGGATAACACCATGGCATTCAGCTGCAACCAATGGAGATGGCTGGGACATAAGCACTTCAGTGCTGGGAAATAACAAGATCACTGAAATACACCGTGGAAATTAAATCTCACGCTGCTTCTTATTAGATCCAATAATAAGAAACTTAAGCTCTTGATTTTGTGTTTTAAATAACTTGGGTCAGCAAAGGAACTCTTATTTTGTCAGTGTTTGCTTCCTCAGGGGAGGTGTTATCAGTAAGCTCGCAAGTAAATGCTCATCAGAAGTGCAGAACCTTCTGCTGTTCAATAGGATTAAGCAAAGCAGACTTCTGCTATCAGCAAGGGGAAGCTGAGATATTTAGGGCAGCCTGTAAATCAGTCAAACACCAGGACTATCTGACATCACTGGGATCCTGAAGGCTTTGCAGATCCTTTTCCCCTGTGGTCCTGCAGAACAGCAGCACTGGTATTTTTTCACAAGCCTGCCAGGTTAAGAGCATCTTTCATACATGAGCTCTTAGGACTGATATAAATTTTCCTTTTCACCTTAAAAAAGATTAAAAGACTTGTAATCATTACCACCTGTTTTGGTGGAGATTTAAAGAATGAATCACAAAACTCAGAGATGCAATCTTGTAGTTTATTGCTTTACAAAGAAATAGGGATACTCCAGGGTTCTATTTCTCAAACAATTTTGAATCTCTATATTCTCCCCGGGGTCTGAAGCTCTTTATTCATTTAAGAACTTGGTGATATCAGTACTTTTGTATTTGGATTATTTCTGTGATTTCATAGAGCCCAGAGTTCCATCACTCACCACAGAGTCCCTGCCCAGCAAAGCACGAGCAATGTACAGAACCTATGCTGGAGACACAGCAGTGAAACTGTGAGGTGTGTCTACATGCAGCTCAGGACCAGGGTCCTGCAGAAGGAAACCCAACAGACTAGAAATTTTTATCCCAAGAACAGAGTTTTCAGCTCCTCTGTTTGAACCTTTACCAAACTGTAGTAGCAAAACAAGGGAAACAGCTATGTGGATCAAAACTGAAATGTTCATCCCCTTATCTGAAAGCTGAAGATGTGTGTTTCCACCTTCTACAGACACATGGCAGTGGGATGTGAGATGTAAATGTCAAGGTGGCTCAGAGAGCAGCAGCAGTGTGGCTTCCAGTGCAGAGGAAGGCATGCACAGTAGTCTAATCGAAGCCTTCTGAGAGTGAATGGCTGTGGAAATTCAGTTATAGTTTTCAGCAGGATGGTTATCTTACTTTAATCAACTGGAAGCAATCACTGTCTAAACTAGTCTCTGTTAACTTTGCATGCAGTTTCTGTTCATAACAACCAAATTCCTGCTTGGAGCCTCAGCAATTTGAGTCAACCATACTTCAGTAACAATAATTTCAACATTATGCCACAACTTACCCAAGAACAAAAAATTCATCCCATGCCAAACTTGTCCTTGGTTCACCACTAAACTCCGTGAAGTTATTCCTGCCATGGTATTGACACAGAAGAGGTTTAAGTTTCCAGGCCGGTCGAATTTACTGCTATGTCTGATATTCTGTTTCACATATATTGAGTACTTGTCTCTTTGATCTTGTGAGCTGTTTATTTTATATCTGCCTTGTTATTGTGGTTCTTATTTACAAGCTGCAGCCTGGCATTGCACACACACATGCCCAGGCATACACAGGTGCACACACTAGATCATTGTTGGACTTGATCAACTTTTACTTCTAAGAACTTTTCCATCTTCTTTCACAAGTGTTGTCTACTTCAAACAAGCACTGCAGTTTACAGAAACACTGTTAAGGAACAAAATATTAGGCTCAAATACTGCATTTTCAGCTAAGGCATGCCTAGAAATACAGTCAGCTTTCAGGCAGCATTTTCAGTGTGGGTGTGAAAATGTCTTGTCTGCACCACCTATATGGCATGTTGAGAAACCTTGTGAAACAGAAAAGGCAAAAACCTCTTTTAGAAAAAAATACCAAAATAAAAGAAAAAACACAAAAGCCTGAGAATAAAACATTAGCAAAATGCAAGAACTCAAACCATTAAAAAACCTTGTGAACACATAAAAATATAAAATTTTTAGGGGTAACAGCCCTTTAAGTGGTGGCTTCATAATAACAAACAATGACAGAAGTTTGTAATTAGATGGTGCCTTTCATCTGAGAGATTCATCAGCTCTTAGCCATTTCTGACTATTAATTTGACACCACTTCTTCTCACAAGTGCACAGCTGCTGTGTTTGAAGGAGAGGAGATAGGGAAGTGTTCGCCTAGGAGCAGCACATGTCTGAACTGCAGTTGTTCAGACTTTTAAAGAGACCTTACCTAAGTATCTGCCCCTAAGCTGAACTAAAACATCTGCAATCCAAAATCTTTCCTGCTTACTCATTCATGTAGTTAAAAATGCCCATACTTTCAGGCACCTTCTAACTCCCACTCACTTGCCTCAAACCAGAGTGATAACACAGGCGTGGAAAGGGCTGTTACGGCTGTGAGTTTAATTGTAATTCAAATATACCTGAATATCAGAACAGCTTTTGATCTAGAGGTAAATACAAGCAAATTGCAAAATGACTTAAGTGCATTTCAAACACGTAGCTGCAGAAATGGATAGGAAAATGCCTTCTCTGGAAAAGATATTAGTGGCATAATGGGAATAACAAGATCCCGGTAGACTTCATGTGCACGGAGGTAGGGCCATTAAAGCCATGACTCAGGCACATCCTGCATGCCCTGTCTTTAGGAGACTCTTCCACCCAGGCATCTCTCTCACACTCAGGGCTTTTGGTAACACTCTTTGGGCTTAACCAAAAGCTTTTGGTAATGCTTTCTGGGCATGGAAGCCATTAGCTTCCATAGTGAGGCTGTAAAGTCTCGTGAATTTTTTTGAGGGAGCCAGAACCTCTCAGTGCACATCCTTGGGCTGCTGCTGATTCACCCGATGTTAAGCAAATGCCTTTGCCTCCCCATGATAATGAATACCTGTGTCAGGCAGCTCTCAGCCAAGTTAACTCAGGGCTTTAAAGACAGTTCATGCTAAATAGGCATTGATTTATAGACAACTCCCCATCAGCTAGGGAAATACAGGGCTGGGATTCCCAGTACTGTAAAACTCCTGAGGTGTGATGCAGAAATATCTGAGCAACTTGACAAAGACTCAGCTTTGGTCTGGGTTGGCTCCTGCAGAAACCCTTCAGTCCTGTGTACCTGGTTGTTGCAGGGTAAATTCACTGGGAGCCAAGCCCAGGCTGCCCCCATGGGCAGGTGCTGTTCCCTACCAGAGCTATAGGATTTCCGACACCCTGGAGCATGAAATATTCTGCATGATGGTTCAAGGTTCTGCCTCCACTTCCCTCCCACCCCTCAGGGCTGATGCCAGCAGCTCTGGCTTGATTGACTTGAGTTGATTTTGCATTCAGGTATCTTTGCATCATCATCTCCAGAACCTGCAAAATGCCAGCAGTGATACCAAACTGGTCAAACAGGTAACCATCTCACATCCACCAGCTTTTACTAGTGCTATTCCTGGCCACACTGAGGTGATGCAGCTTCCAGACAGTGAGTGTGAGGTCTGAGAGGTGCTTCCTCCTCTTTTGTTTCATACTTTTTCTGTTGGGCTGGATTGTGAATGAGAAACAGTGCTGTGTATGGAGCACAAAGAGGGAGAGTCAAGGGGAGAATGGAGAGGGCAAACAACACACACTTCCTATCTCATCTTGACATTATCAAATGCAGGGGCACAGGAAGAGACAAAGAAGCTTGTCAGAATATGTGTGGCTGCTCTAACAGTGTCCAGACCAAGCAAACCTGCCTTGCTGAGGTGCTAAATGAGGCAATGAGGATTATACGTATGCATCACTTGACAGTACCAAGGAGATAAGTGTATGCCTCTAGCCTGTGGCTGCCTTCAAACCTTTCCTGTTGTTGCTGTGTGTCTGCCCACCCTCAAATAAACCACTCAGCAATGTCTTGTACTTGAGGAGCTATGGGGCAGTTCACTAACATAAAACATAAGACACAGAACTGCCTTGCTACTCGTTTATCTGAGACAAGAGCTATTTTTTTCCAAGCTGATGCTCAGGGTGACCCATTTATGCAAATCTGTTTCCACATCTCATTCTCATGTCAGAAACATGGATTAGTCTTATAATGTTAAAGTGGTTAGTCAACATCACAGGCCAGACTTGACCCTTGATGTATGGCCTTCACTGGCCTGTTGAAGAGCTGTGGGGAAGGGTCACACATATGGCTAAACCCAGGGTCCTAAAGCCCCAAGCTTGACAGGTTGTGCATGTGTGTGCATGTGTATGACTTTGTACAGGCCCTGTGCTGAAGGAACTAAAAAAATCTCAATTTACTGTTACAGCCATCAGAAGCTATGATGACCCAACACTCTGCGTGCTTTTTAGGGGCCCGGTGTTCCCCTAATTTAGAACTTGTGCTATCTAAAAAAAATTTGAGGAAATAGAGACAGGCAGACTTGGCAAAGGCTGCCAAAAATAGAGAGGAGTCCACTGATGCTATGTGATGACAGATGTTTGCAAACTCACCACATACCATTGTGGATCTGTGCCCAGCAGAGTCAAAGGCAAGATATTGAACAATTATTCCCAGCCTATAGGAAAAACCTGGTGCCTTTTCAGATTGATCAAAAAAAATTCACTAGGAAGCTTGATAAATCACAAAAATGCTGAACAAAGGGATACAATAAATTCTGCATTTCTCTATAGAAATTCAGTGCTACTCCAGGGCTGCATTGGAAGAGCCACTACTCGCTACAGCTGGTGTAGTAAGGTCACTCATATGTTGTAGTGGAAGGAATTCTCATCTTTCCCAAGAAAATCCTAATAATCATGCTCCAAAGCAACTTGTAGGGCTCTTTCATCCTACTACTGAAGATGGACACAACACAGGCAAGGACACAGGAGTCAGTAGACAAAAGAGGCCTGGTTCTGTCAGAGTGTTGAGATACCTGGGCACTTGCTTCCCTTTTCCTGATACTATTTGTGTGATGAGATGAAAAGCCAAGAGACCTGGAGATAAAGTTCAGTAGTCCAATGAGTTGTGCCTGAATTCTGCTTGCTTCTTGTTTCAGGCACCTCAACACCATTGCTGAGGATCTCTCGTTGCATTCCTTGCCAGTTGCGGCTTCTTACTGACTTTCCACTTAATCAGTTCAATGTGTTTTCATACACTCTTCCCCCAGGATGCCAGTGATCTTTCCTGTGTGTTTATTCATCTCAAGGTCTGAAAATTAGTAAAAATACTCAGGTCAGTTTATGACTGTGGGATCTTGATTTCCCAAAGAACTTGCCTGCTGCTAGCTGAGCCCCCAACTTCATTAGTAAGGTATGATGATGATTCAGGTAAACCCAAGTGTTCTGCTGACTTGTTATACTAGCTCGTGTTTCTACACTGTGCCTTTCCAAGTTGCCTGACTGGACAGGTACCAGTTCACACCGGCTTCCTTTGAAGCTTTAATTTGCAGCCTGGATGCACAGCTACACCTGGGACCACAACTGGATTTACAAAGCCTGGGAAAAGGCTGTAGGAATGGATGTGCTTTGCTCTCCTCCCACACTGCCCTGCAGAATTCAGGACTACAGTTTAGCACTGACAAGGGTGAATTAGGTCCATCTGAACATCCTGAGAGCCTGAAAGCTCTGGGTGGGAATCTGCACATCCAGTTGGGTTGGAGCATGCTAAGAACAAGAGGGCTCCTAAATGCTCACTTTATAAAGTGACATATACATTCAGATACCTAATCCTTTTTTTCCCAGCCTCTTCTGCCAACTAGGAAGCTTCTACCTCAGACCCCCCAGCATGCCATCCCTCCACAGAATACATTCACCAATAGAAGAGAGGAAGAAACATGAAACATAATTTACGTATTTTTATAGCCAATTGCAGACAGAACAAGATGTCTTCATTCTGACATTGCTGCTGCTCAGATGTACTGCTAAATATCTCTGGTACATGACTGGCAAACAGGCACTTTTCCCATGACAAGCTGTGCTTTCCTGTAACATTATCACATTTCTACTGTAAAGTCTGTTTAGGATTTTACAGATTTTTTACAGGCTTATCAGTCTCATGTTACCTGGGGGATGGGCATGGGACAACACTGATGGTTTTTCACTAAGAGTTTAATGAAAAAATTCAGTGCCATTTCAATGAATCTAATGCAACATTCAGGACATTTTGAGTTATCTCTAGTATCTTTAGCATTTTTTCAGTTAATATCTGTGGTGATTCTTTCCAATGATGCCATAATGAGAACACCTACTGTAGATCTTATAAATCCCACTGCTGCATCTTTCTTCTTCTCTAGTGTGGAGTAACGTTACTTAAACTCAGCTAAATGGTCACATACAGCTCATGCTCCCAAAAAGAAATTTACCTAAACTGAAGTCAAAGATGTATGGAAGAGAGTCTCACATTCCTTGCCAGAAGCTGATTTGGATTTAATGTTGAAAGCCAGTATCTAGAAACCTGTGAAACCAACTCCAAAATCCCACTGGCTCAAATAATTGAATTTGTGTTTAAAGACCTTTTTCAGTCATCTGACAGCAACCCTTCCATTGACTCTAGTAAGGTTTGCACCCTTTTTTACCTTTTTTTGTGTCTCAACATGAGACACGTGAAGGCCTCCAGAGTCTGAACATGGTCCTGTTCTTGGACACAATCAAAAGCTGCAATAAGAGCTTTGTGGTGTCTCTTGTGTAAGGCTCAGCTTTAAACAATACATTGGGGGAAGACTTTTTATCTCCATTCTATAGAAAGCAGGAATTAAAGTGGGTTGCAAAACTTCTCTTAAACAAAGACCTTGAGGGGGTGGGACTAATAAAGCTGAGCATGATAAGTATGGCTCCATGACTAAAGAGAAATGTACATTTCAGGCATAGTATGCAGATAAGGCTCCTTGGCAGGGCTGCAAGATAATGCTTTGCTTCTTCTGGAAATCAAATATATCATTAACAACAGTTCTAAAATATGATGACGAGGAGGAGGAGGTTTAGAAGGAGAAAGTGGAGGAGGAGAGAACCACCAAAGAGCAAAAGTTTTTAGCCAGATGATGCATTTTCCATATAGTACAGGAGCTGTTATGTTCTGGCACTCTCCTACTACTGGCTGGGAGTGCTTTGGTAAAGTTAGGAAGGCAGATTTCCAGATCTCATTGCAAGAGACATGAAGCAACCCCCCCGGCAGATTTCCACTGGCAAACAAGCAGGATGCAGTGTAGAAATAAATAAATAAATCACTATTAAATCATTCTGTGCAGAATATCATAGCTTGACATGCAGACATCTCTGTCTGGAGGAGCCAATGCTTGCCAAGTGAAAACACAAGAAATTCCCAACCTATCCGTCTAGCATGAGCTAGTTATTACAATGGCAAGGTTCAACAAGGATGGAACAAACTAAGTAACATCTCTAAAAGTTTGAACTAACCATCTCATCCCACTGAACAGCATTGCACCTGGGCCCCAGTTCCAGATAACCCTTCAGTGTTTTGGATCTGTCAACAGGAGACTTCAGGAGCCCAAGATCCAGGCTTGAAATATCTTCCTCTAAGTTGAGAATTGTTTGATCCAGTTTCTGGGATTGGCTGTCTTTACCTAAAACAAAGAAACACCTACAGTGTGCTGAGATAGGCACCCTGCTGTGATCTCAGCCTCATTCTTAGGAACATAATATGGAAATGTTTCTTCCAGTGGGATGATCTCTAAGTAGCACTCTGCCTACTTTTACAGGATGATAAGGCTGGGAACACTCCATGATGTTAATCCTGAAAAATCCTTTTTAAAAGTCAGTTTTTGTGTTCATAAGCAATCTAATAAATTTGAATTTTCAGAGCTCTTGTGTTTCCTATGCCGATTCCTGGCTTGCTAAATTTAGGTGCAGTTTCATAAGAAAGAAAAAGTATCAAATTCCCTAAGTAAAGGTTTAGGGAGATTGTAGTCACGTGTGTACATACTTAATTGGGTTAGTAAAGAAGTTTGAGACAGCCTTTTCTCAGCAGTGCCCAGTGACAGGTCAAGAGACTATCAGCACAAGTTAAAATACAACTAATTTCACTTAAACACATGAGAAAACTGTTTTTATTCTGGAAGGTGTCAAACACTGGGGCAGGTTGTCCAGTTGCAGAGTCTCCATCCTTGGAGATATGAGAACCCCAACAGGACACAGCCCCAGACAACATGCTGTAGCTGACCATGGTGTGAGCAGGTGGTTGGATTTGATGATCTCCAGAGGTGCCTTCCAACCTCAGCTGTTCTGTGACTCCAGGATTTTCTGACATGTGAAATGCTGACCACTCCAGGCCCTCTGGGATGCTGTATTTACTGTGCAGCCCAACCAGCAGCCCACAGGTTTTGCCTTCTCATGTAAAGTCTGTCTGACCCAGTGAGGCTCCTGGGAGAAGCCAGGAATTATGTCCAAAGAGGCCAAACCCGGGCCCTTTTCCCTTGGCAGAGGAGGAGCACAGGCCCCCAGAAAACTGCTCCGTGTCAGGTGCTGGCAGCAATCCCGAGCCTTGTGCCTGCGGCAGGTGGAGCAGGGTTTTGAAGATGGACCGGGCAGGGCGGAGCGCACCCGCCCGCCGGGAGCAGCCGCGCCTGCCCCGCAGCGCTGTCCCCAGGAGGGCGGCAGGGATGGGGCAGCGGAGGCGGCTGGAGCAGATGCTGCCCGTGATCCACCCAGGAAACACCATCCAGGAGTGCCATCTGCTGGGTCCCGGCTGTGCAGCCACGGGAGCTCCTGGAGCTACCCTGGCACAGGTGTTGGGATGCGATGGAGAGCTTCAGCTCCCAGTGGGCTTTCTCCTCTCTTCCCAGCCTGGCTGGCCATGCCTCTGCCGAGGACCATGAGGGAGCCTGTGCCAAAGAAGAGCTGGCCGGTTTTACACAGCATGATAGTCACTGAAATGAGAAATAACTGGAGAGTTAGTCCAAGGATAGTGTGCTTTTAAAATCATTACTCCATCATGCTACTCCATGGAACTCAGAAAGTCACCCTAGGGGCTTTCAGCTCCTTCTACGTGAGTGGTTAGGATGATGGAGTGGGAGCACTCTTCTGTGTGAAATCCAATTTTTATGTTCATAAACGATTTAAATACCTGTTGCATTTTCAGAGCTATTTTATTTCTACAGCAGGATCCATACCAGACCCAGTAACAGCGTTCCTTCTGATGTGACACCCTAGGGAGTATCAGATTCCCAATTTCTCCTAATCACTGCATCCTAGGCCAGGCACTGTCAGTGGTGGATCTTGGCGAGCCAACAGTGGATCATGAGTGCCACAGCGTGGGGAAGAAATCCTCTATGGTTGGTGTCCAGAGGCAGGGAAAGCTCACAAGTGAAATCTCTGGCAGTTATCAACTATCTGCATTTTTAACCAAGTTGGGCACCATCTAGACTGGTGAATCACCCCTTTCTGGTTTTAAAATCAAAATATCTAAGCAGCAAGTTGGAATTCAGGGGTGGTATTCAGAACAATCCTCTTATCTGCAGTACTTGGTGTGTCAGCACTACCTTAGCCATGTTGTTTAACAGCTAAGAGAAGGTCTTTTACTGAGAAACATGGCCATGTTAGTCCATTTGGTCCCAAATTCTGTGGCTTGCTTCACAGACAGGCTGTGACTTCACTGCCTGCAGTACTTAGACAGCAAGTCTGGGTCTTAGACTGCCACCTTGGAGATATTTTCTTGGGACAAAAACAAAAGAAACAATGTGAAAAGCATCATGCTGACAAAGAGGAATAGTCACAGGAAGAGTTATCATAGAATCATAGAATGCTTTGTGTTAGAAGGGACCCTCAAAGATCATCTAGTCCAATTACTAAATAAATTACTGCTGGGGACACAGTATGCACTGGTGAACGTCCAGCCAGCTGTGGGCAGCCAGGCCTAGAGACCTGACCAAAGCTCTGCAGCCTGCTGCCAGCCCTTTGCCACCACCACTGTCACATCCCCAGCAAAGGGGGTGAGGAAGCCCTTTTTTCCCAGCTCAGCCTCATGGTGAGCTAGTCTCAGCCTTTCCCAACAGCTTGGGACAATATGAGGTTTGGAAAGGAACTGCTAAATCTTTCCAAGGGCCAGGAACAAGATTATTTTTGGTGATATTTTAGAGAAGGAATACATTAGATATGCTGTGCTGGTCTACAAAAGATTGCCCTCATCCCTGAGTGGTGCTCACAAAGGAAAAATCCCTGACTGTGTAAAGAAGAATATTTCCATAACAATGAATAATAGAACTCATTTGAAAATTAGATTGAAATAAAACATTTCAACAAGATGTTAAAGCAGTGTAGCTTTGGGCAAATGTGCATCAGCAGTAGCAATGAGGTATCTGGACACAGGGAATATTCTTCCATACAATACTGAACTGTATCTATTTAGTGAATGTTTCATGTGCTAAACTACAGTGCACACTTTCTTATCACTTGTGACATCAAGATTTCTATTCTATTGATTAATCTCATTTTAAACAAACAAAAACCTCTGTTTCCTACAGAATGGAAACACTGCTTTTATTATTTTACAGGAATTAGAGCTGTGAAATTGCAGTTCTAGTTTTTAATGAAATTAAATATTCTGCTCTCAAATGAATAGTTTGAACTGGTTTTTACTGATGTAACCTAGATTGAATCCTGTGTTTATAGAAGCTCAGTGGCATGTAGGCTTGTATCAGACATTGAAATAGGATCTTTCTCCGGTTCTTGGTTTCAGCATCCTGCCTTCAAGTCAATTAGTGGTGGGCGGGCACTGGACTGAAATACACATCAAAAAGACCCTGATAGAACAAAGTTTCAGCTTATGTTAGTTAAGCTTATGCCTGATTTTTTGAGTGCAAAAAATGTATAGTAGAGTATTTCACCAAACTAGACTCCAAATAAACTCATCAAGCAATGAGGTAAAACACAGACGAATGAGAGTAAGTGAGAGGGAATTCTACCCTTCTTTTCTGTAGGGTTTATGGGAGCACAGATTAAATATGATCCAAAAGTTCCCCAGGTGGGAGGAAGGTGATCAGAGCTGGCACAGAGGACTGGTGTCACCAGCCCTGAGCTGAGCTGAGCTGTATGAGGACAAAGCCTGGCTCTCACCTGCTGCTGGAGCCCGGGGAACTGTACAAACTGGGGCTCTGGACAAACTGGGTTGCAGGGCAGTGAGAACGAGGGGGTGCTTGGCACCTCAGACCCGTGTCCAGTTTCTTTCTGACATGGGAGTCAGCAGCTCTCCTTCTGCACCTGCTGGAGGCCTCTCGTGAGAGGAGTGCTGGGCACTGTGGAGTAAGGGCTTCTGCTTCGAGCCCAGGGGCTGGCAGGGCAAGGCAGTGCTGAGCGTAGCTCAACGTTTTCACTCCTCCTGTGCTCCCATTTGAAAGTGTGGTTTTTAAAAAGGTTATTTTCCCTCCCTGGAAATTACCCTAATTGGAGGCATTCTCCCCCCACTCCTCCAGTAAAAAAGCCCAGAATGACCCATAGAATATCACTCTTGACCTTGAATGGACATGTTCTTTGCTGAATAGACTGTTGATGAATTTTGGTTTCCATTTTCGATCCTGCTCTGAATAATGTCCATGATTCTGGCATATGGATATTTTTTCTACCTGTCCTCTTTGAGGGCAGAAAGAGACTTGAGGGCAGGAAATCTCTGGAGCCACAATTTTGAGGGGAGCTCAAATATTATGGGAAAACACAGCAGGCTTGTATAAAAGTGCTTCAGCTTAATATCCCTGAACTTCTCCAATATATCACAGAACACAAGCTGATTAGCAGAGTTTCCATATGATACAGAAATAACTTCTGAACTCCTGGACCTGGGATCCATTTCTGGCCATGGTACAGTGGGAAAAATGTTAATGACAAAATGGGAACATATAAGTATGAAAATATTACAATCATTTTCTACAATGTGTCCTAAAGAAATACTCCTTGTTTAAAAATGTTTTTAAAAGGCAAAAATTTATTTGAAGCTAAGTTGATATCCCCAACAGAATAGTAAAATGTGCTGTCAGAATTACAAATAAAAAGTGTTACTTTATAGAGTAGTGGATTTGTTTGCTGGTTTGCATACCCTGCTTAACACAGTCCCTTTAGTGAGTGTTTCCTGATAGTCATTCAACTTCCTGGCGACATTTTTTGTTGTTGTTTTTCTTCTTTTAAATAAATCAACAGTCAGGCTACTGTTCCTGTCCTGTGGAACAAAGCTGAATGCTCTGGGTTTGTCTCTGAGCTGTTTACACTAATGACTTCAGAGGAAATGTTCTCACATTGGCATTGATGGAACCACAAAGGTTCATTGAGATCAGTCTGAAAAGTGGACACTGTGAAGCCTCCTCCAGCTGTCCCCCTGGCACCCTTAGGAAGAGAACTTCCTAACTGCCAGTGATGTTCTAGGAGATGGAGTCAAAGGAAGGCTGAATTTACCCAATCTGACTCCATATGCTTTGTTAATACCATTCCTTAAAAGTCCCCCTGAGAAGGTCCAACAACTGAAATCTCTAAACAAGGCTGCCCACCCCAGTGTGCAGTTTGGCTGCATTCAGCCCGACACCCAACAAATGTGATTGGGAAGGAGTGGGAGGATTGCTGGAATGGGCTGAAGCATAGACTGCACACAAGCTTCAAACACAAAGCTAAGCAAGGCAAGCACTGGGCTCAGCACAAAGTGTTTCCAAGTTGCTCTGACTTTATCCTGTATGTAATGAAGCTCTTGTTGCTACACATATCCAGATGTTTAACTTTACTCTGCAGGCTGTCTCTTCGGTAAAGCTAATCGCTGTTGAGTTATATGCACTATGCGATGTGCAGAGGTACACAAGGTATACATCAGGGATGAATTCACCCCTTTCTTCCTTTTCTTATGAAAATACTGAGCCTAATCTTCTTTTCCCTGCTCAGACCTTATCCAAATGAAAACCAGCCATTACTGGTAATGAGAGTGCCGCAGGTAACAGCAATACCTGAGCTACACCAGCATTACAGTTGAGGAAGCAGTAGCATTTACTTTGTGGCTCTGAGGGAAGCCAGTGTCCCAGTCTTCCCACACCATCACAACTTTGCACCTCCTGGGTCATCTCTTGGCTCCTGCTACCTCTTCTGAATCCATGGATATACCCTCACCATCTCTGAAAATTATGTGCACTGGGAAGGTGGAGGCATTTTGCAGCAAAGTCAGCTGACATGGGCACAGGTACTGAGGTAAGTTACATTTTTTTACCTTTCTGTTTGATGTTTTTGTGACAGCGCTTTTCTGGCTCTACAGTTCTTGACACAGTCCCAGGGAAGAGAAACAAGGACTCTGAAAGCAGATTCTGCAAAAATTGCATGCAGGACAATCAGGAAGCCAGTGCCATCAGGACCCTTGAAGAATCCCCTGCAGAGAAGGATCAGCTGCAGGTGTGTGGCAATGGCAGAAGAAAAAGCTTGGCCCCTTGAGCTCAGAGGTCCCTAATCTGTGGATTCTGCTGTGTCTCAATGTATCTAGAAATAATACTGCTGCTGTTCTAACTTTGCAAAGGCCATCACAGTGCCAGAATCTGGAAGGTGGTTAACATCATGTCCCTCACTTGCCTCTGAGATCCATGAAGAGCCCCCAGGAACTGGCCCAATGCATTTGTTTTGAGAGTGTATAGACTTGAGGTTCAAAGATCTCCTTTGAACTACCAGCCATTGCATTAAAGGACAGCAGGATAAAACAAGCACACAGCCAGAGACACAGATTTTCATTCAGGCTCAGATACTGAGGCACAGCACAGCACACCAAGGTGAGCTCATCAGACATACTCATCTTGGCAAAATACAGTTTCCTAGTAAGGCAGATATTTTTCTTAAAGTACATGACCTACTCAGATTTTCCTTTGAAGAAGGAAATTTGGGAACTAGGAGTTAGGCTGGCCCAGTGCCCGCACCAATGGCAGGGCTCCTGCCACACTCTGCAGGTGGCTGTGGGCTTACAGAGGTTTTGCAAAGCCAAGGCTCTTCTCAGCTTACATTGACCTTCCCACGGTATCTCCCTATACTGCAGTTGAAAATCCTATTCTTGAGAAGAATTTATTGATTTGGCAGAGGATTAGAAGATGAGGCAGCATACCTATGTCCTGACTCACCCACATGGCAGAAATCTTGCATTTCCTGTGAGACTTGCTATCATAGTCAATGTAATTGACATTTTAGCCATTGTAAATTCCTCGAGAGCTCCCAATGTCTTTTTGACACTCTGATGTAATACTGTCCTTCAAGCAAGCACAGCTTGAAGCATCAACAGCTCATAAATCACTGGTGTGAAAATTATTATTTAGGAGACCTTCTAGAGAACCAAATGTCCAGGAGGATGCCTAGTGTATTTTTCATTTGCATGCAACCAAGAAAAATTTTATCTTCTACATAACTGAAATAACACAAATGTTTCAGTCTGGCAGTAGGGCACATATGGCAGAGACATTTAATGCCAGTACAGATTTAATGCTATGTTCAGATTTCAGATTTGAACTCCTGCTGCCTTATGTTTCAGTGCTATTTTCTCTCAGGCAAACTAGAGGCCATGTCTACCATCTGGAAAACCCTAAGTGTCTGCCAAGTGTAACGTGGATGAGAAAATAATTGGTTGCCAAGAGAAATTGGAAAGTAACATCAGCAAATCCAGCAAGCTTATTGAGTCTTGTTCCCTCACTGACAGGTTCTGTAGCACACTGAACAGTGGCTGGAGTGGAAGCTCTCACACTTTTATTGGTGCACTTGGAGAGGGACAGTGTGGGTTGAAGCCACAGGTTGATCATCTTGGTTAGTGATATCCAGCTTTTTATTTTGATTTTCTTGTACCACCTAAGCAAAGAGAAAGCAAATAAACTGGCAGACATCTCATCTGAAGACAGAAATTACAGGGTCTCCAGGGGTCAGAACAGAGATCTCTGTTATATTTTCTTGCAAGATTGTTATTTTTCCAGATGAAATAGCGCATGAGACTTTCAATGTCAAAGTGCTTGTGAAACAAGTTTGTGTTTTCTATTTCATATCATAAAAGTTATTAAAGAGAAGGGTCATGTCAGTCCTTCCTGTCTCTCTACCACAGAAAGGAATTCCAGGGTTAGTTGTTGCATTTCCTGGGGAGAGGAGTGTTGCAGGGGAGACATTAGTGAAAATCGCAGCAACCTTGGAAAAAGTCTTATTGTGTATCTGGTGTCTGTACACGGAGTGAACCAGACTTTCCCAATTAGGACTGTGGCATGGGTGAAACAAGCAATTCTTCTTTCTCACAGATAGCTGTAGCCCCAGTTCATTAATCAGCCATCACTCAGACAGGCTCCAGCAAGGAATGCTGATAGCATCGCGGCCGGAGCGAGGAGGCTGCGGCAGGGAGCGCGACGCTGACAGCAGCCTGTGCCGCAGCTCCCACCGCAGGGGCTACCAGCATCAAACCCTGCCACGTCTCAGCACTTTTCCATATCCTAAAGGTGAACTACAGGCGATCTCAGATCTGGCTCTGAACTTTTAAACAAAGGGACCTTTAATGTCTCAACAGGACAGAGCCAGGAGCCCCTCCAACCTATATGAAAGGCTGTCATAATTAAAACCAAACAGAAACCGTCTGAATTCCTTATTAAGGACACTTGCTAGAACAATTTTAACCCCTGAGTAGCCTAGAAAGCTTTTAATGTTTACAGATGTTGATAGGAGAGTATATGCAAAGGCCTTCCTGGTTAGTGCCAAGAGGCCAAATTCAGAGCTGGTGTGTGCTGTAAATGGAAGGGTGGGATGCTGTGGCTGTGGCTGGCCCAAAAATGTGGCTTGTTGCAGTGCTTTTCTTTGATCATCTTTTCCAGTGCCACACTTTGCCACCAAAGTAGAGGGGAGAAAGAAAATGGGAAAAAAACCCCCTAAACAACAAACTGGAAATCTGTTTCCTTATTTGCAAATTAGCTGTCTGGGTTTTTTCAATCATCAGAATTGGACAAACTCCCAAAATATTTCTTTTCATTTTCTATTGGAGGAAAAAAATTGTAGGAGGACATCCTGCCACTTCTTATGTGGTATTAAGAGATTTGATTCAGTTAATTCTCACACGATATTCATGGATAAATATAGATAAACATTCAGTCTCCAAAATTACTAAATTCCTTTATAAACAGGAACAAATTAATATCAAGCATGATTTTCTCTGTTGCCAATCCACAAATAAATTCAAATGTCCTTCTAAGCTATTGCTAAGCATTTTCAGTATTATATTGAATGTGAAATTTAGGTGTCAAGAACAGTCACAGTAAAGCACATTCAGTAATTTTCTGAAACAAGCATGAAGGCAGTTAAACAGACTACAAACTTTGTTCAAGAAAAGATTGATCCGTTAATCAATTGAGAATGTGTCATTAATTCAATAGAATTCATATTATAATTCATTTTTTTCTCTGCATTTTTAGTGTGAGGAAACAGTATGAATTAAAAATAAAGACTCTGTGTGTGCGTATGTATATATGCTTGCATATGTCTGTGTGTGTATATGCAAATATTCCTAGCTTCTTTTTTTAAGATTTTTAGTTGCATAACTTCAATTGATGAAAGTTATGAAATGCTAGTAATTGAAAAGTATAAAATAATAAGAAGAAGAAGAAGAAGAAGAAGAAAAATAATAATAATAAATATCAGTTTGCCAGAAAAACCAGCTATGTGTGAACTTCCTTTCAGATCTGAAAATCCTCTTCAAATATAACCTAAAGTGCTACCTTGCACCTCTACATCAAAATTACTTGAGTTCAGACAAGTCCAAACAATCCTTCCACAACTATAGCACTGTTCTTAAGAGATAAGGACATGAGTGAAACATACTGTTGTGACTAGAAAAAAATCCTGACACTGCAAAACAAATGCCTAGGCATTTGCAGAAAATAAAATTCAAGGCAGAGCCAAAGTATGGTTGTCAACATAGATCATTTCCTAGTAACAAAGTTCAGTGCCATTGCCATTATATGCTGTTGAAGCCAATGTCATCCCCCAAATATTTATAGTGGGTGAAGGAGAGTTGTTGTAGGCCAAAGAAAAATTCACTTTTAAGCAAGAGGTGCAATTATGCCTTTTGCAAGCCTTTTGTACTGCCTGTGCTGGTGCCTTGCAAATGCATCAAGGGTTTGGTGCTGGCAGAGTGATGCCAAGCAGGAGTCTCTGATTTAAATAAAAGGATGCAGCAGCTGATGCCAACCCCTGGTCTCTATGCTCTGCTGCAGGTGGCCTGGAAAGGCACTTGCAAAAACCCCAACTCATCACTGCCCAGTGGTACATGCACCTCTGACAGAGCTCTACACATCCCCTGGGAAAGGACACATGGCATCTGCACCTTGGCAAGGCTGCACGTCCATGCTCCCATGGGGATGCAATCTCCAGCCCACACAGGGCTGCTCTCCTGCAAGCACAGGATCCATGGGACCCCTGGGCCCTTGGCTCAGCTAGAACCTTCTTCAAAGTCTGAGCATATGCTTGAGGACATCTCATCAGATGCAGGTTGCAGTCTGGCTGACTTCATAGAACCACTGGAAATGGAATAATATGATAACTATTTTTAGGCTGCGATCAGGTGTGCTGTGATGCCACCCAGCCAGCTTCAATGCAAGTGAGATCTGCTACAGTTTCCAGGCATGATGGCACACTTAGAGATGCTGATGTCATGAGACTGGAATGATGGAAAAGAGAGAGAAAAGCAGGCTTATGTGAAGGAAGAAGCTTTCTCTTCCCAGAAGTGGTACATGGCTCATTACCATCGAGGTTTTCCTCAGAGAACCTAACCAGTGTCCTCAGGACCGATTCAGCTGGCTCATCCCTCAAATGGAAACAGGATGGTGGTGAGGTACACTGAAATTTGAGTCCTCAGAAAAGTTGCAGAGCTGAGATGTTTTTACCAAGCTGACATATCCTTAGGAGCAATGGACAGCCTATCTCTGTCCCTTCTATCCAGCTGGCTGTTTCCAATGGGAGATCTTTGTGGCCGATTTTGGCACTAGTCCTTGTCAAAGGGACACACCTATTCCTTGGTTAGACAGACACAAATGCTCCCACTGGTACCCCAAGGACAAGATCTGCGCAACAGTGTGTGCGTGCCACCATTTCTGGGCATAGTGGGAAAAATATTCCCATAGCGTGCAGAAGACTGCCTGAAGTGGCCACAGTGATACATCTCATGGTAAAACAAATTAAAGGAATAGCTCAGACTTCATAAATGGTCTAATTAACCTAAATCCTTTATTTTGCCTTAGTTGTAAGAAGCTCTGGATTCTCAGCTACTTTTTCTTGCCAAATGAAATCTTTCTTGCTGCTTAATTACTGACCCAGCAAAGTTAAGTGGTGTCATTTTTATTGAAAAAATATGGTCAAGCGTGTTACAAACTGAGAAACAGTAATGTAATTTGCTACCACTCTGCTTCAAGTCCTAAGAGAGAACATAAACAAGTTTAGCTGAAAAATGAAGACTGCCAAAAGCTATGTTTCTGTTCTGTATTGAGTGGGGTTTGGAGATGAAAGAGAGAGAACACTGTATTTTGAAACTGAAAAGGCTTATAAATACAAATCAAAATCTGCCTACTGTGAAGCATTTAGTTAGTACTTTCCTGAATCTGTTGTTGTGCTGGCTCTGTCATGGGGCCGATTTTTCATTTTGTTTATATTTTCCTAATACAAATTGTGACTTCTACCCTGGGAACATGACAAAGCCTTTCTTCACAAATGCAAAGAAGACAGGAAACTCATGGTTCCCACAAAGCAGCTTTGACTCTGACTAGATGTGATAATTTTGTTAGCAGGATCCCAGACATCAGGGCATGGATCAGTGAGCCAGACTAATAAGCTACAGGACTCCTGTCCACCCATGGAAAGTGTTTCATCTGAGCAGGAACCAGTCTGTGCTTCGCTGTCACGGGCCAAGCTGTGCAGCTTTTCTTTGCTCGGTGTGAGTTTCACAGAAGCACATACAGGATCTTCAGCTTTGTTCCAGTTCTGGGAGCTCCAGAACAGGGCTCCTGGCCACTTGTCTCCAGCTGATACCAAGAGATCCACCAGCCTGTGTAACTGGCTGCATAGCCCCCCTGATTCCTGCTGCGCCCGTGGAGCAGGGCAGACACCCTGTGCTGGCCCATGGCCAGCTGGGACACCAGCAGCAGGCACCCAGCACCCTCTGCAGAGCAAACCACAGGCATCTTCACCTGGCTTCTTGGAGGGTTTGGCAGCCAGCAGAGCTCTGTGCACTCCTGTGCCCTGTGTTTATCTTCCCTGTGTTGCAATGGTGGCAGCCACCGCAGTTGGACACAGCCTTCAGTCATTCCAAAGAGCACATTTCCTTGTGATGCTGCCACAGTCTCTTTGCTAGTATCCTTCAGGGCTGGATCTGTTTTAAATGAGGCCCTCAGACCCTAGAGTGATACCTCCCACCTGCCCTCACCTCGCTGACTTCCAACCCTTAATCTCCCATTATTGCTGACAGATGATGCTACAAAGGAGCAAGCGGAGGCTGTGAATGACCAATGATTACCAGAAGAAAACACACTCAGACAATTTGTAATTTGTTGTAATGAATGTTGAATACAATTTGTTGTAACAAAGGAATTGCTGGGATTTATGGTTAGCGTGTTGGGGGCTGAGCCCTTCTAAACCAAGGAAAGAAAAACAGATCCAAGGCAAGGTAGTCAAGGCTAGATACATTGTGATATGGGACCTGCCAATGGTTCAACTTATCCTCTAGCAAATGGTGGTGTGTTTTCACAAAAATGTCCAGAATTACCTTCTCCATGACCACCTTCTTCATGCATCTGAGAGACAAGCCTATGCATTCACAGGTAACAACTTTACCAAGTCAGTCAAACAAAAACAAGAGTTTGGAAATTTTCTTTAGGGGCAAATTGGCCTCCATCTAGAGTCAGGTAGGGCCAAAATAGCAGTAAAATCTGAATTAGAAATCAATAGGCCCATTAGTTGCACGTTTTGTCAATCAGACAACTCAGCTCTAAGTGTTTGTCTTTGCTTTATGCCTCAGCTTATTTTTTTCACTATGCATGGAAATGTGTAAATTGCTCCAGCAACTTGCAAAACCATGGAAGTATTTTTTTTAAAGTCTGATCATTAGACGAGTGAAATAGAAACGTTGGTGGAATGGGACCTAATTACTTGTGTCTATCATATATGGGAGAATTTAAAGGAAAAAATAAATTGCTGAAATGAAGAATAAAGCAAACCTTTGTTCCATATTAGAAATAGGCAGCTGGGACCTAATTATACAGTGTAATTTCTGAGTAAGTGAATTCTGCAGGAATAAATGTTGTGCAAAAATAAATCTGCTACATAGAAAGTAACATATGAGTTAGAACATAAAGGATTTGGACTTCTAACAAAAAAGGTATTTAGAGATTAATACCAATGTTGGCTGTCATTCAAAGCCTACCCATTGAAAAGAAAATAATAGATTAATAACATGAAACATTACTGAGCAGATGATGCCAGTAGGACTGGGAACAAGGAAATGTCACAGGTCTCGTCTCCTGCTCTGATGCCCATTATGAGCTGCCAGAATTCAGATTCCACATGAGGTTGGGGTCTGAAATGCCCCATCTGTGTTGGGAGCTGAGGTGAGATGGTGCCAAGCTGTGTAATGGAGGAGCAGCTGGTAGCTCCAGTACAGTACCTGGCTTCAGGCAGCTGAGGCTGGAGCTGCCCAGAGCAGGCTGTGCTTCCCAGCACTCACCCTGGGTCCAGCAGCAGTTGCTGCCTAGCTGGAACTTCCCTCTTCCTCTCCTGGAAACCAAAGTCTGGGAGTGGGAGACACTGGCAGAGACTGGCATCTTAGAGTGCAGAGATATTGATATGGTTTCTGCATGAGGCAAATGCATGGAGGACACACTATTTGCCTTTCACAAGTTTAAATTTTGTGGTATTTCCATGTTTGCAAAAAGAGAAAGAAAGAAAGAAAGAAAGAGGGATATCTTTTGTCAGTTCATTCCCAGGCTCTTAAGTCATGGGGTTAGGGCTGCTGTGCTAGGCATCCGACATTTCTGCAGCAGCAAAGATGAAAGTCAGACAAAATAATCCCAAGAAGTGCTTAACTGTGACTATCAAGTCCCAAAGGATTTATCAGGGTTTACTTTCCTCTGACTTCTAGGAGAGACTTCAACTGAAGTCCATTAAGCAAATTAAAAAGCAGAAGGAAAATAAACACAGATTAATGGAGATAGGAATTTTATGAAGAAAAGGAAAGAGACAGGCCTTGTGACAAAGCTCCTGGCCCACTATTCAGGTTTTAAGGCCCTCAGACCTTATAAATGGAAGAGATTATTCTCTTCACGTTGCCCTGCTGGTAGTCATAAAAGAGAGTTAATAGAATTTTTTTTCCCCCACTGAGAAGTCCTGTAGAAACTCAAGTAATAATACAAGCCATAATGTTTCAGTTCAGTGCGTGACATGCAGCTATTTGTTCCTTTGTTTCCAGGCAGGGAATCAGGCTATAAATCTTGTAGTGACACAGATACTGTACTGGCTCTGTGGCATTTTATCTCCTGCTGAAACTAAAGCCTATCTGAGCAGCTTCCCACACAATTAGGGATTTGCATGTCTGAAAAACTAGGCAGGATTTCTATATTTATAACTTCAATATAATGGTTAATATTTAATCCACAAGAGATATTACAAATACGTTTGAAACCTCATTTTGCTTGGTGAAGAAGTATTTTGAGAAGATGAGAAAACAATATCATCATGGTGCCTTGTTATTTTCTTTAGATAGTTTACATTAAAGCAAATGGTCCCATAAAGGGGAAGTTCCTTTTGTCGTTCCTCTTCTAAGTGATTTTCTAATCTCATCAAGTTTGTTAGCATTCATGGCCGAAAACAAAGAGATAGCAGAATTGTAAACAAGAGCAAATAAACTTCCACCTGTCGTATGGACAGGCCCTGGTGTGGTGGTACCAGCCTGTGGGGAAAGAGTGGCTTTCATTGGCTCACCTGGACATGTGACACATAAGGAGCAAGCACTCGCCACTCTGGGATATACAGAAAACTTCTTTGGGGTCTCACCACAAATGTGAGAAAAGCGGGCATGTTCTTACTTTTTTTTTAATTCCCTTGACCTTATTGCTAATTGTCTTTACAACATCTAACCCAGTACAGGACCAATGTGCAATTAATCTCTTGCCTCTTCTGAGTGTGATCAGTGTGATGGTTCTTGGTTCGACACTTATTCATGGTCAACTCCCTGTAGAAATTAAAAACATTTTGAACACAGATTTACTTGTGTTTTGTTCATGGGAGGCATTGGAAACTAGTCTGATATTATTCTAAGTGAGAAAGTGATATTTTCTTGCGTAAATATCCTATAATATGAATATAAAATATAAAATATGCCCCTATTTCAGCTCTGTTTGTTAAGGTGCTGATGTGAAGCCTTCTCTCAGACAAACCTCCTGGGCATGTAGGGTGTGACTCACTGTGTGTGCAGGTGAAGGTGTAAAAGGCAAAGGGTGCATGCACACCAGGGCTAAGGTTTAGTGGGTTTAGGTGTGGCTTCCCAACAGCAATGGGTCCAGTGCATGTCACAACTTCTGCTCAAAGGCTGACCAGCACCAGGGGAAGAGGCCAAGATGTCTGAGCAGCTAAAGCACGTAGCCCTTCCCTTACTGGGTCACATTTGTCAGCTTTCCAGTTCCCATGGAAGCCCTGACCTCTCACTACTGATATCAGAAAGCTGCCAAATGGCAGTGCCTGAAGCTCTGTGCTCTCTCCCTCTGCCCTGATAAAACCTGTTTGTGGCTATCCAGCACAGCCCCTGTGTGCGTGCCTCTGTGCACACCCTGACAGACAGCAGGAGCATCCCGGGGTCACCTGAGCCAGTCGTGTCACTCCCTGCTGGGGAGCTGGCCCTGGATGTCTGACTCTGCTTTCCTGCCTTCTTGCACTTCATTGTACTTTTTGCCCTGGGATCCCAGAGCATAGGGACCAGCAGCCCTGCAGGAATAGAGTCTCCCCTGCTGCTGTGCCAAAGGAGTTGATTTGGTGTGAGCTGGCTCACCTGCTCCAGGAAGAGAGGCTGGAAGGTATAGGGGCCATTTGCCCACACCCTGTCCTTACAGGCCAAAGCTGTCCCCATGGATGGCAGCTGTGAGACAGTCTGGGTGCTTTCTGCTCCTGCCCAGGGCTCTGCACAGCCTTTTAAGAGAGCCAAGAAGACAGCTCAGAGCGTTGTGGCAAATGGCAGTGCCGAGTATGGCCCAGCAGCCAGCTGTGGTGTTCTGGCTGTATGACCACAGCCCTTCAGATAACTGCTGCAGGATGGCTTGCAGGGGAACCACAGCACCTCTCCCCCACCTGCAGGGGTACCACAGCCCTGCTCCTCCAGAGCCAGCCCCAGCAGCAGAGGCAGCAGCCCAAGCCCTTCTGCTCTGCCTAACTTCACCTCCTGGCTGGGGGCAGGATTCAGGGTCCAACCTGGGCAGCTCAATGTCTGTGCCCACAAAAAGGTGAGGGTGATGGATGGCTAGGTCCACTTCCTCTTTCCTCATGCAGGGTGAGAGTGGCTCTGCTGATTCCTGAGGCTGGGGAGTGAGACATCATGACTGCTGCCAGAGACACTTCTCCCAGGCACCATCACTGCCCACAAATGTTCTCCAGAGCTTCACCTTGAAACTCTAGGCTAGCTACTTTCCCTTACCCCATATCCATCCTTTCCTCTCCTGGGATACTAGTGAAACCAGAGCTTTCTGGGTGTTTTGACTGTGGGTGGAAGATAATCAGTCCTGATTTGGGTGGGTTGTGATGTGGGGCTGGATGAGATAAATGCATCCTGCAGGCTGTGGAATTAGTAGTTGGGAAAGTGATCACTCAAGGCTATACTACTGCCAGGCACATCCAGCTCTTGGCTTAAGGTCTGTCCTCAGTGTGGAGCTTCCAGGCAGGCTTGGGAAGGGTTTTGTTGTGTCTGACCAGCAGACATCCTGCTATAAGAGAAAACTGATTGTCTGTGGGGGGCTGCCAATGGACCTCCCATTCATGTTCCAACCAAACTCTCTTTTTCTGGATAGGCAGAAAATCTCTTTAATTATGCTTTTTTTTTTCCCACAGTAGAACATGAAGGAAGGGATTGAAATATCAAAAGCAGAGGTGAGTTTGCCTCCCATTTTCTCCCCTTCTTCCATCTCTCTTGTGATTACAGAGGCAAGGACACCAGCATTTGCAGGAAAACACTTGTCTATGGTTGTTGCTGGCCATGAAGGAGCAGATAATAAGGGTGCCTGCCTGGCAGCATTCAAGTACATGAAGTCAGCCTTGCAGTGGGGAGAACGAGCAGCATCCAGCTCCACAACAATGGGGCTGCTTGAGTGAATTCTGCTCCAGGCTGGTGTCATGCTAGTGGGCTGTGCCTCTCTCCTTGCAGATCTGCTGTTGAGTAACACAACTGAAGACATTACGTGTGTCAAAAGAATTGTGAGAAACCCACGAGCACTGAATGCCTGGTGAGAGGCTTCATGGAAGGTTCCTTTGGCAGGGCTCACGTGTGTTCCTGCAGGGCCATGGCTGCTCTTTGCCAGACTGTCACACAAAGGCAGCACAGCCACTGTGGAGAGGAGGGACCACAACTACAGGGCTTTTCAAATGGGTGGGAATGAATGGACCAACTTTCACTGCTCCAGTCCTTGCAAAGCATCTCACAGGAGAGACTAGGGAGGAAGGTAGAGAGAAAAACTGTTACAGAAAGATATCTCAGGTGAAAAATAAATGTCCACTAAACAGCACATCAGCTAGTAGGCTAGCCCTTGAAGATTTCTCATTAGGCTTTCAAAGCCCTTCAAAGAGCTCCTTTCCAAACTTTTTTCAGTCTCTTAGCTAGAAGCACCTTGCATGGAAGCAATTCTTCCCAGAACTTCTGAACCATTAAGCAATTAATTACCCTGATGAATCTACATAACAGGACTTGTTTCAGACATGAACCATCCCTGGGACTCTGGGCTGCTGTAACCCAGGAAGACAGGGAAGGCACAATAACCAGCAGGCTGAGAAAATGGAAATGGGTTGAGAAGATAATTCCAATGATTGTATAAACATGTGATTATCTGAAGTCCTGAAGTGTTTTGTGCAAGAACAGTGGCATTATCCACTGAAATCTGAACAGGTTCCAAGCTGAGGGACAAGATTCTGCCTCCTGATTCCCCCTCCTCACCTTTGCAGTTGGACTCATCACCAAGTTGTGTCCTGTGGCAGGGTTGCTGGAGCCTTGGTCACTGTAAGAGCAGCCCTGTTGCTGTGAGGTGAGGTCAGTACTTTGTCAGCACACACGGCCAGCCAACTCAGGGCCCCTGTGTGAGTGCTGCACAGTCCCGTGACACTCAGCATGCTGTTCAGCACTGCTGTCCCAGCACAGCAGGCACCCTTGCAGTGGCAGGAGCTGCCATTTCAATTCATCATTCCTGGCCAGAACTCAGAGAGAGCTCAGGTCAAGGAACACAACTGCTGTCACTGATGTTCAGGAAGTGTTGGAGGGCCTGCAAGTCCTTCTCCAGCACTAGTGACAGGAGGTCCCTCACTGGGGGTGGGCCCCTATAAAAACATCCTGCTTGTAATGGGTATGAATTGTATCAGTCTAATACCTGAATAGTGTTTCCTTGCTTCTCCTGTCCTCAGGAAATGCTGGACAGTGAGACCATAACAAGGGAGACCTGTCTGAGTGGGTGGAAGGATCGACCTGTGAGAAAGTCCTGGCTCTGCTGTGCTGACAGGGGCTGCCCCTGCTGCAAGGAGAGGGCTTCCCTCTCCCTCACTGTGCTTCTCAGCCAGTGTTTGCAAACCCAAAGCATTCCACAAGGTCTAAAATAACTTTAACGATATAGTTTGGGGTTTTTTTCATGAACTTGGTTTTCCATTTTCACATGTGATTTAGGGTTCCGTTTCAAAAGGTTTTCCCTAGGGTCTCTTGTGTGTGTGTTGGAATGGGGCATGGGGGTGAAGGTCAGGAGTTGGGTAGATAGCAATGCCCTTGGACACAGCTGATTTATCTTGCATTTTCAAAGACACTGAAAAAGGGAAGACCTCAAAAACTGATTAAAATCTGCAAGCTTTCCAATACCTCATATTTATGTATTTGTAATAAAAACACAACAAAACACAGCCCAGAATCTTGGCAGGTAAAGCTTGTATCTGATCAGTAGTGTAAGCTGTCCCTGTGAGAGTTTTAGGTGCTGCACAGTCACAAAATTTTTCTCCTCCATGGAAATGCCACAGTGCCATGGGAGATATCTGGAGTGGAAATGTCTGCAACTCACAGCTGGGAGGATTCAAGTCAGGGACAGAGAGGGTTAAAGAGAGAAAGGGTAGTGGAAGTGGCTGTCACCACAGATGAGCATTAGCTCTGTCTCTTGTTTTCTTTGAATGCTTGGGAAAGTACAAAATTACAAAGGAGCATTTTTTGATTATGCTGTGGTGGCTGTTCTTGTGTTTAAAAGGAGTAAAGAGAAAAAATCAGAGCAACACATTTGTTGTCAGTAGACAGGGTCTGCATCAAATCTTACCTACTAACACTGCCGACCTTTGAAATCCAAGACTGGGTGTAGAGATGTAAGCCAAGAACAGACATTTTAAATCTTCACCAAAAACATTTTGTTCAGATTAAAATGTCAGGTCCTAACAGAAAATGTACTTTAATCTTTGGAAGATTCTATTGGTTTCTCTGCTAAGGAAAATCTGGGGCAATTTCTGTACAATACCAAGAATTAAGTCCAAAATTTTGATCTGTGACTTAGTTGCAGATTTTGTGTGCATTCTGGTGATGGTGGATATCTCAAATAGTTGAATGGTAGCTGGAGTCCTTCAGCAGGTATGGAAACATAGGGGAACTGTGTTAACTTCTAGATGAGATGATGTTAAAGCTCTGGTAACTTCTTCAGCAAAATATGCAGTAGACTCATAGCAGAGCTCGGAGTGCACAGGGCAGCTGCTTTGTGTAAGGTGTGACAGAGAGCCTGTCTCTTCCCTTTCACTTAGGACAAAGTGTCCAGTTTAACTTTTATTTGGAAACAGTGTAAGGAACTTCCTTTCAACTGCATCCATCTGAAATCCCAAGGAAGCCATAAAGTATGTTTCATTTGTTTTCTTGATGAAAGCCGTTTTTCCATTCATTTCTACATAGCAGTGTTGCAGAGGAAATTTGATAATCCTTATGAAAAAGCACTGTATCCCAGACTGCAGCCCCTCTGGTGACAACGAGGACTGCAGGTGATCTGTCACACTGTCACGTCTGAGCACTGCCGGCACACATGGATAGCAGGGATCATGAGATCGTCTAATGGCACATCTTACAGGAACAGGAAACCTTCTACCAAGATAGATACAAACTAAATAGCGGGTCTGATTCTGTTTCCCCATGAATTTAATGGAAGTGTTACCACTGATTTTAACAGCAAACAGGACTGACCTTGTAGTGTATGTCATCAAACAGCTCTGAACTCCTAGAGAAAATTTCAACACTTCCATTATATGCCCAGTCTTTCAAACTGGACATAAACATACACTTGGAGAAATCTCAAGCTGCAAGTAAATTAGGAGATCTGTTTTCAACATTTTTTCCAGTCACAAAGAAATGAGAGAGAGAAAGAAAGGATTCTTCTGGGATGTTTTTAAGTTACTGCTGCTATGCAACAGCATTGATCATCTTTGCACTACCCCACCTTAAAAAATGAATTCATTCATTCTTAGGTGTAAAAAAAGGACAAAAATAAATGAATTAAAGATGCTGCAATTACTATTTTTAGCTGCAAGGAGGGTAAGTGACACCAGGGGTTCAGCCAATGTAAAGAAACTTCTGCTAGAACAGGAATGGTCACTTGGCTGACGTGTGGCCCGTGGTCCATGAGAGCTTGGAATCCAGCAGACCATGGCTCACCCCACCGGGAGCAGGGCTGTTTGTGTCCAGAGCTGTAGACTGGTGCTGGGGCTAGGAGTAAGGTAGCAGCAGCTGCTGGAATCAGTGCTATGTACCATCCCAAAATCCAGCTATGTGTCCAGCCAGCCATCCCTACAGTACAGCTGTAATTTTCTGAAAAGCTGTTTGAGACCAAATTATCTGTGTATTTGCTACAGAGGATTGAAAGTGTTAGTATGACATCCATGAGGTGAGAGAGGAGAGCTGGTCCTCTGCTCCATGATCTCCAGCCCCACACTCCCAATGCCAGTGAACAAAGCTGGGATGCAAGATCCATCTGCACAGTGAAGGCAGAAGATACCCCAGAACACTAATACATCTCCTCCAAAGGTACCACTGCAAACTCAGTTTCTCAGTTTTTTTGCCACTTGCAAAATACCACTACCTTTTTTCCAAACTGAGTATGTAGCCAGATTTTTTGATCGTGTAGATTTTATTTATTAGAAGAAGAAACTGAAAACTAATATAGTTATTTCCTCAATGCAATCCCCTTTCTTTACAGACTTAAAGAGAGTACATTTGGCACAGGATGGCTCATGCCACCAGGGACAATTATTATTTGCTCCCAATTCAAAATGAAATTTCTTATAGTGCCCTCCCAAATTGTTCCTTGTGTCAGAGTCACTCTGTGTGGTCTGGCATGCCAGCTGCCAGCCTGTCCCTTCTCTGCATCTGCTGCTGGGCTCCCTGCATCCCTCTTTTACACTCAGGCACACACCCACCATCACAGGTCCCCTGCGTGTGAGGGTCAGGTACTTGCCATCAGCCACAGAGCAGCTCCTCTCCAGGCTGTGCTCCCTGCTCACTGGAGTCCTGCTGTTACAGCTACTGATCCTGGAGCTTACGTAAAGAAACACAATTGCTTATATACAGATCCTTAGGGGGAGGCTGGCAGCTTCATTGTAACTGAATCTAAACCAGGATAAGACAGTAAATATTGTTGTGTTTTCATAAGGATGAAGGAGAGTGAATAAAGCAGAAGATGCTGAGGAAAGAAACACTTGTGTAATTCACAAGGAAGGGAAATACTGAAAAAACACAAAGTTTTACAATGTGACCATCTTTACTGAAAAAAAATATTGTTAGAGAGATTGGGGAATATATTTAATCCTTTCAAAGAGTTTGATCTCAAAACCACCACCCATATTCATGACCTGTGCTCCTGTATCAGTAATGTTAAACAGGGTAACCTGGTCCCATGCACTCAGCTGCGTGTGGAGGCTGTCTAGCACAAAATTAGCATTTCTGTTTAACACTGCTATCTCTGAGATATCTCTCTGGGACTGGGAGTTCAGCATGGTGGCCTGATCAAAAAGATCAATAAATGATGTGATTACAAAGCATAAACACCATCATGTGCAGAAATTCTAGGCACAGCAGAGCTCTTTATTGCAGGGGAGAAAAGCATAACAAGAACCAAAAGCTGAGGCTTAACTCCAGGCAAATTCAACTGCAAAATTAGTTATAAACTTCTAATCAGCGACAGGAGATTAGCAACCGAAGATATAAACAGAAGAAATAGTGGCTTCTCTAGCTCCTGACATCTTTCAGCAGTGTCCAGATGCATTTCTGGGTCTGCAATTGTGAAAGCCAACTCCTGGGGCTCTGCCAAATTGGACATGGGTGAAACTCTGCAGTCAGAGGTCATCACTGGCAATCTGCTTCCCCTCAGGCTGGACCAGGATCAGATTTTACCCTTCCCTGGACTGGCTTTGCAACATTCACCATGCCATTCTGGATGAGACAGCTTGCCATCCCCAGCTCTGGCCTACAGCTTATTGTCCTGTCCCCAGTGCCTGCTGCATGTCCTGTCTCCATGAAGTAGGGCTGAGGGCCATTCCATGCACCTCTTGCTGCTCCCCAAGACCCCTGTATGCACTCTCCACAGGGAAAGGGAGACATGGTCAGTTCTGCTGATGCTGACAGGGTGACATGATCTCCTAAGAGGAAGGCCAGGGTGGGAGATAGAGGGGAAGGCCATCCTGGACACCTAACAGCTGGAATGAGGGAAGTCTCAAGGCCCTCATGGTTCAGTTTTTTTATCTAACTCGCATGGTAGTGGGAAGAATCCTTCATGTTTTAGATCCCAGACATTGTAATTGGATTTCCAAGGTTATTAGATAGTGGGTAAGTGTAGGTTCACTGCAAAAACCATTGAACTTGGCCATTTTTCCTACGTATCAGTGTCTTGCTGAAAATGTAAGTTTTGTAATAGTGAGGGGTGTGCCACCGTATGGCTCTTATAAGGTATTTGGAAACCACATTTGGCCTTCAGTGAGGAAAGGATGATCTAATGTGCTTTTCTTGGCCTGATGTCTATGAATTCTTTCACAGTTTCCCAGGACACTCAGCACGTTTGCTCATGATGCTCCTGCAGCAGCAGTGGGGCAGGTGCTGTTGTTCCTGCAAGGATCATCACCCCTGTCTTGCAGCCCATCCCGCTCTCCTGCCCTGGGGGTTTATTCCCACTTGGCTGGACCACGTCCTGGCTGCCTTCAGCTGAGACCCCTCTGGGCTAGTACAACTGGGGTTGCTGCAAACCATATAAGGAAAATTACTTTGGATTTGTGCCAATTTCATTTCTCCTTCAAGACCATGGGACACTTTTTTATCCTGAACTCCTTCTTTCCACATGCTGCTCTTTTTTAAACTGTTCTGGGCTGGTGTCATCCATGCTGGTCTCAACTACAGGAGCAATCTTTGTGGAAACTTTGAACAAAATCCCCTCATCATCTTTCAAATGGGAGAGTGGTAAAATAGGCTTTTATAATTGTTAAAAGTATAATCAGTTCTTTTAGTAATGCTACAATAAAATAGATAATGTTGAAACATTAGCAGTAACACAGCATTGGAGGAGGCCAGGGGGTGGAGCATTGTACTGTGCTTGACTGAACGAAATAAAAAAATAACCACATGAGAGCAACCATGCCCTCGGATCTGCTTCAGTTTTTAAGACAAAGAAATTCAACTCATAAGCAGCACTGATGTTTAGTTTTACTGGATTTCACATAAGACAGCAGCTCTGTGATGGCTCTTTGGGTCATTTTCATGAAGAAGTTTGTAAATGGAATAACAGTCAAATCACTTGTAAAAGAATGTCCAAACCACAAAAAACATCCAAAATCCCAAGCATCAACCTCATTCTCTGAATCAACCAATGTTAGGCTACAAGAAAATCCATGAAGACAGCAGTAAATAGAATTTATGGATGAGCTTGTCAGAAAAACTGGATGATTTTTTGCTCTCATCTGTATGGTCTATGCTGGTGTCACATGCTAACAAGATCCCTTTGTAAACATACTAACCTTGCAGTGCACACTGGTGCTACTTGGTCCAATGGAAGACAAAACTAGCATCATTCAGATTATGCACAGACAATTTTGTTCTTTAAAACAGCAAAACATAATGTGAACAAAGAATAAAAGATCAGAATGTTTGTGCCATAATTGAAGTCCACAATTAAAATAATAAAGCAAAAGGCAAAATGTGATGCTATTGCAGCACATGTCCTAGCAGCAGTGGACATGGCACTTTCAGTTTTATGACCAATTGTTTGTTGGAAACACTTCCAACACTCTGTTATACAGAGCTTAAAGTGCTGTGGTAATGCCTTCATGCCAGCCTTTTCTGGCTATTAGAAATTTCATTGTGCTGCTCCAAGCTTGCAGTATTTTGTATTGAAGTACCACTACTGTGAATTTTGCTTGTGTTTTACCAAAGAGCAGTACAACACAGACCCTCGAGGGGAATTCTATTCCTGTTATTTAAAAGTTGTGGTTATTTTATTTTCCTTATCTCTGCCATCCATTTCCTTTTGTTTCTCAATGCATTGCTGCAAATCACTAAGACATTTCCTTGTCTGTTTTACTGTGGACCATTTTAATGAAGGCTCCTACATAATCAAAGTCACAAGATTCATTTGATGAAGTGAACTGGTTTTGCTGAAGGGTCAGAGTTGGAGATTTAGTATTTCATGAAAGCAAAAGATCTAAAGGCAGGAGAACTGGACAACAGTTTTTACAAGATACCAGATAAACATCCAGTAACAGAGAACGAAATTCAGCTCTTACAAAGCAGAACAGCTCAGTGTGATCCGTTTTAACTACAACCAGGTTATTGGAGCCTGCCTGCCTGCAGAAAAGTGAACCCCTTTGCCCCATTAGTCTGTTTTCTGTGGTGTGATGTCATGGCCAGGAGGTACTTTGTACTCGCCAATGCAGGGCTGACAAGGAGTGGTGTAACATAAGAAAGAGAAAAACGTGAGAACAAAAACATTCCCTTGCATTCTAGACGCTTCTCGGGCTGCTGCTCAGCAGGCAGCAGTAGCTCAGACTCTGACCCTCAGAAACAATCATTGACTATGTGCTTTCCTTTGGAGCACAAAGCTTGAACAGCCAAAGTTTCTCAAGAAATAAAAAGTTCAGGTAAATATCTGTGTAAAGTACATTTTTCTGACATTTCCAATGCAAATTATTTCAATATTGGCAAAACAAAGGCCCGTGTTTTGTTTGTCCTCTTGTTGTTTTGCTGTTTGGACCTACCATTCAGGTTCCTCATCTCCTCAGCTCTCATCTGAGGGCCAGACTCCTCACTAGGGTGCACATCAACTTGTGAGCCATGACCAAACCAGTCCCAGAAAGCTCCCCCCTGGAGGGACTACAAGTCCCCTTGGAAGAGATTTTCAGGAAGTGGCTCCATCTGCCTCAGCATCAAGCAAGCTCAAGGCACACATCCCACTACAGGTTCAACATGCTGAAAAGCCTTGCTCTTGAGAAGACTGAAATGAAATGGTTTATGTTATATCCCTCCCAAATTCAGTCTGTCAGCTGTAGGATGCACAGAGCTCCTTGTAGTCAATTTAGTGCATAAACACAGACACCAAAAGACAGCGGAGAGAAGGAAGTTTCCTGATGTAGTTTCCTGGTGTGGGGTCCAGCTGCAGGTCAGATTGTATGGTCTCCATATGTCCTGCACGGTACCACCCAGACAGTGCAGACCTCAATACCCTCGATCATCTCTGATGGCACTGGCTGGTCATATTTAGGCACCTGTCCCAAACTGTTTTGGCTGATTCTCCACTGCCTGTAATAGGAGTTTAGGTATCTAGTGTTCAGACATCTACACTTAACTGCCTGCATGTGGGTGGTTAAATCCTACACTAAAGTCTAGGGTCAGTCTATCAGGAAAAATACTGTCAGTTGCACGATTCTGCAAGAGTAGCACAAACTTACAAATTCAAGAGTGAATGTCCTATCCCCAGGCAAAGAGCTGCTCCTGGGTATTGCTCAGTTTTTGTCCCCCAAATGACCTCTTTGATTCTGCTGTAGGTTTTTTCCTCCAAGTTATTGAGAAGAGGGTTTTAGTAAGGGTTTGAACCTCATGGTGCTCTGACTGGCTTAATCAGCTCCCTGTTCAGCATGCCATGTCCTTCAAAACAACCATGCAGGGTTGTGAGAGGCGTACATCTGGCATGAAATTAATTGAATCTGAGGCCAAGTTCTCCAAAAGTAGGTAGTTCTCTCCAAACATACCTTTGAGATTTCATCATTCTTACCATAATCTCTGAAGTTTGGACTTCTCAAAATTTGCCATGACTAATTTACATTTACACTAATAAGTGCATAAGTCAAGAAATTGCAATTTTCTCCTCCATGACAGATAGAGCATGTAAAACAGTGAATGAGCTGCTAACATCTCATTACATGCAACAATATCTTTATGTGGAAAAAAAGCTCAACAAGAATGCCTGAAGCAAGATTACTCACCACTGAAATCCAAGGACTTGGTCTCAACTACTGACTCAAATTGAAACATTTAGGATGAAATTCAGTGCCTTAATACCAGCAAGTCTGACACTACTACACTATATAGGCTTGTCATTCTCCTTTCTTTAATGCACTTAAACCCTGTTGAGGTAATGGGAGGGACGTGGTTGGGAACTTCAGAGCTGTTTTAATTCAATTGTAATCTTGGCAAACTTTTACATTTTAACAGATCCTCCAGCAACATGCTCCAAAACCCCATAGGAGACTGCTAAACTTTGTAGGGCCTGCCTTAGATGAAAATATTCTCAGACAGGTAGTTAATGGAATGGTTTGTTCTTGTTTGGAATCACACACATTTTGGCACACACTGAAATTTTTCCCTGATTAAGCTATAATACCTTAAATTCTTCAAACCCTGGACAACTAGGAAGAAATCTGGGCACACTTAGGCACTGTATAACCTCACTCTACCGGGTAGAAAGAACAGGAGAGCAGGGATGTTAGATGGAGCCAAGGCTGTCTATATTCTGAGTGGCAGTGCAAGGATGAGCAGCTCCATGCAGCAAACCTCTCTGGCTGCGGGAACATTTGTCTTCCTTCTTTTATTTTATCTGTGTTCTCTTGAGGCTTTATGTGAGACAGAAGATATGGATGTCTGGGACTCTCAAGGGAGCTGCTGGGCCAGCTCAGGTGAATAAAATCCCTAAACCAGTTGATATCCCATAGGAAAAAACACAATCCTCTTCTGCTCTAAGCAGAAGATACTCTGTATCCTTAGACTGTCCCACTTTCTCCCAGGAGGAAGAGCTACTGTAGTCCTCGGGACTGAAGCCAGAACTCTCAAGTTATTCCAGCAGTCGGAGAGAGAGAGAGAAAAACTGAGCCACTGCCTAAGCACAATAAAACACAGCACCAAGGGAACAGGAACAGATTTGCTGCAATATAATCCCTTTGGTGGGACAGCCTGGAGGAATGCTGCCTCCATGGTAGCAGGGATCTTCATAGCTGCAGGGATGGACTCCTGCTTTTTCTCAGGGAAGCATCTCTGGGTGTGTGCTGCTGGTCCTCAAGGGTGGCCACCCCCTGTGCAGACAGAGAGGACTGCCACCACATCCAACAGCCTGCTGGGTCCTTGGCAGCTGAACAGGAGGGAAATATTTACTGCTCCTTGTCACAAAGGATTCAGACAGGGGATGACTCTGTGCTTCTCCCTGACTCCTTTTTGGGCAGGGGACCTATGGATGGGGTATGAGTGCTGTTTATAAGTGATCTGCAGACACAAGGGACTCTGACTTCGGAAGGAGCTGCCTTTCCCTTGTAGCCTTGCATGGCCAGGGGTTCTGGGCACTTTGCTTACACGGGAGCCAAAGTCTGGGAAGGGATGTGGAGATGTGTGTCCCAGGGCACCAAGCCTTGTCCTGTGACAGAGCTCTGCAGCTGGGGTGGTACCACCACAGCTATGACAGCTGCTTTCCTCATCTCACTGTACACTATTCACAGTGCTACAAAAGCCCAGAAGACAGTTAAAATAGAGAAATATTTCTCACCAGTACAATACATTTTTGAGAACAGGAGGCAGGCAAAGAGCAAGCAGATCTTCAGTACTTTTCCCCCTTTACCTTTCCTTCACACATATGCAAAATTTATTGTTATGAAGGGAGAAATCACAGAGATCTCTCTCTGTCACAGAAAGAGCATATATGAATCAAAGTCTAAGTTCACAGAGTAATCAGAACTGCTTTTCAGAACAGTATCTTACTACTGGCTAAAACAAACTGCATGGTTACCACCAGGGAAACTGCCGGATCCCAGAAGGGCAGATTATGAAAAATTAAATAGTTATCTGGTGGGGGAGAGAAAAGGAGGCAAAAGACTCTTTATATAAAAATTTGCCTCAGATGGAAATTAAAAGGAGTGGAGTGAGGGAAGGTGGATTGCCCTCCCAATTCAGCAATTAATGCCGGGAGGAGAAGGGGAAGAAGATGTGCTGGGCTGTCCAAGGGCACATCGATGGTGGCTGTGGGGCTGTCCTGGTCCTTGTCCGGGTCTCTGTCTCGGTCCCTGTCCCTGTCCCTGTCCCTGTCCCTGTCCCTGTCCCTGTCCCTGTCCCTGTCCCTGTCCCTGTCCCTGTCCCTGTCCCAGCCAGCCTGCACTTTTGAACCGAGTGATTGAGTCAGGCCCTGCAGACCCACGGGAAGGTGGGAACAGGATGACTGGACCTTTGATGTTGCCAGGGTGTAATAGCGAGAGGAGACGAGAGAGCCTCGCTCACAGTAACCCACTGTCTCTCATCAGCAGCAGCACATTAATTTGCCAAGTGAGGATCATGCGGGAGGAGCAGCGGAGCTGCTTGTCAGGAAAAAAGCAACTGAGAGAGGGCTCAGGGAGAGGAGGGGGCCGGGGGAGAGGGGGGAGTGAAGGGGAGTTCGGAGAAAATTGCTGAAAATTACAGTATTCAGCTTTTGGTGACAGTATATCAAAGCCCAGCTTCTGTCTTTATGATACTTAAATCTCTGCCGCTTCCCCAGAAAAACAGCACCGACACAATAAGAACATTATGCGCTGGCTGGGGAGGGGGAGCCACGCTGAAACGGGACTCGCTTCGGGTTGGGATGCTGAGCGGGACTTGGAGGGCCTGATGGCTCCACGGCACGGATGAACAAAGTGCCCGTCTGCAGGGACAATGTCCTGAGGAGGCACTTTGAATTCCTCTCCTGTTACACGGTTTGGAGCACACACACTCTCTCTTTCACACACACTGAGCCACACTCACACACTCACACGCTGCCCAATTCCCTCTCAAAGGGAAATGGCCCAGTCACTGCACAGGACAGGAGTGCCGGGGATGCAGCAGCGTGAACTGACTCCTCAGTAAAAGGAAAAAAGCTCCGTACAGCCAGGGATTCATGCCTTCTCCTTGTGAAAAAGAGTTGGTCTCCCTCATGGGATTGGCGTCCTCTTCACGGCTATACCATGAGCACCTCCAAAATTATTATTTTCCTCAGCCAGTGGCTTCCAGGGGCTAGAAGGGACCAAGAGAGGACGCAAATCCCCCGACATCGGTCAGGGAGGGTGGAAGTGGGGTGTGTGGCAGAGACCCCCACCGTGCCAGAAGGAGGTGAGCTGCTGGAGAAGGACAGGGAAACTCCAAAGTGTGCCTGGGGGAGTGCAGAGCCCCGAGAAAGCTCCTGTGCCCCCGAAGGGAGCTGGCACGGCAGTCCCCAGCAGGTTTCACACACACCCTGCTCCTGGCTGGAATCAAGTCACAGCCGAGTCCCACGGAAACCCTGAGCCAAGAGCCCGAGGTGTGCCCCGGAGCAGCAGAGCCAAGGGGCCGAGGGAAGGCAGCTCCTCCTGGCACAGGTTTGACATCAGGCTGGAGCTGCCTGCGCTGCCCACGCGTAATTCTACCCGCAGGGATGGAACAAGTTAGCAAATGTTAGCTGGTAAATAAGTTATCCTTAAAGAACCATGCAAACCTCAGCACAGTTCTGCGAGACCCTGTGAGGGAGGCAGCCATCTCCCCCTTTCCACATGGCTGGAAGAGGTTGGACTGCTCTCATGGCTGTCCTCAGGAGAGCTTATACACACTGAGGAGATCTCTGCCAGGAGCATGGCTTACTTGGCATTTGCTGCCAAGCCCCAGCCCAGGCCTCAGCCCATGAAACCATCTATTATCTTTAAGGCATCATTTGCTGAGAAACATCAAAGGCCTTTGTGTTCATAAACCTAAACTGGCTCTTTATGAGGAGGACAATGGCATTTGAGCCTCGTGCAGACAGATTTGCTTTGCTGCCTCCCTCCTGCCCCTGTGCTCCCAGGTTGGTAACACCTTTCTTTCCCAGGATATCTATGGAGGAGCAGGGGATATTAAGGAATTAGGCTGGAAGCCAAAAGCACTGCCCACTCAGTGTGCAAATCCCGCAGTGGCCTCCGGAGGAAATGAAAGTTTCTTTCATTAGGAAAGACACTGAGGTTATACCTTGGTACAGGATCAAAGGCCAGGCATGTATTTTAACACTTCATTGTGTTTTACAGGTACAGCTACAAGTCACAGAGACAGAGAAAGGTGTGCCTTGTTTGTCCCCTCTGAAATTCATGGCAGATTAACCCCTCCTGTCACTTGAAAGGGAACAAGCACACCTGAGTGTGACACAAAAGTTGTGAGGCTGCTCACACCAAAAGCCCTGCTCAAAGCATAACTTTGCAAAGTAGGCACAGCATAGCTTACTGAGTCCTTCAGCATAAGGGATCCAAAGGTGGATAAAATGACAGAGAAGACTGCCAATGGGAAGGGCAGTGCCCAACAGCTGGCTTGAGGAACATTTGAAGAAATACAAAAGTATCCTTCCCCCACTGCATTTCATCATCCCTGTATATTCAAGGGAAGCTGTATTTCTATGAATATTTGCCTTGGAAAAATAATTTTTTTTCCTCTGAATTGTCTGTGAAAACAGCAGAAGGCAGCCAATCTGGCTCCATTTCCAGTCACTTGAAGGGATGGCAAGCCCTCTTCAAGACTACCAACTTCCAGGAGATGTTTGTGACAGCCCAGCTGATGATCCATGACTGGCACACTGCCCTGTGAGGCTTACAGCCCAAGGAGGCTTCAGCCTGGGGGTCTTGCTTGGAATATGTTTTGGAAAAAGCATGTCTCGAGCTGGAGATGCTAGTTCAGGGGCAATAAGCTGTCTGGAGCATATCTAGAAATCTTATTGGAGAAAGACTTGCGTTTAACAGAACTGCTTATTCTCTTAAAATCAATAAAACAACATAACAAGAAGAGAAAATCTGATGCTCATGAGGAAAGGACAGAGAAAGGGTGTTTCTTCTGCACTGGTTCAGAGCAGCATCCCATCTCCTGTGGTGATATCTCTTCCCTGCTCTCCTGAAGAACCCAATACTCACAGAGTGCCCAGAGAACAGGGTGAGCACAGAACCAGCAAGGACAGATGGACAGAGCCTATGAACACTCCCTGACATACAGCAGTCCATAGAGAAGGTGTCTCTGACCATGCTACAAATTTTTTTTTTTTACTGCCATGGCTAGATTTTTGTTCTCTTAATTTGCCATTTGGAATTCATGCAATTTTAGCACCCAGAAGATCTTTTGGCAAGGGAATTCACAGTTTCACTACAAATTATTGTTTATATGAGATGAGACTGGTACACAAATGATAACATACCCTAATATTATCACCAGGACAAAGCCAAAGTCTATTTTGCTTTTCCTAGAAGCTCCACTAAGGTTAAGATTCTAACATCACTTGCATTTTAAATTTGACTTCCATATGGCAGGATTTCATTTTTTAAATTGCTGTTGGAATTTTACGTATCAAATTTATGGGGAGAGAGCAGAAGGTGGAAGAGGTGTTAAGTTATGCAGAAATTGGGGTTTGTGAAAAGGGGTTTGTTGACTGCATTCGCCTTAGCACTTTTCATGTGCCCAGAGGCTAGAGCAGTAAGTGTTGGCCTGCATATCTGTACATCCTGCATTCAGCTAGAAAAGAGATAGAAAACATTTTCCCGGCATTAATTCCTTAATTTGTTTCTGTAGAGAGGGAGAAGAGCCGATATTCCACACAGCTGTCATGTCCAAGTGCGTGTAGGAGCATGCAGAGCACACTGGCTGGAATTGTTCTAGAAGCTCTAAGCATTGTTCTGTGGTTTCTTCTCTTTCCAAGCATCTTTGTTTCACTGATTTCTGGCCAGAAACACAACCTGGAGTGCCCAAGGGCTGTGGCAAAGCCAGCTGTCATGACATTTCCAACCTAACCAGAAGTGCAGGAAATAGCCCAAGAAAGCTTGTTTTTTTAGGTTCCCAGAAGGCTTGCATATGTCAGATATGCTTATCCAGACCAAACCCAGCCTTCCTGAAATTCACCCCTCACTAACATTAATGCTTTTTTCCATGTTAACTTGAATAGTGTGAGATTTTTGGCAATCAGGGAGCAGTAAAGATTTGTTTACTGCTGTTTTGGAATGGATGTTGGTTTGTTTATTGCAATTCATGCCAAAGGAATATTTCATAACAAGTAATATATTTCAGACTATTCATTCTTTTCATGATTTTCACTTACTGTAGAGGTTTTGTTTCAAAAGGTTGTGTTGTTCAGCAGTGGCCAAATACATAAAGCAAAAGGAGGTGAGGGGAAAAAACGATGATTTTGTAAGATGCTATCCCTTTCTTGGTAATTTCAAAGGTAAAATCTCAGATATGTGCACAACAGTTCCAAAACAAGGGAGGGTTGTTAAACTGTCACATTTTCAAGTACCAAAGTTTTACAGAAATGGTGACTTAATCTAAAATCTTTTATTGATTCTATCACTTGTCCTTGTTTCTTGGCTTATCTACCTTAAGCAAATATTTTAAATCATGTTTCCAGTGCAAGTATGCACAGCAAGAAAGCTGAAATGAGTTTTCCATTACCACTTAGCTCTCATCAGGCTTAAATTTTGCTTCTGCAAGATTCAACTGCTCAAAACTGCATCAAAAATACCTTTAAAGGGTTTTCAATGCCTGACATTAATTTCCTTAAATATGTAAATATTAACCAAATATTTTTGTAGGGCTGTCTGTTTTGAGGCAGTAGGAGGTTGAAGTATTAAGCCCTCAGGTAAGATTCCTTGTCTAATGCAAAATAGAGCCACATGAGCCTACTGTTAATACAGAGGGCATAATTTTTCAAAAAACAAGAAGTTTGTTATGTAGTTCCTTTTTACATGAAGATTTCTAAAGTCAGCAAATTTTGTATCCTTGGTAAAATACCCAGAATTGGGAGATTTGCTGAGAGCTGCAGAACTCATCTCAGAAATGCAGCTCTCTGTGTCCCGTTGTCATTATCT
This sequence comes from Anthoscopus minutus, assembly GCA_013399455.1. Lineage (NCBI taxonomy): Eukaryota > Metazoa > Chordata > Aves > Passeriformes > Paridae > Anthoscopus > Anthoscopus minutus. The sequence goes on along the minus strand of VWYI01046139.1, from coordinate 59,461 downwards.
GATTTAGAATGCGAGATATATCCTGCGTTGGAAGATACAATCTACATTTCCCAGTGTGTTAATAACTTGACCCCCTCCAAAGGTCTTGCTGTGTGTATTGAAGCTGTCTATTAATTCCCTTGTGGACTGCTGGTTTTGGTATTTAATCTCCAGGAAGAATTTAAGAAGGTCAAAGTCCCCTTCTTTGAGGAATGCCATACAAGTAATAAAACAAAGTACATTTGCCCCTCAAAGAGCTAGAAGTCTGGGAGCTGTGTTGACAAGAGACCTTTGGACTATTTATACTGCTATTAGAAAGAGGGGGAAGGGCAGGGAGATAGTTACTGTAGTTTAATAAGTATGGGAAGATGGCTAATACACATGGAGTTTCAGCCCCACTGTGACATTTTATTTATGTTAAATATAGTGAAGGGGTCAAGATCTCTCCACATCACTGCAATCCTGTGGACCCCCTTGGTCTGTGCATGGTGGCTAGAATTTGGATAATGCTGGATTTCTTGGAGCAAAGAAGTTTAGGATGTAATAAAAACTCAGCAAAGTACCCATAGAGGGATCTGCTCACAGAGTTTCTGTGTAGGTAGGACATCAGCACAAAGCATCACTAAGCCCAAGAGAAAAAATCCCTAAAAGGTGTACTTGACAGCATGGGCTCAATCTTAAATCTCAATTTCAAGCAGACTTTCTCCTGTCTGCAGAGGACTTCCAAGACATCAGCATTAGGGCCTCCCCACTGCTGAGAGAAAAAACCCAAAATGCACACCAAAACATTCAAGAACTAGGATTTACCAAGTCCTAATACAGACTCTCCTTGGCTGGAATCTCACTGGGCACTGCATGCTGTTGTCTCAAAACAGCCATGGAGATGTAACAAAAATTTCCAAGGGTCATTTCAAAGCATGCATCTTTTGCAGTGACTCTGGGCACATCTGAGGTTGCTGCAGGGATCTTGGGCTCCTAAAATGCCCATGCACAGCTCATGCCTCACAGACTAGGGCCTGGAGGATTGCTGATGTAATATATGGTATTACCCCAGATCTCTGAATAAGTTACTGGAGTTTCTAGCTCTGCTTTCCAAGAAAAAGAGTAAGTATGAAAGCACTGTTTGTTTGTGTGTTTGCTGATCTCTCTGTCCCTTCAAACCTGATAGCCAATTTCTATTAGGTTTTGACAGTAGAAGACACCTCAAGGCATCACATTCCCGCAAGTTGATTTAAATGCATGGGGTACAGAGAGCCTAGAAATACCTCCACAAAATAAAAGCTGCTACATAACCTCAACTTATTCAACCCCACGAAATGCACAAGGAAAGGACATCAAAACTGAGACTTTGGTTGCTTCAGTGTCTTGTGAAGCTAATTCCCATGAAAGAACAATGGAGGCCAGGAGAGCAATTGTGAGCAGCCTTGTGAAAGCCTGCAAATTCTCCTAAGAAAGGTGTAATGAAATTTTTCCAATAATCTGGGAGGTGAACACCTTTTTATCCCAGTTTTCAAAGGGAGATGAAAGTTAAGGCTGCGAATACAAATTCTCCACTCACAATAGATCCAACTGCAGTGCGTGGTGAGGAGCTGATGGTGTGGGCTGTGCTGCTGGGGGCTGCAGGACAGTGTCCCCCTGCAGCCCAGAAGAGCAGCATCCTCCCCCTGCCGTGCCTCAGACGCACCGGGCGCTGTCTCTGCGCGGCACCTTCGCAGCCCAGGTGTGGGCAGATAATGGCTCGGGCTTCCCTTTTACTGCTGCTCTTATTTTATCTGCACTGAGATAGCATCAGTGACAAGGCAAGTGTGGGGAGATTTCTCTGACAGTCCTCTCATGACATCTGATTACAAACGGCCTGGGCTTATCCAACGCCTCCCCTGGCTGATAACTTCAAAGGGACTGGCTCTCCCTTCTCCTGCTTCAGCTGCCCAAATAGCTCCTCTTCCAGGGCTATGATTTTGGCCAGGCATTTTGTAAAATGCATCAGTGTCACTGTGTTCACAGGGCTGGATCTGAGGAGGAATCTGGGCTTCTGGCCTGACAAGCCTAAACTTGGATGGGCAAAAAAAAAATTGAGGTTTTATAAACTTTCCAAATTATTTTTGTGTGTTCATGGGGTTCAAAAATTTGATTGAGGTCATGAACCTTTTCTCTCCTCCTCCTGTCATTTGAAACTAGGTTTTTTTCCAAGAATGATTAGTTCCATTAAAAGAGTATTTTCTGAACTAAATGGGAGTTCTGTGCTATTGCATGTCCAGACAGGAGATGTGATGAATCACGAGATGGAAGAAAATTTTGGAATGAAAAGCCCATCACCATAATTAGAAAACGTGGATAAAATCCTGGCCCAGTGAAGCTAGCAGTAAGATGTTATGGCCCTCTTTAAGACCAGGATTTTATCAGCTACTTTTTTGTTTCTGTGGAGTTTTTCTTCTCTCCTCCTCCTCTTGGGATCTGTGTTTGTTTTCCTTCAGCCCACTTAAAGGCTTTTTTTTTTCCTCCTTATTTTTGAACAGCTTTCATATTTCTTTTATCCACAACTGTTTCTTAGACTGCTTCCCTTTGATAGAACTCATTCTCAGCCTGCTTAGAGTTCAACTAAGATGTTTCAGGAGCTTAAGACAAAATAAATTTGCCTCAGGAAACTTCATTCTTTCCACAATTTTCTGTGGCTTTCTCCACCATGCCAGCAAAAATTAGACGCCTTACATGTATTTTGAGAGGAGCTTGGTTTGCAGGGTAAGTTTCCCACTGTCAGAACAAGCCAGGGTAGCTACAAAGCACAATGCACATGGATGGCAGGAGGCAGGGTCAGGGATATTTTTTCCCCATTAGGTTGGTTTTGCATGGCAGTGAGAAGCAATGACCACTGAAACCACCCAGAGCCAGTGTGGCCCTGAAGGTTGGCACCGCTGCAACTGTCCCCAACACCTAAAATTCTGTCAGAGTTGTGACACTCATGTAAACCAAGCGTGGGAGTCCTGCCTCCTTCTCATGATTCAGGAGCTGAATCTCTTATTTTCTGCCTGTTTATCTCTCAGTAGAGCTGAGACCCCCTGGTGCCCTGCATAGCTGCACTACCAAGGCACACAAAGGCATAACCCATGTCCTTGATAGTTTAACAACATAGTTTAGCTGTTAATATTTACAACTTAGTTTAACAGCTGAAAAAACTTCCCTATGCTGCCAGTTATATTTCCTACTTCCCACAGAATGTATTTCGTGTTTGAGGCCTCAGTTGCACCTTCTCAGATGAAGATCAGCCTTGAAAAGGGTTCACTGTAAAAAAAATCATTGCAAAAAGAGTAATTTTTCACATCAACTTTACTTCCAAAATTATTTCATGTGAATGGCGGCTGCCCATAGTTCCTTGTGAGTAGTTAAACTTTGGAAAGACAATATTTTTTAGCTAATAGCCTGAGAAGTTCCTAGGATGATAGTCAAAGAACCTGAAATCCTCTGTGTGTCATGCATTAAGAAAAGAATACCAGCACTTCTCCGAATCAAAAGGACACCTCTGACTGTGTTCACCCCTTCATGTCCCCCTGAAGGTGGGGGGAGCCTCCAGGTCCTGCATGCTGGCCTCTGCAGTAGAGAAGGATGTTCTGAGCAGCACAGCCCCACCAACCATGCTTGTCTGGTGATGGATGTGGTGTGCTCCAAGCTCCTCTCTGCCTGGGCCTGTTTCAAGTACCCAGGTTATCAGGGCGCTGCCATTATAAATGTAAACTGCAAATGGAACATCAAACAACAGCCCTGTCCTGCACAGCGTCACTGCCACGGCTTGGACAAGGAGGAGCTGCCTGATCATTTCCAGCTCTCACACTGCTGGGGAAGGGCTGGGGAGTGACCAGGATAAAGAGCAGTATTCACAGCAGCCTCAAACCTCTTCTGCAGGAGGGCTAAGGTCACGCTTTACTCCTACACCCAGCTTTGTTATATTAAGTATAATTCTCTTTACTTTATGAAAACAGGTTAAGAAGAAGAACTGGAGATATTTGGATTAACGTACAAGAACAGGGGGATTAAGAGGCCCTGTCAATTAAGGTGATCCCTTTAAGGCTCTGCCCTTTCACCTCTGGAGCTTGGCTTTAATTCCTGCACAGACTGATGTGACTAAAACCCTTCTAATCTGACAGCTGATAGAGGTCATAAGTTAAACGTGTCCAGGCAGCAAAAGACATCATTCTCATGGTCTCTGTCCTTGGGAGTCTCTCTGACACAGCAGCCCCAGGCACCCTCAGGGCAAGTAGAGGGGCGCTATGGCTTTTTTGGCACCTTGTGGTGCTGGCTCTTCAAATTGGGATCCTTGCAAATCTTATCCTTCACGGTTTTGTCCCCCCTGCCCTTCACAATGCTCTGGCCCCCTGAGGATGCTGCAGGGCAAGTAACATCCCCAGCACAGGGCTTACCCTGGCCCCCAGGGTGATGTTTCAGTGTTTTCCACGTGTGTGCTGTGGCAGACAGCATTTATAAGCAGTGACCCTGGTCCAACTGCAGCACTTGTTGTGGATGGAAAAGAACGAGGCTGTGCCATGCAGGCAGGCTTGGGGATCATCCCACCCTGCCCTGCAGTCAGAGCTGTAGCTGCCATAGGTCCTATTACAGAGAAGAGGAGTAGATTGCTTCAGAGATTGCCCTCAATTATACACCTCTGTCGGAAGGAGTTGTGTGTGTGTGTGTCTCACATGCTGATGGTGAATGGGGCTGACACGGGGTTGCCTCAGTCCCCTTAACCAGCTGTTGACTGGCCCTGAGGCCAGTGAGATGGATCTGCTTCTTGTTACAGGGGCTTGCAAAACCTAAACCAAACCAGAGCATGTCGTTATCTAGAAGTGAATGTCATGTCCTAAGGAGGATGCTGAAGATGGTTTATGAGCTGTGAGATATTCCAGCTTGCACTGTAAACCACCATCAAAATCCATGCCTCAGCAGTACTGAGGTTAATGATGGCCAGGGCTGAGGGCTGAGCAGACTAACTTGAATAAATGTCTTATTTCTCAGCTGTATGAACAAAGGAATTGTGACTCTCTGAGGCTGTGTTTTTTTCCTGCAAACAATTCTTCAGGGCTAGGCTTGGGACCTTGCTGGGATCTGTTTTCTCTCTAACATCTTGTACTTGTTCTTGTTCAGAAGAGGACTTTGAAACCCAGCAAAACTGAGCAAGTAGCTCTTTCAGGTGAAGCATCACTGATAAAATTCACAATGTTTATGCTGAAAAATAAGAAAAGCCTTGTTTCATCCCAGGTAGTTAAAAAACTACATGGGATGACTCAGATAGTTTCTGACTATCTGACTCAGAGCCATGCAATGGGTTCCTTCTGCTTTTTCAGTGGCCAGGCTTAGCAGCAGCAGGAATGGGGAGAGTGGGGAGCTATAGGAACAAAAGCAGGGAGGAGCAGAAGCCCAGGCCCCACATCCTTCAGAGGTTCGCTTCTATTGTCTGTTCATACTTTTCTTCTTGTGACTGCTTTTCCCTTTCTTCCTCCTACTTTTCTGCTTCCTCGGTTCTCACAGCCTTTGTGGTTAACAGCCAGACATTTGTCTCTTCCCTGCAGAGCCATGGAACTGGTGTGTGCCCTCAACAAGCCCACCACACAGGCTCCTTTTGCTGCAGCTGCAGGGGCCAAAGCCCTGCTTGCAGCCCTGTCTCACAGGATCAATTTTAGCAATGCATCAAGTTGCTGTTCCTGAACATCAGCAACAGGAGCTGGATGATTCTGCATGCCTGGCCTAGCTCAGGGTTTGCCTTCCTCCACCTTGTACCACAAATGCTGCAGCCCCAGAGAGGACTCCTTGGGTACCTGTGGGGTACAAAACCCAGCACATGTAGGAGGGTCTGACCACAAAAAGAAAGCTTGGATCAGTGCTTCAGTATTTAAAGAACAAGGAACACAGGAAGAGAGATGCCATTTCTCAGCCACCCAGACGTGGAGAGTGAAGTCACTGCAGTCAGGGTGGGTTTGCCTTACTCTACCTCCATGCTCAGCAGCTCCTCTCAGCACATGGTCTAGATTAGGCCCCATTCTCTTTTAAGACATTAAATCATCATGAGCTCTCCAGTCACCCAGTGGGCTCATCTTGGAAAATCTTGCAATAGCTCCAATTTCTGCCAAATCATTCAGATCTTAGCTTTCAACTTGTCTTTCACCCCAGGGGTTTGGCTTCCCCATTGGTAGAAGGATAAAGGTCTTGCACAAAGGCCTCGGGAGAGATGTGCGTGGGCTCGCTGATGCTGATCTGAAGCAAAGACAGAATTTGTGTGGGGGTGTGCTTATGTAAAACTCAGAGCTCCAGTTCACCTCAGGGGCCACACACAGACTCCAAAATTAATTATTTACTTGTACATTTTCCCCACAATAAGATTTATTTGTGGGGACGGGAACACCGACTTTGGGGATGGTGAACTTTGCTGTTCGGTTTTTTTGTTTAGCTTGTACTTAAATCTGATCCAAACCCACTTTTGAATGGTTTCACAGAGGTGAGCTGATGATCTGGACATGACCTGATCTCCCAGCTCATCTGTGCTGTATGGAGAAAGCGGTTTTCTCAGGAGTGTGATATGGATTCCTGACCCTGCCATCAGTTTTATTTTCTTAGACTAAGGAAGTCTCGATCACTTTTTAGTCCTCCAGTGGACCAAGAGCCAGGATTGCACGGTATGGCTGTGACCAGCTCACTAAGGTACATGTACTGAGTCCAGTGTCTGTCAGCCACCTTGGTAAGCAGCCCATGGGGCCAGCATGCACTGGGCTCGGTTTGTGCATGTTCACACCACAGAGTGACAATTTTGTCACAGTATAGTAGCTCAGGGAGCTAAGACATGCCAGTGGAAGACTTAACAGTGCTTGCACAGCCATGCCTGCCCTGTCCAGGGGAAGCACTGGGGTATACACTATGTCAGGGACCTCTAGACCCAGGTAGCTGTGCTAGGGGTCCTCCTTGTCATGCCTTTTCTCATGGTGATCCATCAGTCTTACATATTCCCTGCAAGGCTTGTTTTAGTGTCACAAAAATGTTCTTAAATTCATTAGCAGATGTACCATATTTTTCAAACAGATGCTTTAAGATTAACTTCATTGTCCAGCAAGCTGTGGGTACAACCTTTCAAATCCTTGTTAAACAAACAGCTGCTGATCCAGACAGGAGTCAGAAATTAATAAAACCTTCCCTAGGCTAAATGGTGAAAGGCTGCATAGTGTGTATGTCATCTAATAAATACACCTGCTGAATGAAGGGGTCAGCCAAGAGAAAAAGGGAAATGCTGCCTGAGACCTCCCCAGGGCTGGCTGCCAGTCGCTGCTTGGGAAGCACATGCAGCTGTGAGAGCTGTATTTGTAGGGAAGGGAAGGGAAGGGAAGGGAAGGTTTGGGAAGGGAAGGTTTGGGAAGGGAAGGTTTGGGAAGGTTTGGGAANTCCTGCACCCCTGGCTGGGTGGGACAATTCCCCTGCCACCCACTGGGTCCCCAGCCACAGCTCATGAGTCTTGGCAGGCCATGGGAAGGGAAGGGAAGGGAAGGGAAGGGAAGGGAAGGGAAGAGTGGGAGACAGGCTCCTGCTACTCAAGCACAACCTGCACTAGCCTGGGTCTTGCTCCAAGAGCCCAGTCTCTTAAACTCACCCAAACAGTCTGAGCACCCCCTGTGACTTTGCAGTCCCAGTTCCCTGGAGGCTGGCCAGGAATTAAGTCAGTAAATAAAAACTTTGCATTTTTTTCAGTCTTGGGGAAGAAGTTGAAAAAAAAGGCCTAGCATTTTGCACGCAGGGATGAGCTGACCTTTTTCAAACTCCTGCTATCTCCACATCCTCACTGAGTCTGCAGAAAGGAAGTTATGGATGAGGAGCTCTGCCACCTGAGTTTCATGGAGTTGAATGACTCCATAGCAAGCAGCATTCTCACAAGTTACAGAGCAGCATTACTGCCTGATGCCGTAAAAGATAAGAATGCATAGACCATGTTGTGAAAAGAGGAGGAAAATACTCTTGAATACTTTGAATCCCTGATATTGTTTAGGACATATTGCCAGGGTCTGTGAACAGTTCAGTTTTTCTCTAGAGAAACTTGTCATCACATACATTTTTCATCTGGTCCTTTATCCTCATGCTAGATCACTTCTTCCCAGCCCTTCTACCATTGCAATGTCCCTAAATCTGAGTGCCTCACACAGCACATGCTAAGGGGAAAGTCTCCAGACCTGGCTGCTTGTACAATATTGTATAAAGAAGACAAAACTGTATTCCTTACACGTGCACATTTTCCTGTAAAAGAATGTTCCTAAAGTGCTTTGAGATCCATGGATGAAAAGATCTGTTAATAATAGTAATTTATTACTGCAAAGTTACTGCTAAAGGTCTGCCAGCTTTTCCTTTGTGATTACATACATAGGAGCTTCCTGCAATGTTACAGAACATCTCTCCAGGCTGATACTTGGCAAACCATGTCCCAGTTCTGCACCATTTAATTTTTTTATTAATTTTCTGAAAGCTTGTGTTAACCAATTTTAACCTGAAAAGTGAAGAAAGAGAACCAAAACAATATCTGGACTGTAAATCTGTACCCTGGTGATTTACAATGAAATGATTGTCTAGATTAGACTATTGTTCCAGCTACATTCCACATCACCTCTGAATGGGACAGAGAAAAATAAATAAAAGGTTAGAAGTGATGTTTTCTTTTCTATGAGGGCACGAAAAATCATGGTAGCTTAGCACCACATCTCAACTACAACTTTTCCCCAGGAGCAAGTATGAATCATGTGGACAGAAGCACAAATAAATCTTCCTGCAGACAAACTTGTACCTGTAAGGTTTTCATTTAGTTTGCCTTTTCCAACCAGTCAGAGCATGAAAATATAGTAGCTGTTCAGTGAGGTGAGGAATGACCACATTTTGACTACAAGAAATTAATTTTTTAAGAATGGTTGTAAAGAAAGAAACCATGCTTGCTCTTTGTAGCAGTACAACATGCTTTGCACAGGCAGTGTGATGAAGCTGCTTCCTGGCTGCTGCTCTTTGGTGCCCTGTGTGCTGGGCCATCAGGGCGCTCAGTCCATTGCTCACATGCTCTTTTCCTGAGCAGCTTGGCTAGGATGGGCACTTTCTGCAAGGATGAGGACAAGGGCTCTCAAATGCCTGCAACCCATTGGTGACAACAGCAGTTTATTGTTGCACTTTGCCTGCCCTGTAGGGAAGCACATCAGACTGACCCCACATCAGCCACCCAGGCCACCTTCCACCAACTCTGGCCTGACTTCGGAGCAATACTAGGTGGGAGATGGAAGATCCTGCTCCAGGCCCTGAGGCAACTAGAAGAAATTAAGTAGGGTTAAACAGGGACAAAACAGGAATGGGAGAACTGTTTCTGTTGCTTTTACCACCACTGGAGTGGAATCTGATTGTAATTGTGTCTGTTGACTGCCCTGATCAGAAAAGAGGTGAATGTCCAGATAAAATTAAGCAACTTTTAATAAACAGTTTCTGATTAAAAATAGCAGAGTGGGGGATGGAGAAGCAGGGCCTGTGTGCAGCACTGTGTGTAACTTGCTGATGAGTGCCTGGACTTGCTCTGCAAAATGTCAGACCCTAGCTCAATGACAATGCCCTCATTCTCAGCCATGCAGGTACAGAGCAGCTGAGAATGGGTCCCCTCATGCCACCTCAACAGCTCACACAGACTAGTAAACACCATGATCACCCCTCCCTAAACTGCTCCTTAAATTTGTTATCCACACTTGGTGTGCCCCTGCCCATGGCAGGAAGGTTGGAACTAAATGATCTTCGAGGTCTCTTCCAAACCAAACCATTCTGTGATTCTGTGATCCTATGACCTTGAAAAACCATCCTGATAATTAATTTCTGGGAACACTCACCAGAACCATATGACTGGTCCTTTTCTGAAATTATATTTTCTCTGCAGTATATTTAAACAACAGGACCCTGGTGGTGGAGAAAAATCAGGAGACTTTAATGAGTAAGTTTTCAATAAGCAACATAAAAATGGCATCTCCTTGTTAACCAGGAGAAGCAGAGGGAGCATCAGTCAGACTGTGAAGTACAAGTAAAGAAACAACCTTCAGAGATGTTTTCTTCTATATGAAGAAAATACATGATAAGGACAACAAAGTGCACAATACAATAAGAAATTCATAGCGTTACTGAAGCCTCAGTGCAGACTTTTAATAAAACAAACCATTCTGCATTCATGTTCAAAAGTAAGTCAGTTATTGTTAGACCCCATGACACTACCTTATGGGATGTTTGCCCAGATTTCATATCCAAAAGTGGAAAATTATTTAAACTAACTATAGGGTTCAAAATGTTGCAAAATTCTTGACACCATTCTGGAAAGCCAGAGGTCAAAATTACACTGAAATAGAAAGTGGTTGCCACTTCAGCAACCATTATTCAGAATGGTATCAGTAGAGAGATTCAGAGAAGCCCAATTTCATTGCAATGTATTGTAGGATACATTATTTCTCCATAATGAGCCATCACAGTATTCTTAAAGGGTAAGCTGCCCTTGGACTGTAATATTGGAGGAGTGAAAGGAATGACCTAATTATTTCTGTTTAAAATCAATAATTATTTATGTTGTTGGTATTCTTGGAATAATAAAAATTGAGGAAATATGTCGATAACAGCAAAGCTTTTGCAGAAGTCAGCAAAAACAGAGAAGCCAAATGAGAGGGAAAACTGAAAATTCAGTATTGGGAAAAGTGACCAAGCAGGTGACATGGTCACAAGCAAGGCTCTGAGCTGACAATGTCTGCTGAAACCAGGAGTCTACAATTGCTCTGCCTATAAACTGCAACTCCAGCAGCAATGGTGCCAGAAGTAAAACCTCTGGCACAATGGGTACAGCACTGTATTTCTGTAAAGGATGGAAGTAACCCAAACAAACCAAGACTGGTTCTAGCTTTAAAATTAAAATTACATTTAAAGAAATACATTCATTCTACTAGACTCTAGGCAGCTGGGATGCTACAATGATCCTTCGAGCACCGTGATTTCTACCAGAACATGATCCAAAAATCCTGGTATTTCAACTGAAGGAAGAGTGCTTTTGAAGGCATTAAACTTACACCAAAGCTGCTAAAATGGCAAAAAAAGTTCAGCAGTATAAACAAACTGAGCATGTAGAGAGCTTGATTAAGAACATCACCTGGAAACATCAAACATCTTTTCTCCTTTTTCCTGAGTCCTCCCTAGGAATGAAGAAAAATCAGGCAGAAACAGCTGAGAAAAAGAGGGTGACAGACATGCTGTTTTATATATATATATCCAGACTACATTTTTCAGCAAATAGGCAAAATTTCTTCTAATCAAACCAGATATGTAATTGGAAATTCCTCAGTCATAAATTGAAAATAATAATGTCTTATACATATGTAAAATCAAAGTCACATTTTGTTATGAAACATCTGAAGATAATATGGAACTTCTAAAGACTCAGGAAATCTCAAAAAAAAAAAAAAAAAGAAGAGTGATCCGGACTTAGAAGCACTCCAGAAAAGATTAAACTTGTCTTGGTTCATCCAGCAGATGAGCCACATTTCAGCTAGAAACAAAACATATTAAACAACTGAGAATGTCATAATATTATGCTTCAGCATATGCTTCAAGAAATTGTTCTTCCATTTCCAGTCAGTTGTGTGAGTGCTGAAAGGATATTTTCAGGACATAAATTTATTCCTACACCACAGAGGTTCAATATCACAGAGCAAATATCAGAAAATGTTACTTCAGTTTTCTCAATAAATTTCAGGAGAAGCATATTTGTTTGACATTAGAGCATTAGCATATATTCTGCAAAATTACCATGCAAGAATGAGTGATAAAAAAGAGATTAAAGTATCAACTTTTTATTTATACTTCTATTAGGATTAAAACTAACCTGTAAGTACAAACTAATCTTAAGTTTTTATTTTATTTTTCATACCAAAACAAGAAAAGAAAATCAAAGGAAATGCAGACTGAAATAAAACCTTGATGATTTCAGGATATATGTCCTCCCCAGACTTCCCAAATCCTGCAGTCCTGCACAGGAAGACCACAGACCTTTGCTGCAGCTGTGATTATGATTCCCCACACTGTGAGGTTCATGCAGACCAGGAGGGTTGAAGTTCAAAACATATCTTTGCATGGATGAACCTGCTCATAAGCAAGGCAAAACAACTAGAAAGGCCCTCTCTGACAATCCATCTGGAAAAATAAGCTCCACAGTTCATCTCAGTAATTATTTTAGTACTCAACACAATTACATTACACTAGAAAGCATCCAGAGAAGGAATGATAAACTAATAAGGATAATCTTTAGCTGGGAACCACTTCACAGTAATTAATTCCTGGTCTGTGTTTGACCAGTGTTACTTGGTGCATAGATTGAAACTTAAAAGAGTATTTGCATCAAAGCCCACAGGTCCCTTAGCACGCAGACCCCACTAAGCTCATTTCCTATCCAAGTGCAGTGCTCAGTTTAAAAGTTAATTCCTCCCCTACAGAGGTTATGGGCTACAGCAATATTCCTTCCTTTAACGAGGGGGAATACTGCTGTGCTGGGAATATTTCCATGGCCAAATTAAATTCTGGAAGTACTTACTCCCAGCCCAGAGCCCAGTTCTGCGACCTTTCCTTACCTCTCTTTATGGCCTGACCTCACCACAGCAGAGTGGAGCCCATGGCTGAGAACAAAGCATGGGGCCCAGTACTGCCCTCAGAGATGCTTAAACAAATCTGCCTTCTTGAGCAGGCTGCTCAGGTACTGCTGAAGGTGTAGTTGGACCCCACTCTTTGTATCCTACAAAAGTAGACTAAAAATTATGTGTATTAACATATACATATAATATGTATTTTTTTTTACCTCAGCATGTCTATTCTTTCTTTTTTTTCTTTTTTTTAACTGTGTATCTTCTTCAAGGAAGTCTTTTCAGAGTAACATAAAAAATTAAACTAAAGGGAGAAGACAGAAAATCTCAGACATTTTCCTTTGGATTGAAGAAGTTTGACTATTCCTTTGTGCTCCTGACAAAATACTAAAAACTTATGATAAAAAGAAAGTAAGGCTTTCTTAGCTGAGAGAAAGAATGCCAGTATATTTAGGAGAAGCAAGGGGTTCTATAAACAGATTTAATGATGTGCACTTTGTTTGAGATCTTTCAACACAGTACACAAATTAAATATTTCTAGAAATTCTCTTGGGCCTACATAACAGACAAGTATTTTGGGCTCTTAAAATGACCTTTCAAATTTAAAAAAAAACAAAGATGTGTATACATAATGGAAAATGTGCCTTGATAAACATAAGGTACTTTGTTGACTGTGGTTGAAAACTGACTCTTGAAGGAATCTCACAGGGACACAAAATGGGGACTTGTTTTCCTTTTTCTTTTTTTTTTTTTTTTACTTCTCTAACAAGGTCATGGGTTTACAGACATCTCATGTGGAAAATGGAAACTTGTGCCTCATCACACAGGCAAGCAGATGCAGTGCAGCTCTCTGGCACACTCACTGGCCAGCTCTGTCACAGATATCAGGGATGCATCTGCAGAGGAACGAGCATCCTCTCCCAGCAACTTCATTCGTAGTTTTACAGGGCTGTTGGGCCCACCTCATGGAGATTCTGCAGAAAAGGTGCAGCCTGCTTCACCTACAGTTCTTGTAGCCCTTGGGCAGCCCAGTCCATCTGCCTACCTTGCTCAAACCCTGGCATGCATCCCAGATAGGCTAAAGAAATGCCCAGATATTTTCACTGTCCCAACTTCTTCTGGTAGAGGCAGAGACAGATTTCTGTATGCACAAACCCCCCACTTCAGGGGACAGATCTTTCTTTTTTCATCACTTGAAAGCAGAACAACTCAGGAATCACATAGATAAAGAAGGACACTTTGCATGACACCCCCAGTGCTGATCCATCCCCATGCTTTGGGACCCTTTTCATTTAGTCCTTAGCCTGGAAAGTAAAGGTTTTTCTTTCTTCACACAGTTTAGGGATGCTTCCTGATGGTTTCTCTGCTCAGCCCTATGTTTTGCAAAATACACTGTTTGAATTCATATTTCTTTCCTTGTCTGCAGCAGCCTTTCAGCTCCTCTTCTATGGCCCCAGCATGCTGATACCACTTTGATGAAAGCAGTGTAAGCACAACTCCATCACCTTGTTCTGCTGTAACCTCATAATCCTGGTTCTGACTCAGTCACACTCAGGTAATGTCTTCTCCAAAGCACAGGAGAAGCCCTGTCAGTTGCCAGTGCCTTGTAGTGCAGAGCCTTGCAAAGGAAACCCAATGAGGGTTTGATGAGTAGTTTGCCTTGCTGTGTCTCCATGTCACTGTCTTTGAATGACTACTTTTGTAAAGCATATTGATGTCTGCCCATGATAAACATCACAGGTAAGGAAGGAAGAATCACTGTCAACTTTCCTGCAGTTCTGGGAGGAGCAAGGAGCTATCTGAAGTGTGTTTGTGTTCCAAGGTAGGAGTTGGTTTCCCTCTGTGGCAATAAAAATGCATATTCAGCAAGATTAACCATCCAACTCATGGTTTTATTATTAAATTACAGACCCTGAAGTACTCAAAATAAAAAGTGCTTAGATCAAAAACTACTTGCTTTGTACATCACCATGGTAATTCCACTTTCTCCATCTAGCTATTTATGATGAAAGATACAACCAAGTCAAAGTCCATCATTCTCTGTCCCAGAATACCATCTAGGCTCTAAGATGATAAAAGATATGGCCTTAAGAACTAGCACATAAGCAGAATTCAAATGCATTCATAAATGCAATCCACAAAATCCCCAGCTATTTGCTTCATGGATACATAAGGATATTTTTGCTTTAAAGTTCTCCAGACACCCAGAGTCCACCCTAAGCCATCAATACTGGGAGTCAAAAAGCCCCCAGCATCTGATCCCAGAGGAATTGCAAAGCAATGTTGCTCTAGGTAGTCTCTGCTTCATGAGCAGCTGTTACATGTACACCTTTATTTGCAGAGTTGTTCCCAGGTGACAACACCTGAGCTCCAGATCACACTGAGTGGCAAGGTTTCCTGACCCAGCTCTCTTCTCTCCCTGATTCTCAGCCCCTGGCCAAGAGCAGCAGCCAGACAAACATGGATCCCGACCTGCTTGACAAAACACGAGCATGCTGGAGGGCAGCCTCCTCCTCTTTCAGCTCAGTGGGGAGCAGGACTGTTATCCTTGTTTCAGATGAGCTCCAATGATTAGTATCTCTCTATCTCTCCCTTTTTCAATGACTTCAAATGATGGCATCACAGCTTTACCCCGGGGATGTAGGTGGAAGGAAAGATCCACCCATACAGACATCCTTGGGTGTGCAAAAAGGAAGCAGGTAGAGCAAAGCCTTGAATTGTAGAACAAGCAATGTTATTTGGCACTGTAAACACGAGAACTGCTAGATCCCATCCACGATATACATGGCAGGTTCTATGCCCTGAAACATATCTTCCTCGTGCTGTGCTCCATCACACTCTCAGAACTTTCCCCACAGCCCAGATTTCTGTGTGTTCCTACAGATGCGCTCGGTTCCGGGCGGGGCTGCTCTTGGGACACATGCCCACACAGGCAGGCAAACAAGGACCCTCACAACCAAAGAGAAGCATTCACAATTCATCTGCCTTTATTTTACTGTTTATAAATACCCAGTTAGGAATTAGGGGAAGACCACTGTGTGTTTTAAGTAGCCAATCTGCTACCACAAAAGATGAATAGTGAATAGCTGAAGTGAATGGTTCTCAGAAAACTCATAGCCTGAAAATGGTTTGCCTGTGTTATTCAGCAAATGCTTATGAATAATGAACAAGAAATAAGGACCACAGTGACCAGAGGATAGATTAAACTAATCAGGGATAGTTTTTTTTATATTTAAATATCATGCACTATATAAAAAAATATATATGTACATGGTGGGAATTTACACATCTCACCTTCTTGTGGTGCATAAGCCAGGGCACTGACAGCAGCGTATCATCTATCAGATGGTCGTGAGCAAGGCTAATGGAAGTTCAGGAAATGACTGTCAATGTGTGCTGGAGTGCAACACCCCTATGTCAACTACATTTTACTTTCTTGCTTCATCTGTCCCTTATGCTACAAGCAGGTTATGACCAGTACTCATAGCAGAAACTTGATGGCTATGCATCAGCAAGGCACACAGGCGTGAAAATGAGCAAAACATGACAAACTTCTTCACAGTGTTCCTTGTGATACTGATGATACCAGAATGGCATCACGTGAGAGCAGAGACAGAGTCCTTTTATGAGTACTGCCACTGAAATTTCCAGGCCACAGCCTGCCAGAGATGTTATCTACAAGGAATTCTGCCTCTCATCTTACAGATATTCTCCTCTTGATGCAGTGATTTATCAGCCCTCAAAGGCAATCTGGCAGGCATAACATATGACCTGCATAGCATATGACAACAAATTATCATAACAATTTCTTCAGAGGTGCCATGCATATTACAGGACCCATTTGCAAAACCCTTTCTGACCGCCATTGGTGAGAAGCCTTCACAGGGTCAACCATAAATAATACAAAAATATTTATTTTCCTGTTAAAACATGCTTACTAGGTCACCAAACTCTGACAAACTCTGGCATAACTGTGTGGAAACTAGCTTCTTTCCAGCTGCCAAACAGAAAAAAAAATTTTGGGCTGATTTTTTTTTTCATTTTTACAGATCAGTTTCAAAACAAAAATATATCAAATGCTTTCCAGACATTCCCACCACTTGTCATCAAAAAAGCTTATCAAATTAGACCTAAATTGATTCAATTACTCTAAAACTGATGTGAATTTACATATTAACTAAAAATATTTTCTGTTCAGCTCCATCCAAAACACATGTAACACTTGTAATAACTGGTAGGGGAAACTGTGACTAGGATACAGAAATATTTGAACACCCAATGCAAATAAAGTGTAAATGTAATGGACTCACTATTACAAGAATATCTTGGCATGTTTCCACCTGGAACCAGCAAGATGATTAACTGGCCACATGCACTAATTATTTGAGGTTGATGTTTGCATCAGTACTGTGTAACTTGGATGCTATTCTGCTCACAAAAAAAAACAAACCCTAAGCAACCCACTCAACAGAAGCCAGGAGGCTGGATCTTCTGTGCCTGATGAAGCTTGAGATAGGTTCAACAACCAAGAGCCTCTGGGATTTCCAAGCACAGGTTTGGGCAAGCCTAAAGTAGCCAACAGCTCAGTAAGGGAAAGCCCTTGCTGTGCTGGCTCCAACAACGCCCAGAGGGTTTCTCCAGAGCAGGAGTCACTTGTGCACAGACTCCCACAATTTCTGTTCCCTGGAAATGCCTCTAACAATCTCACCAAATTCTGCTCCGAAACTGAGTGGCTGATATGTCTACCAAGGCAACTTAAGCTTCAAGACCTCTAATACCCAGCCTTGTGACATAACCCAACCTTTGGTGAGAGCCCTGCGCCATGAGGAGTGCTGCTAGGCAAACAAGGACATAGTTTTCCCCTACATATTCCTTTCTATGTATGCCTTCAGGCAGAATCTGAATTTGAATCCCTCCTTCAGATGATAAAAAACTATGTTTGTTCTTTGTCCATACTTGGGGTAGTCTGAGCAGGATCAGGGCTGAGGTTTTGCTGAAAGGTGCTCTTTGGCCTGGTTCTTCTATATATACACAGCAAAAATTATGTTAAAGTTTAGTTGAAAGTTATTTGTCTTCAGTGCAACCTATAAACCCACTTCCAGCTAAAGGAGTACTGTTCTCTGTTTATGATTTGTGCATTTTAAAACAAATTTTAAAATAAAGGGAGAAACAACCACTGAGAAAATCCTGACATGTTTTTGGAAAGTGATAGCCATGTTATAAATAATAGAAAATTAATAGGGTTTTTATTGGTTTGGTTTGGATTTGGGAGTTTGGAGGATTGTGGGGACGTTTGAGGGGGTGTGGGGGGTTTGTTTGTTTTTCATATCTATTTAGAGCCGGCTTTCCCGTGTTTTTCAGGCAGCAAAATTAGATCAGTAGCAACTTTGTCAAACTTTTTTTTTTTCTTACAAAATATTCACTTTCTTTCAGAGTCTGTCAAGTTCCTGTGAAGGGCTGAGATCTTCTGGTGGTCCTCAGCAACGCTGTGGCTGCACGGAGGTTCACGTGTCAGTGCATCGCTTTGCGAAACGGTGCCGGTTAGGAATGAATGGGGGGAAAGCGCAGAGATAAACGCAGACGTTCATAGCAGCTTGTTTAAACCTGCGACGGGGCAAAGCACTCGGCTGAGCTGGTCCGGGGGCTGGCTGCCCACGAGATGGTGCTAGAAAGCCGCGGATGCGCCCGGAGCGCCCCTCTGCGCTCCGGGGTGAGCAGGACCCGTGGCTGGAGGCACCCAGCAGCTGAGGACGTCACGCACTGAAATCCCCTCTCTCGCGTTTTAATAAAACCACTTCAGTTTCATTTTCACTTGAAATGTTTGATCATTGTGAAGGCGTGCACTTAATACAAAACAGTTCTCACTTAAGTGTAGTTAAAATATAGGGCGCTGCTTTCTCATGGGTACAAAAGAAGTTATGACCTCCCATTTCTAAATATTACTTAATTCCAGCTTTCTTTTTAAATTTTTTTTCCCTTGCACAGTTTTCAGCTGGTAGCAGAAATTATTCACTCTTGCTAGTGGACATAATAATCTGGATTCAGATCTAGACTATAACCCAGAATTACTTTTTCTAATGAAAGAGAGCTTCCTCGACACTATGTGATTGACAGTGAGATCAAATGTTGTCCCTGTTTATTTCACAGCCACAGGATAATGACAGACAAGACAAGCTATAAGTGAGGTATCTAGCCCCTAAAGCTGCAGTCTTGCATAGCCTGGAAAAGCTTTCTGGGTAGAAAGCAAGGCTACAGGTCAGACCAATTTCTGTAGCTTCACACAAAGGCCAGCTGAGGTCAGGTCATCTGTTATAAGCAGATATTTCCAGGCTGGAGCACTGGGTCCTGACACACAAACACACAGCCAGTATTTGCTATGACAGATCATTCAGCAAAGTTTGGCCAATCATAATAGGAAATTTTATGCATGTGAAGATCTCTGTATTTTGCCAAAAGTAGTTAATGTATGAAAAATATTACATAAACTTTCTGAACATACATCAAAATAAATATTACGAACTACAGGAAATAAGCTAATATGACTCCCATTAAAGTTTCAGGATTTGTTTAGGATTACTCTGATGGTTATAAAAGTGTCTCCTCTCATATCCTTCAGCTGAAGGAACAGCTTTGCCTTGGTCATTTTCTCCCCTTAAAAGCATGCCAGATTATTCTTATATCCAGCAGAACTCCTAAAGGCACAGCACAAAGTCTAGACACCTGCACATGGCCAGACCAAGTACACTGCTGAGCTGGATCCCCTCAGGTCAGAAAAACCTTCTGAGCCAATTTTCCAGTGCTGATTGATGCTGCTCCTGCATAACTATGCATAACTGAGCCTTCTAGCCACCATCTGCAATGGTCACCACGTGTCTGCAAGCCGTGCCAGCCCTTTAAAGGCAGGTGTCAACACTCTTCACCGAGCACGACGACAGCAGGGTTTGAACTTCCACTCTATGAGGCAAAGAGGGATGAAGTCACATACTTGCTTCACTTGATGTCTGTCAAGCTGCCCTTGCTGTGTTTCTGACTATACTCATTTCACAACATGATAGTGGCTGGGTATCATGACATGCTTGCAGGGTCTGTGGTGCTTTAATCTGCCTTTGATGCTGCAGTATGGACACGGCAGGCTTCATTTCACCTGCTGAGACACCTACATTCAGCTGTGAACAGAATTGCACCCACAGAACCTGACAGAATGTTCTTTGACTTCAAGGGGTTTGGGATTTTGCCCGAAGAGTGATGAAAATGACCACACATCATCTGCTACAAATTGTCATGGTTCACTCAAAGTCAACAAGAAAGTGTTTGAAAATGTTCTGAGTCTTAAGTCTACCCTGACAAGAAAATTTGCACAGCTTCATCAATCTTTCACAAGAAGTGATACAGAGATAGTGAGAGCTGAAAGATCTGAAATGAAAATGATGACAGAGGTAAAAAAAAAGAGCAATGGGAAACACTGGAACTGGGTAACTCAATGAAACAGAAAAGTAACGTGTTTAAGAATTTTGTTAAAATGAACAGAAGGGTTTTTGTAACATATAATCTCTGGCACTTAAGGCCTTGTTATTGTGTTGAAGCCCAGCATATATCAGGTTTCCAAGAGAGTTTGGATATGGATAAACAAGATCCATATCAAGGCACAGATCATTAGAATGAGGGAGGAATCCCTTTCTTTTTTAAAGAAAAATAAATTCTTATGTGATTCAAAGTATTCAATAACTATGTTTTGGACTTCCTGTACTACCCATAAATAACTAATTATTTGGCATGGAAACACTTTCCTGTTGCCCCCACAGCCATTTTCTTGGAGAGTAAGAGTGCAGGAGAAGCAAGTAGTGAAGAAGCCTGCCTCCAACTGATGCAGAACTCGTCAAGCTGACTTTGTGAGATCCTATGGAAAATAGCCTTGAGGAATACCAGCTTAACACAGGCAAAAACTCAGCTAGAATTGGCTACTGCTGTGCAAAATAATGGAAGTGTTTTTATAAATATGTTAATACAAAAGGAGGGCCAAGGAAAATCTCCATCCTTTATTGGCATGATGGGGAACATTGTCACCAATGAGGAAAAAGCTGAAGTACTTAATGCTCCCTTTCCCTCAGTTATTAACACAAAGACTGTTTATTCTCAGGGCAACAAGCCCCCTGAGCTGTTGGACTGAGACAGGGAGCAGAATAGATCCCTTGCAATCCAGGAGGAAACAGTGACCTGCTGAGCTACTTAGAGCCTCACAAGTCTATGAGGCTGGGTGGGATTCCCCTGAAGGTGCTGAAGGGGCTGGTCAAAGAACAGAAGATCTTGCCAAGCCACTCTCCATCATTTATCATCAGTCCTGGTTAAATGGGGAGGTTCCAAACAGCTGGAGGTGAGCCAGCATGATGTTCATGTACCAGAAGGGTTGGAAGGAGGATCTGGGGAACTACAGGCCTGTCAGCCTGACCTCGGTTCCAGGCAAGGTTATGGAATAGGTGCCATTACATGGCACATAGAGGACAACCAGGGTTTAGGAAAGGCAGATCCTGCTTGACCTGATCTCTTTTTATGAGACCAGGTAACCTGGTCATAAAAGAGCTAGTGGACAGGGGAATGGCTGTGGATGCATCTACCTGGACTTCAGTAAAGCTTTTGATACTGTCTCCCACAGCATTCTCCTAGAGAAGCTGGCAGCCTGTGGCTTGTACAGTGCACTCTTTGCTGGATTGAAAACAGTCTGGGGGGCCAGGCCCTGGGTGAACAGTGCCACATCCAGCTGGTCACTGGTCACCAGTGATGCTCCCCAGGACTTGGTATTGGGGCCAATCCTGTTTAATCAATGATCTGGATGAGGAGATTGAGGGTACTCTCAGTGAGTTTGTGAACAGTACCTAGTTGAGTAGGAGTGTTGATCTGCTGGAGGGCAGGCAGAGGGATCTGGGCAGGCTGGATCAATGGGGTGAGGCCCATTGGTGGTACAAGGTTAACAAGGCCAAATGCAAGACCCTGCACGTGGGTCACAACAACCCCTACAGTGCTACAGGCTGGGGGAAGTGTGGCTGAAAAGTGGCCAGGTGAAAAAAGACCTGGGGATGCTGGTTGACAGATGGCTGAATTTGAGCTGCCAGTGTGTCCAGGTGGCCAAATGGCATCCTGGCTTGTGTTAGAAGTACAGCATGGCCAGTAGGAATAGGGAAGTGATTGTCCCTCTGTGCTTGGCACTGGTGGGATGCCCCAGTGTTGTGCCCATCTCAGGCCTCTCAGTTCAGGTAGGACATTAAGGTGCCAGAGGGACTCCAGAGAAGGACAATGAAGGTGGTGAAAATTCTAGAGAGTGACTCATGTGAAGAGTGGCTGGGGGAGCTGGAGATGTTCAGCTTGGAGAAAAGGAGGTCCATGGGTGATTTTTTTCACACTCTACAACTGCCTGAAAGGAGGTTGTAGCCAGATGGGGTCAGCCTCTTCCTCCAGGCAACCAGTGGCAGGATAAGAGGATATAGCCTTAAGATGGGTCAAGGTAGATTTAAATTGGGCATTAGGAGGAATTTTTTCACTGAAAGTGCTGTTAAGCATTGGAACAGGCTGCCCATAGAGGCAGTGCAGTTATCATCCCTGGAGGTGTTTAAAAAAACCACTGGATGTGACACTCAGTGCCATGGTCTATTTGACAAGGTGGTGATCAATCAAAGGTTGGACCCTAGGATATTGGAGTCCTTTTCCAACATGAATGATTCTATGATTCTATGATCCCATTGTCTGCAGCCTTTCCTGGGTGGGAGATTACCACAGGAAATTCTAATGTGCGCAGAGGACCCAGCATAGAAAGTTTAAATAACTCTTCCAAGGTCATATATCAAATCGAGGAGCACCTCCTGGGCCCCCAGGTGTGTATTTTTGCCAGTGCTGCCTGTCTCCTAACACAGAAACACATCTAAAAAAAATGAGGGTGGGTCCCCGTGGGGCTTTTTCTCCATACATGCAATCAGACATGCCTTTTATCCCTCTCCGCCTGCTTCAGACAGGATGTTAAACACCCTTCTGTCTGGTGTCTGCCCTGCCACACAGCCCTGGTCAAACCTGGGAGCCAGTGGAGAAAGGCTCTCCTGCCCTCAGAACCATCATTTGGAAAAGGGAAAAGGGAAAAGGGAGGGTAGCAGTGCTCATGCAGAAGGGAGCGATGCTCCAAAATCCACAGGCAGCCTGTGGCAGGGAGATCCCCGATGGCTGTGGGGATGGCATGGTGATACTCACAAAATGCAGAGGAAGTGCAGGGCTGAGCATGCACAAATTGGCCTGGTCAGGGTTGAGGTGCTGCCAAACCAGGAGCCAGGCCTGCTTTCCTCCTGTGCCCAGCATCAGCTTAGAGAACACCAAGTTTCCCAGTGCAGGCAGGGGATACTGGGGTGGTTTTCCAGCCTTTGGCAGCTCAAGGCACACAAACCTCACAGGGGTGGGCTCATCTCACAGCCATCTGGACTAGACTATTCTTAAATAAAAGCACAATTTTCATAAATATTTGCTGACTCCGCCAGTTAGGGAGTGTAAAAAATTCAAGCTATTGCAGAATTTGGGGTAATTTGCAAGCTTTAGTGTTGCAAGAACATAAATAGAGAAGTGCTGTTATTTGAAGAGGAAGGAAAGCTGTATAAAGTGTTTTAGAGGATGGTTTGAATGTCTTTAAATATAACAACTAATTTCCTTGTCTGAAAATTTTCACTTTAGAGTCACACTAGGCAGAAAGTTTTTTTGCAGG
This sequence comes from Anthoscopus minutus, assembly GCA_013399455.1. Lineage (NCBI taxonomy): Eukaryota > Metazoa > Chordata > Aves > Passeriformes > Paridae > Anthoscopus > Anthoscopus minutus. The sequence goes on along the minus strand of VWYI01046139.1, from coordinate 36,106 downwards.
TATTTATTGTATTATCAGACATGAAGGTTTCTTTTAGCCCCCAAATAAATTAATTAGTGTTAGAGATTTGTAAACATTCTAAGATTTAATTTTTTAATGAAAGCATTGTCAGTGTTCAATCTTGTAAATGCTTGTTGAGCAATGTCTTGAAGAGACAGACAAGGTACACAAGCATCCTTGCAAAACCTGCTCCCAAACCCAGATTCCCTGGTTGGTGAATTCACCTATGCAGAAAATGTCAATATGGTATTCCCACAAGATCCAGCATGAAAATCATCAGAGAGTCTCCCAAAGCCAGCTCTTCCCCACTTCAATCCCAAACAAAAATCTTAATGGTAAATGTATTATGTTCACTTAGTCTTCAATAGAAATAGCAGTTTGTTCTCAAATGATGAAACAAACCTTACCTCTCTCCCCCAGATCACAGGAAATGACAATATAAAAGATTCATCAAGGTGAAGTTTGTGAAAGCTTAAAAGAATTTAAGACCTGCTTCTAAAATCAGCTGCTAATGACAGAGGCCCCTAAATTTACATAGTTAAAAAAATATTAATAGTGAAAAAAAAATCAGAAATCTGCAAGTGACTGAGGACTCTTCTCAGTGGAAACCACTGCAAGCTAAAGCTTTGCTAAGGTGTCAGTGACAAGTGGTGTGTGTACAAGTTTTATCAAGATACATATTCCAGACATGTAGAAAACAGGACCAATGGTTTGTACCTCAAGGAAATGATGTTGTACACTGATGATTATTTTATACATCTTGTTGTTTCTATTGAAACATGAAAGCACTTGTCTTTATGCAGTTTCCTCTATCTGTGTCAACAAGTTGTAAACTGATTTTCCAGATCCTTTTACAGTCAAATGTTATTTAAAAAGGACTGTAGTGTATAGAGAGCAGAGCAGCCAAAGGACAATTGCAAATGTGCAGATTGAAGGAAGCTGTATCATAGGCAGCGAGGAACATACTGGCCTGGTTTTTTTAACTAATAAAAATTTTGAGAGAAGATAGCTGATCTTCTTCTTGCTGTATGATTTCTCTTCACCTGGAAGAAGAATCCTTTGCTAACAACAAAGCAAAGCTGTTTGCAGAAAACAATTCTGCTCAGCCTTCCTGATCCTGTCTGCAGAGGAAGGAGGGAGGCAGCAGGATATGTTGCACATGTGTTTAAGCCTTTGCATGGTTGTCAAGGAAGTGGTATGAACTTCTGGGAAATCCACAGTTCCTCTTTAATATGTCAACACACTAACAGTGTTGTGCAGGCTGTGTCTGGCTGTGCAAGCAAGGTGATGTTTATATGGCTGGATAGTGATAACAACACCTGGATAAGTTCTGATTCCTTCTGGAAATATCATCTTTCCATATGAGTGTAAGCACACGTGTTGACTTAATTTATCCTTACTGGCATGCTTTTGTTACAGGACACCATTCAGCAAATTCAACTTGGAAGTATGGAATGTTTTTATCTTTGATCAAAACCCACTGTACAGTGCTTCTCCTTCATAACACATCTTGAGCTTGAGAACAAGCACTCTTTTTATAATCCTGTCAATCCCTCAACAAATGCTGGAGAAGTCTTGGAAAACTTGGAAGTCTAAATTATGCAACATTTTTCCTCCTGTTCTCTGCCTGGGAAGGGCCACTTGCCTGCAGCAGGGTTTTGAGGTGGGCCTCCAAGAAGAGTCCCTGGATGCTGCCCTCCCTCTCAGCACCCACACATGGAGTGGGTGGCCCACAGTGAATGTCAAGGACCTGCTACAGGGCAAGTGCAGGTCAGGGACTGTGGGGGCCACTAGTGAGAGGGGTCAGAATAACTTCCTATGCTGTTTTTTGTCCTTTCAGTCATCTCTTAGGGCATAAGCTCTAATAACCCAGTATATCACAGCACAGGAAAGTGCTGCCACCCTGTGAGACTCTGGCACAGCTCAGCTCTTCTACAGGCAGAGGGAATAACTAAATTGTTTTTCACTGCCACATGAGGAAGAGCCAGGGCCAGCCCAGTGGTCTTACCAACAAGACTTGGATCAATACTCAAGGACTTGAAAAATTATTTTTCTGATTACAAAGTCTTCAGAAATATCTGGAATTGCCAAGGAAAATATATTTTCTTATACCTTGAGGTTATTTGTCAAATGTTGAAGGTGGGATCCTGTATAATATTTGGTCTATTGGTTTTCTCCTGTGCTTTTCAGAATGAACACACCACAGCCAAGCTTTTGATCTCTTTAGGCAAAACAGCAATAATCAACATTCATGTTTTGAGAGATTTCAGTGATAAATGGGTTGAGATTTGGGGGTCAAAGTTACCTTTTTACATTCCTTCTGCACCACTGGCTTGGAATGCACTGGAAAACCTCTGCACCTACTGGGCATTTTTTTGGCCATGAACATGTTTCCTAAATACTACTTTGAAGTGATGACAGAAGCTAAGAATAATCCCAAGACCTTGTTTTACAGTTTTGACTAAGATTGAAGCATAAATAAATTAAACTCATCGCTGGGAACAGCAAATGAATTTTTTCACAATTCTGTACCTCTGTGTAGCTTTCCTTATTTTCAAAGGCCACTTCCTGCAGCTTATTTATTTTTATGCCAGCTCTTGTGGCTTTGTCCCTGAGTGATCCACTCCACCCTGAGAGACCTCACTAGAAATTCCAGGTATGTCTCAACGCAAAGTTTGCGAATTCTCCCAAGTCTCCAAGAAACCTTCTCCCTGCCCGACTTCCCCAATTACTTTCCATTTGGTTATAAGTTGTGGTTTTGTCAGTGTTCTTTCCAGTGTTGACCCCAGGCACCAGAAACATGCCGTGGCCAGTCTGATTTCAGCCTACAAGAGCAAATATCTGCTTCCTCCTGTGCTGTGCAGAGAGAACCAGCTGGGGCTGAGTCACGCCTGGTGGAACTCTGGGTGGTGCTGTTATAGGGGAAAAGTCATTTGGAGGAAAGTGAGACCAAAAAGTCAAGGGAGAACTAGAAATGCTGCGCATCAGCAGAGGTGCAGAGACTAGAAAGTGCTGGCTGGATTTGCACAGCAGTGTGGTCAATCAGCACCAGGGCTGTGCCTGGAAACCTCAGTGCCACCAGCACCAGTGAGATCTCAGAGATGCACTTGGGTACCCCACGGAGAAGTAGATGAAGGAAGAGATTGGATTGGAAGAAGAGAGGATTCAAAAGAAAATGGAATTGGGTTCTAAAGTGAGGCAGAAAGCAAGCCACAGTTTTCAGGATGTCCATCCACAGAACATTGAGCCTTCAGGGCTGGGATTGGAAGCTCAGCAGCAGTGCAGCAGAAAGCTCTCCAGTTCTCTATCCTTGCCTGTTTACTCTCATATTCATTCAATTTTACTGTGATGGCATTTTAAAATCAGACCTAGTCCCACGCAGGAGGGAGGCACACTCTGCACAGGGATGGGGCCAAGTGCCAGGAGCAGGGCCAAGAGCTCCTTGTTCAAGCTTCATAGCAGGGGCTATGACTCACACGACTCCACCTGTGTGAACCCCACCAGATGAGGTAGCATGGAAGGACATAACAATAATGCTTTTATGGAAGTTTTGTGTTTTATTTTTTTTCATCTTGTGAATCTAGATCCTCCTGCTCCTACTGCACAAATATCTTGGGTCATCTCTTAAGAGTTTTCTGTTTAATAAAGTTCAGTTGTAGTAGATTAAATTTACATCACTGGTGAGTTGAGCATTGTTTGCCATTTTCTAATTAATAGCTTAAAGAATTTATTGTTGCATAGAGGATATTCATATGCTTTGTGGTTCATCTTTCCTCTCCGAGTCACATTAATTCTTGCATCTGAAGTTTGTTCTATATTTTGTGGCAGTAATGCAGATAAAATGCTTGTAACACCAAATTGCCAGGATATTTATAATCCTAATTTAATCCATGAAACACAAAGGAGGCCATGCTGTGCTTGGGGTTTAAACCAAGCACTCGGTACCCCTTTGTCAGGATTCCCCCGACCCGGGGGGTGCTGAGGTTTTGCAACCCCCAAGGAATTGTGTTACCCACAAACGAAGCAGACAGGCTTTGCTTTTGGTCTTCAAAGGTTGTTTATTATTTTCTTATCACAAGCTTCGAGCCAAGGATGGCACAGGCTCTGCACTCTTGGCAAACACGCCAGTAAAAAGAAGGAAAGGCTCAAAATGTCTGAATTAATACAAGATAAGGTGACCAATTATTTGACACCACATTCTTAAGACGTCTGTTGTTATCACTTTACTACCAATACCTAATTATTTGTCTGTCTACACAACACCTGCACTGCAGCCAATGCTATCAAATAATTTTGTGCTCCCAACACTGCAGAACATGGAGTAGGTGAAGAAGAAGGGAAACTGAGGCAACGCCCACAATTCTCCATCTTGAATCCTCACCTACATCCATACTACATAAAACCCAAAATATACATTTTTCACCGAGTGACAAACTACCAACTATACTACTACCTAATTCACAAACTGGTTTGCACTCCAACCCAAAGCTTTGGAAGCTTTCTCCATGGACGGAAGGTTGAAGGTTGAAGGTGGGATCCTCCATGGACGGAGGTCAAAACCAGTGTTTTCCTGGGGGTCAGGACCTTCCAGCACAGGCAGAGAAATATTCCCTGTGTCCCTAATTTCCACACCCCTTGGCAGCGGAGCTCTGATCCGCGTCCCTCGGCTGTCACAGCCGCAGCTGGGCCGATGGCTGCCGGCGGAGCCGAGCGTGACAAAGATCAGCTGCAGCCACCCGCGGGCAGCACGTCACCCCCGTGTCGTCCCTTCCACCTGAGCAGGCTCGGACACCGCCTGGAGCCGCAGCATTCCCAGGGAAGCAGGGAGCCGCAGCCGCCCCGCTTCCAGCCGCGCTTTCCTCTGTCTCCGCACGGGCAGTCCCGGGCTCCGGAGCCCTCCTGGCCCCAGCCACGCTCCCGGACATGTGGCTCTCGCAAGGACATCACTAGATGGCGACAGAAGTTGTAAAACCGAGTCGGAGTCTCCTGAGGTTTTGCCCAAGGCTGCGGTTCAGTCTTTAGGCGAACCCTAAGGGGGCAGGACCTGCAGCCCGTGCTGCTGAGGTGTCTCTTTAGCTCCGGCCGTCCCCGCTTTCCTTCCCAGGGAGCCAATACGCCACGTTGTGCTGTACCTCTGTTCCAAGGCAAGATTCCAGCGCGCTGGGCTGGAGATGCTCCAGAGGTAGCTGGAGGGCCTCTCGTGTGCAAGGCTATGCGAGGTAATCATGTCCCATTACAGCTGCTGCTGCTCCTGCACTTGGCTGAGTAACCTGAGCTTGGTCAAAAGACCAGAATAATAATGCTGAGGTGCCCAGAGTGGCATTTCCCACATCATTCGGGAATATCAGTGGCTGGGCTCACTCCTGGGCTGCAGGATGCTGACTGCTCACCAGTCAGCCATCCCCACAGCTCTGGCCTGGGGTATCTCCATTCTGCACCCAGGCTTAGGCTTAAGCATGCAAAAAGGGTGAGGAGAAAAAAGGAAAAAAAAAAAGGCGGAAAAAAAGTCATAAGTGGAGAAGCCAAGAAAAATTAAATTTAACTTTATATAAAATAGAAGCCATCTTCAGGGAAGTCTCTTGCCATTCTGGGTGTTAAACTATTCTCTGAGGAAGCTGTGGGAAGCATATCTTCTTATTATATGCTGTAAACATGATTAATTTGCTTTTTTGTATTAATGAACCCTATGATTCATTGCTGTCAGACAACCTGCAGAGAGTTTAATTTCCAACTGAATTTTTAAAAAATGGTTTGAGCAAATTGTTGGTGTTTTCTGGCCCATAAGGCAAAACTGCAAAGTCACAAAAAAGTTGATTTTTGAAACATCTTCGGAATATTACCGAAATTGTTATTTTACTGCTGCTTGCTGTGCTCTGCTCTAGGAGCAGAAGTGGCATCTGTGAGAGATGAAAGGTCACTGCAACACAGCAGGGACAGCAGGACTTGTTGGGGCACTGGAACTTGACCCCTGCTCCTCCAGTCTCCATAGCACATCAACATGATATTCACAGAACTGCAGGGACATATTTTGATAGCCTTAATATGTTCCTTTGGTCCAGATTTCCCTAGCAAACTCAGGAAATATCTGACCCCCTCAAGAGCAGATTGTCTCTTCCTGGCAGTCAAGGTGGAATATAGGGACAGGCAGGGTCTGGTGGCCTCTGCAGCATGGAAATGAGTCCTTTCAGTGCCAGGGTGAAACCAAGGACAAAAGCAATTTCCCAGGGGCTTCATGTTCTTGTACCACCTTCTAAGTGCCCTGTCTGTTTTATATACCCTGAATCCACACGTCATACAGGAGGATCTGGATGAAATTGGACCCAGTGAGCTAGATAGAAAGAAGAGACCATGGTCTAGATGACAGTCTTTTGGTTTCTAAGTGCCAAGTCTCAGCCAGAGAGCATATCTGCATAGACTTCCCAGTTTTTATCTGCTCAGTGGCTTTATGAGCAGGACAGTGCAGAAGGATACCAGGCTATTGGGAGCAGAAGTAACTCACCAGCATCTTGAGAACCTGCTGCAGGGGAAGGAGTTGCACCAGCTGCTGAGCCACCCTTTCAGCCATGGCTAGGTCATTTTCAGGAGAAAGAGTCTTTTGGTGGCACTGAGACCAAAGAAGATAATTGCCCCTGCAAAAGTGTCTCAACCACTGCAAGGCCCAGTAGGCAGAGCACTGCCCTGCAGGGCCCTGGGGAAATGCATCAGGGAGCATCTGCTGTGCTGGGGCAGACAGCCTGGCATGTGCCCCTATTACCAGGCTGCTATCAGCATGGTTTGTTTTTTTTATCAGGATGGTGCTCACAGGTGACAGCCCAAATAGTTGCTCTGTCTTTCCCAAAAGTGGAAGCCCAAACCACATACTCTCCCACCCTCAGTCACTGTTCATAAGCCAGGTGGTTTTTTTAAGAAAACATGTTGTTGTACTGTTTGAGAGAATTTTATGGGTTTTTCTGTCACTGTTTCTCACCTCTTGTGGTAGTCCAGGTGTGTTAGTACCCACCAAGCATCTAACTGTGACATGGTCAAGCGTTGGAAATCCTGGAACGTCACAGAAGCCATTAAAAGCGCATTTCTGTTTACAGGGTGGTTTATGAAGAAAGAATGTAACCATGTTGTGTCCTTCCCAACCTGCTCCTCGAACTGGCAATGGGAGGTGAAACACAGGAACAGCCTGAGAGGGGAGTGAGAAGAGGCACAGCCCAGTGGTGAGAGGGCTGGGAGCAGTAGAGGAGCCCTTGGTGGGGGAGCACCAAGGAGACAGAGGGCAAAACCCTCAGGGCGCCTCTGGTGTGGGTGCAAGGGCAGAATGTTGCCTAAAAAGGGGCTGGCGCACCAAAAACTCACCCACAGTCTGGGATGGGCTCCTGCCAGGCCCAATGATGCTGCTGGATGCTTCCCATGGTTCTAGAGGGTTGTCTGAGGGAAGGTTGGAATTGTATCACCTGCTTTTCATACCAGTAGAAACTGCTGACAAACCCCTGCTTACCCTGGCAGGACTGAGGCTGACTTGGCAAGCAGGGTTCTGCCAAAACCAGGGGCTTGGAATCAAATGTCCCCTGCCTGGTGCCAGGGCAAGATCCTGAGAATTCCTCCCTGAAGGACATGTGTACCTGGGAAAAAGGGAAAAGGAAACTCCCTCAAGCTCCAAAACTGCATTTTTGCCATTCACTGTCAATGTCAGCCACTCGGATAATCCCTGCATTTAGGTGGGCACTCCCCAGCCAGACTAGAGGCAAGTAACCTGTCTCTCACGCCATACACTGGCAAAAATAACTGTAGTGACATCAGCCTCCTCCCTTCAGGCACCACTGAAAGCTCAGGCTAATCCAGGAAGTTTTAGGTTTGTTTTTTTTCCATTGGTAGTTTAAGGGAGTGAACGTATTTCTCTTTCTCCCGTCACTACCATTTTCGTGTGTGCTGGAGCTTCTGGTTTCCAGTTGCCACTGAAAGCAGAAGTGAAAAACAGAAAGAAAATCTTTTCTCGGGGTATTTTAAGTTCAAGCAAAGTCAGGAGGTTTTAGAAACATAACAAGGGCACCATGAGATCATTTGGTTTGTGCTTAGCTGAAGGCAAATCAAACTTTGACTTGCCTATCCTATGAACTAGCCACAATTTCTCCTCCCTCCCAAGTACCTGCTCTGTATCAGCATCCACAGCTCAGTCCCAGTTTTGCCTAGCAGAAGGTGTTTATGAATAATAATATACTGCTCTTCAGTCAGAAGTTCTGTCTGAAGGTCTCAGAAGAATTGTAACATTTAAAATTGTAGATTTAAATTTTGCCAAAGTAACAACAGAGTCACTCTTTTGTACAGATTTGTGTTGGCCACCCAGAGATGCAGTGGCAGGGATGAAAACAATGCTGAAGTAGCTTAGCTAGAGGCACAGCTGTGCTTCAGCAGTTCACCCAGCTGTCCTCCCAGCTGTCCTCTTACTGCAGACCAAAGATGCATAGGGGGACCAAATCTTGAACAGCCTCTGGTAACTTCAGTCATTCAAATACCTTGAGAAGTGTTGGAATAGATCCAACAGAAGGCCTCTGATTTTTGCTGTTGCTCTAAATCAGCCCTGTGTAGAATGCTGTCATATAGTGAAGATGGCCTGGACCCAGAAACCAAAGATGAACAAAGAGGTTTCAGGGAAAAAACCCCAAAAGAGCAACTGGTCAGGATGGAGGCATGATAGTCAGACCCATTTATCTGCCTGTACACTTCTTATGAGGGAGGATGACATCTTTCTGTGCAGAGCAAACATATTTGGCAAGAGGAATGACACCAAGAGAAGATTTGAAAGTGCAAAGATCATCTGAGAGCAGTGAAAACCTGCAGGTTTCCTTTGTTAGACCAAATGACTCTTCATACTGGATTAGGCCAACACAACTACAGCAGACTCACAGCAAAGAAGTTTAGGTGATGTCCAGTGGAGTTTTCTGGCCATAAAAAGGAGTGTGAAGCCTCACTGCAAAGTGAAATTTTGGCAATGTGAGAACTTAAAGGCATTTACAACATGAAATCTGCGTAGCTGAAAGACTAAGCTTTAGAGGCTCGATCTATCCTAGCTGATCCTAGTCAATACCTCAAATTTTTTTAAGAAAGAAAACTTTAAAACTTAGATTTGGACAGGGAATTTTTCATGCAGCCTCTGATATATCAGAGGAACTTTCCATTCAGCTCCAAGTTTCAGTTGCTGAAAAATCTAATTTGCCATGCCTACTCTTACTCGACAGAAAGAAAATAGTAAGATAGAGGAGTAGGATATACAAGAAGTCCAGAGGGCAAGAGAATGTGCATGAAGGAGAAAGGAAGTAGTCATGCTGATAAGGGCAGCTATTAGAAAAATGTTATAGTAAATGAAAGACTTGTACATGCTTCCATTAAGAAATACGGAGATGAAAGAAAGAAAAGAAAGAAAAGAAAGAAAAGAAAGAAAAGAAGGAAAAGAAGGAAAGAAAGAAGGAAAGAAGGAAAGAAGGAAAGAAAGAAAGAAAGAAAGAAAGAAAGAAAGAAAGAAAGAAAGAAAGAAAGAAAGAAAGAAAGAAAGAAAGAAAGAAAGAAAGAAAGAAAGAAAGAAAGAAAGAAAGAAAGAAAAGAAAGAAAGAAAGAAAAAAATCATTCATAAATGCAGTCAGCCCAGGTAATAAAGCAGAGGGAGGGAGTATCTTGATCTTCCGGTGAAAGGCAAGAAATCAACAAATGCAGAGATAATAGCAGCAGAAATCTGACTTTGAAGTTGTAGGGTCAATATTGAGCAGGGAAGAGAATAGTACAGGGGAAGGGATGGAAAGATTTCCTCCTTTTGGGAATGGGAAAGAAGGTTATTTAGATGGGTATAAAAATCAATTTGTTGCACTGGTAATAAAAAAGTTCTAGTAGGGCAGTGTTAGGAATCTGTTATAAATTTCTTAAAGTTAAATTTGCTTTGTGATAGTATGACACTTTTGGAGACCAGCAGGTATTTTTTTTTCCCTTGTGTACTGGATAATCCAAGGTGCAGGGCCAGTGTGTGACATCCATCCCTGCTGCAGAACCAGACATGTCCCTGTCACATTTCACCCCTTCTTCTAGGGGGAAGCTGTTGTATGCCCAAGAGCTGTCTCTTTGGTTTCATGACAGATGATGTAGGAGAGAAAAAACCACGGAGCCCTTGGTAGTCAGAGCAGCAGAAAATGGGCTCTGGGCTGGCAGGGCCATTCCCTACCCAGGTGTAAGTGATGACACGCTTACAGGCTATACACTATGCAAACCCCCAGCAAGCAGAACATGCAGAAGCTGTTTGGAGAAGCACCTCTGGAGAGAAATAAGAAGGTGTGGAAAGATTCCAACCCTAATGGGATGAGTTGGTAGCTGAGTGAGAGTTTCAGGTGTCAGCAGGGACCTACAGGGGCAAGGAAAAGGCTCTGAGATGGTGCCTTGGGCACCTCAGAGCAAAGGCAAAGTGAGAATGGTCATGAGGCATGTAAGATCAGTGAAAGGTTATGAAAACTAACAACAAAGTACGGGCTAAATGAAGTGGAAAAAAAACTCCCTGGTGGGACTCTTCCTCTTTTGTGCAAGGGCTGCTGTGTGATGCAGCAGTGCTGGGGATGTTGCACAAAACCAGCACAACAGCAAAGACATTTTCCCCTGACAGTATTTTTACTACATCCTCTTAGTTTCTCTGTAGTTCTAGATTTTCTCCAGTTTCTAGGGAAGTCTAGGCATAAAGAAAAAACAGACAGCTTTTAGACATGATCAAGGGCCAGTATCAGCTGATCAGGTGCTGGACATCAGTTCCTATGTCCTTTTTAGGATTTAGCTGCAGACACCTTCCTCCTTTGAGCTCTCAGGAAATCCCCAGGCTATAAGGCAAAAAATAAAGCTAGCCTAGATTTTCCAGAGTACGGAAAGGCACCTGAAAATATAACAGGAAAAGACTTTTCTCTGCATTCAGTTAAATCTGAAAGTGTTTTTTAAATCAAATTTTCCTCACTGCCACCTCATTTCTGCATTCATTTCACACGTAAGAAAACATCAACCTGAAAGAGATTTTCCCAAGAAAATTGTCAAGAAGGTGCAAACTGGAAGCAGCACCTTGCTGAGGGGTCTCCTCCCTTTCTTCCTTCATGTTGGCTCACATTGTCCAAGAAATGTCGGTGGTCAGAGTGGGCAAGTCACAGGGAAGGTGGGCAGGGGAGTAGTAACACTTTGGAGCCTGGGAGTGCTCACACCAGCTGCTGCAAGTACACCAAAACCACTGGGGCATCGGGCAGCAGCCTGGGACAGGAAGCAAAGCCTGGGTCTCATTGCTCCATACAGGAGAAGGATGAGAGCAGACAGGATCTGGCACTCCAAAAACATGGAGACATGAGACAGATGAAGCCATAGACAGGGATGTGGCTCCTAGAGTGGCCAGCACTATGCTGGGAGCATGAAGTGGGCCTGAGACAGGCAACTCCCACGTCCATCCAGCATAGCACTTCTCACTGCCCATCAGCAGAGGCAGGAAAGGACCCTCTGCTGCTCCTGCCCCAGCCCAGGGGTGCTCACAGTGCTCATACTGCCTAGCCCTGCTCAGTGCAGGTCCTCCTGCATTCCTGTGTCTCAGCAGAAATCCATGTAGCTCATGTCCATGAGGCCAGTTTTTACAGCTGGGATCTCTCAGCCATGGCATTTGGGTCTTGTATTTCTGAAGTACTTCATCCACTGTTCTCCATCCCTCCTGCTCTGAGGGCAGGACAGGGCAGAGGAGCTGAAGGAGTTTCTGTGAGGAGTCCTTTAGCTTGTCTTATTCAACAGTTAGACAAAATGATAATTATTTCTTTCATCTTTTAGGGTTCTGAACCATTTCTCGTCTTTATCTCACACATGTGCTCCATTCATTTTGCCCCACACTAGATCTTTCTCTTCTATCCAAGCTGCAGCAAGGCTTGAGCCCCAGGACATCTCCACCATCCCACAGAGATTCCCCAAAACCTCACTGTGGAAAGCACCTCAGAGGCCGGGGAACCACTCTGGGGGAGGCACAAGACAGGGAACTGCTGAAATATCCAGCTCAAACTGGGGAGAGCCACATTCCCACTGCAGTCCTGAGGGCCAGAGCTTTCCTCTTAGTGAGGGACACCTTTTACCAAGCAGGACAAATGCAGAAAGATCTCCTGTTCCTGAGAGCAGGCCTGTGCAGTCAGAGGTGTGACACGAGGAGTCAGCGACGCACCAGGAGCAAACTCGTGAGAGCTGTGGAGCTTGTGAATAATCCTGCATGCAACTCCCAGGGATGGAAAGCTGTGTGGAGCTCATCACTAGAGCAGCATACCTCCTTAAGTGCATGGCTGCATGTTGACCCAGCAGACATGAAACAGGTGGGCTCTCTATGGGGCTTCTGAGGTGCATGCCCAGGACTGTGCTGCCTGCTGCTGGGGAGGAGATAATTGTAAGGATACTGCTATAAATGGCAGGGCTCCAGTGGCTGAGTGACGAGCTCAGCTGCCATGGCTGGACTGGGGCAGGAGCAGGCTCACTGAAAGCAGGCAGCTTGCCTGTTTTGTTACCTTGACAGCTCCATACAGACTGGTGGGATGTGGACAGGTGCAAGGCAAGAGACATGGAAGAATCACCCTAGCAAAATTATGTGCCTTAGGGTACCTGAGGGCAGGGTAGCACAACCTGCACTGTTCCTTTTCTTAGAGAAGATGAGGATTTTAGAGTGAGAAACACCAGCCTGCTCAGCATGGCACAGAGAGAGACCTGCTAGCTAGTGTCCTGAACAGTGGGAAGTACTAATTAAGGCCAGAAAAGGTCTTATTTCAAATAAAAAAGAAACTTATGTGGATAAATGCACTAGGCAAATAGAGAGACTACATCCTGTGTCTCTGGTCAGCTTCTTCATGCACATTTCCTTTTGGTGCGTGCATCACCCAATGGCTTTGACTCACATGTTGGCACTGGAACAGTTTTGGGTGTACTGTCTCGTGTCCTGAGAGGAAATGAGGTGGAGACACTGACATTGCTTGGAAAGTGGAAATAATCTTTAATCATTTGTCTCTGCATTACAGCCATGTGCTGGTGCCCCCACAGGACACCCTGTGCCTGAGGGAGCCGCCCTCAGCACCAACTGGTGGGTAGCACAGGACCTGATCCTAAAACCATTGGCTTCCCAAAGTATCTGATATCCAAACCAGCCCAGCACTGGCAGGGCAGCTGTCCTAGGGCACAGGTCACTTCTGCTCTTCAGCACATTTTGGTACACAGTGCATCTCTGCCAAGTATTGTACCTCTGCCTAAGGCTTGTATTCTTCCAAGCTTTTTGCCTGCCTCTTCCCACAGGGAGCCCTGCAGGGGCTCTCAGGAGAGAGGGGAGTGGCTTTCATACCACAGAGCTATGATGTGGGCTTTACTACTCAGAAAAAGGCACTGAGGTCCTGGCTGTCCCTCTCCCAGTGACTTTGGGGGAGAGGGGACAGAAGGTGACAGTCAGGCAGAGAAAAGCACGGGAGGACAATGCCCCACGGCATATCAAAAGTTTCTTGAATGGGGGAAACAAGTTTCCTTCTGTAGCTTCCTCTGGGCACAAGGAAAAGCCAGAAGAATTGCAGGGACAGAGAATGAAAAACACTGTGTCTTGAGAAGGTGAAATTTATAAAATCCATTCCTGAGATCTTGCAAGATTGGGTAGGAAGCTGAGGTAATCAAGCACAGAAGAGGAAGGATCCCAATGCTCTGGACATCAGACAGGGGCAAGGTTGAAGGAAAATGCTGAAGGGAGACAAGGTTTGCCTTTTTGTGCCTGCTTTTTCTATGTGTCAGCCTCTAACCTTGTCTCCAAAACATGGGTCAGTGGGAAACAGGGTGTGGGGTGGCCCAGCTTTTTTCTGCTTCTCTTCAGGTTTCAGGTCCACATGGATCAGGAAGTATCTCTAGTCCAAGCCCCGCTCCACATAGGGTAGGCTGCAAGGTCACTATGAAGAGTAAAACAGAGTACAGTAGAACTGATAAAGGTGCTGATATCTTAGGCCAGATCGAGCAGAAACTGTGGGAGAGACAGATGCAGGTAAGTGCTCCCTGGGCAATAAATGACCAAGAAACATGTTGTGAAACTTTGTGATAAGATAATGTTCACTACCAGGTGAAGTGATGTCATGAAGAATGTGTAGCGAATGGAAATTGTTACCAAACATAGAATCCTATGTAAGCGCCATACAAGTAACCCTATATAAATGCCTGTATACTCAATAAAATTGGCTTCTGGTCTCGACTCAGACGTCTCTGTCTCTCAGCTGCCAATAGGTCACACTCAGTTATTTGGGCTATTCCATTCAAGCTTTGAAAATATATCCCCATGTCTGTCAAAATAAAGATTTCCAAGCTTAAAGCAACCTTATAAATTAGGCTTGAATTTGTGTCTGCAATCTTATGCACCGAGCTGCTTGTTTGTATTTTCAAAACTCTGGTGTGAAACTGTTATGTCACTGTCAGTGCATGACTTCAGCTGAATAATCCCTCAAGGGACTGGGGAGAGGAGCACCCGTCCGGGAATGTTCAAGAGACAAGTCATCCTCAGCAGGCCCATATTTAATAGTTGGACATGTTCCCCTGGTGTCTAACCTCTGCCTCATTTCTCAATCTTTCAGGAGCAGAGGTGTTCGTGCTGGGACAACATTTACAAATACACCAAGAGTATCGTTTCAAAGAAGATGATCTATCTTCTTGGCTTCTGGTACTAATTACTCCTATAAGAAGCTTGATTCTGACACAATGACTTATAGCAGCCCTATCCAGTTCAGCAAAACACTTCCTAAATATGAATAAGAGCCTTTCTGATCAAAAAGGAACAATGAAGTACTACCACTATTGCACTATTATCACTATTATCACTATTGCAAAAGCTAGAATAGTATCTAGTGACATGTAAAAGTTGGGCATGCAAAACATTAGAGTCTAAGGGAAGGCAAAATTCCAGCAACAACAGTTGGAGTTAGCTGAAGTTTGCAAGGAGCTAAAGTTTGGAAGGAGCACTGTATGTCCTTGCATAAATACAGAATTTTCCTTCTTTCCCCAGGCCGCTAAATAATGAAAGGTCTCTACTGCTGCCTATATCCAGCAATAATGATGGATAAGATGATGGTTTCGTTTCCCATGTGTCCCAACAAGTGGTCTGGAGGGAAAAAGAATATAAGTGGCTCTTGCCCAAGACCTGCCTATGGAGGGGTTTGCTGAGTGGTCCCTCCCGTCCTCTGGAATGCCAGAACCAGGGGTGTGCAGGGACAGGCACGTGTACTAATTCTGACTTCAGGGGTCTGAATGCGCAGCTCTGCCCCAGCAGCCACCTGACAAATCAGCTTTGGAAGTCATTCTTCTTTCACCATGGAAGAGAGAATGCTTCTAGCCCCATTTACAAATTTGGTAGAAGCAGAAGGAAATACCACACCTCCTTTTGAGAAATGTGTGCTCAGACACTCCTTGAGGCCTCCTTCTTCCAGGTAATTTCTGACTTCCTATCAAATCTGCACTTAATACAGAGAAGGGCAAGAGAAGATGACACAGCTAATACTAAAGTCTTGCTGCAAGGCTGGAAAGTACAAGCTAACTGGGGTGCTTGCATAAAACAGTGCGTAAAGGGAGACAGATCTTCCCAAACATTTTTGGCATTATTTGGCTTATTTCCCTTCCTGGAAATGTTGCTCTTTTGGCAAAATGAGTTGCTGATATATTGTAGCCAAAGATGTTTTCATATTTCTAAGGAAGAACAAACTTAACCTCAAAGGGTACTTGTTGCTTGCTTTAAAATACACTTTCTTATGTAGAATATAGTCTGATTTTCCCTGAAGACAATCCAGTGAATACTTGGAAATGCCATGGTGTTTGTCCAGCTCTACCTACGACAGTGATATCTGGTCTTCTGTTCTTTCAAAACCACCTACACTCAAACCCATACATGCCCCTCCTTAGAGGGTGTGCAGAGTGGGCATGGAGCCAGCTAGACCAGTCATCCCATGGGATCTTTAGACTGCTTTACAAACATGTCCCCTAGTGGAAGCCTTTGCTGGCTTCTTGCCATCTCTGCGTGCCAGAAAATACAGCCATGGTCCTCACAGTACCCAGCCCCAGTGTCCCAGGGATCCAGACTGGGCCACCAGCATCTAGGGGATGCCAGCACCGTGTCACTGTGCTCCTGTCATCCTTGGGGCATGGCCATGCTTCTGGCTCTGCTCAGGACAACAGCTGGAACCAATCACCTCCAGGCACTGTGCAGGAGCTCAGTGGGAGAAAGAGTCAGGGGCCCCTAAACAGCTCCACCTGTGCCACTTCTGGCAGATGCCATCTGCGGGGCTGGTGGCTCAGTGCAGAGGCAGATCCGTGTGCCAGCATCCCACAAGTCCCTCTGCATCTGTGCCAGAGGGCCACCAGGCTGGCTGGCACTGCAGGGTGTGCACTGCAGTGACTTGTGGGGACCAGGCAGAGCTGCAGAGGCATCTGAGCACTGTGAGATGGGAGGGAAGCTGCGTGGGTGTTGGGGAACCAGGTCAGGCTTGGAAGCTAGCATTATGCACAAAACTAAGGAGAGAGTTAATTTGTTGGGGGGGATCTCTGTCCCACTAGTGAACAAAGGCTCCTGAAGGAGCATCTGCAGAGATGGTGGGATACAGGCACAGGCTCTGCTCAGGGCCAGCACTGCCATGAGCTTACCTGTACCAGGACAACATGCAGCAGCTCTTGCTCACTTGCAATTTAAACAGGCAAGAGAGGAGTTGACAAAGGGAAAAGACCTGTGGAAAATTCACACAGGTTTTGTAGACTTCCTCTTTGGGCAAACTGTTTCCTTGTCTCCTTTTTTTGGTTTGTTTTTTTTTTTTGAAAGGGAGAGGTGCTCTTGTTTCAGCTGGAATAAAATTATTTTTCTTAATAGCTGGTACTACTAAGTTTTCCTTAGTGCAGTGTTTTGGATTTAAAATGAAACTCATGTTGGTAACACACTGATGTTTTAGTTGTTGCTAAGTAGTGCTTTCACAAAGTCAAGGACTTCCGAGTGTCTCATGCTCTGCCAGTGAGGAGGAGCACAAAAAGCTGGGAGGGAGCACAGCCAGGAAAGCTGACCCAAATTGGCCAAGGGATGTTCCACACCACAGAAAATCATGCTTAGTATATAAACTGGGGAGCTGGTCAGAAGGTGTCGATGGCTGCTCAGGGATGGGCTTGGCATTGGTCAGCATGTGGTGAGCAATTGAATTGTATATCATCCCCTTTTTTTTCATTTTATATTTTCTTTCTTTAAAATTACAATTATTATTATCACACTTAGTTTAAATTATTAAACTGTTCTTGTCTCAACCCACAAGTTTTGTTTTCTTTTCCTTTTTTTTTTTCTGAGTCCCTTGTGTTATTTCTTTCCCCCCAGGGATGGGAAGGGGTTGATCAAGCAGCTGCACAATACTTGAGTGCCAGCTGTGGTTGAACATTTAGGGAAGGGGGAGAGAAGTTGACCTTGGCTTGCTGTGAGAGTTAGAGAAGAAGGCAACCCTTTACACTGCCAGCAGCCTTGATAAGCCCCCTTGATAAGGCTGAGCACTGACTCTGTTGCACTTCACCTCTGGAGGTTTGATGGACACCTTCCTGCCACCCTGTCCTCCTGGACTGCACATGAGACCTCGTGGAGTCCCTCCCTGCCTTCTCTCATTTCCATCTCTGGTCCTTCTTTGGCTGCATGACACATCAGCACGTGACTTGCTGTGAGTACCAGGGAGGATTTAAACTTTGCAAACATCATTAATTGTTTGACTCTTTCATATTGACAAAGCTATGCTTGATGTCACAGCCTGCAAGTAGGGCGTGGTCTCTGTGCACGGACACCATGGTAGCATCCCTCCTCAGACTCCCTCTTCTCCTGCAGGAGCAAGGCTCACACTCGAGACCTGATTTGTTGGTGAGTGTGAAGCTGCCATTGCATGTAGCTTTGATGAGGATCAGATAGAGTCATTTTTTCTTGCACACATCACTCCTGGAGCATCCTCCCTTTCATAACCTCCCTCTGGACCAACCCACATGCCCCTGGGCACACTCAGGCTGCCCCTGTGGCCATGCAAACTCCCTGTTCCGGTGCCATGTGCTGCCGCCTTGCCAAGAGGTGTGGGTGCAGGCTGTCACGGCAGCTCACCTTTCTGGTGAGTCACCATGCCCCAGTATCTGTCAGCATGGCTGTCTGGTGACCAGCACCTGTGCATCCATGGGACATAGCGAGCCAATCCCAAAGTCTGGCTGGATTTTTTTTTTTTGGGCGTTTCTGAATTTGGTCAGCACATGATTTATAAAGACTTGTTTTCACCTTGCCTGAATTGTCAGCTTTGGATGGTAACAGTTTTAGAAATGGACTTTTCTGGGCCTTTCCTGTAAGAAAAGAAAAGGCTCAACAACGATTTGGTTCTTTTGTGCTGGAAATTTGCAAAGTTCCTGGGCATGGGATGCGAAGCAAAGCATAGGAGGCAAAGAAAGCCTTCATGGTGTCTGAGCCTTGGAAGCAGTTAGTACGGCCCCAAGGGAAGCTGTTGCATGCAAATGTTCCCAGTTTTGGCCATGCACAGCACCAGGCACCCCCTTACATCCCAGTCCTTCCCAGACAACCAGCCTGGCCTTCCCACCTGTGGCAGGGTCACACTTCCAGTGACTCTTCCCCAGCTACTTCTCCGCTTCTGCCAATTAGCCAGTCCCAGCAAAGGGACTAATGCTTGGCCAGGGGCCTTTTTCCCATTCCTGTCAGCTCTGCGCATAGGGAAGGGCTGGTAAACGGCTCTGTACTTCTACTGCAGCTTCTCTCAAACTTCCAAACATCAGAAAGCCTTGCAGAGGAGTGTCATGGTGATCTCAGTCCCAGGGCCACAGGCTGAGATAAGAAACCTGCTAAGCCCAGGAGAATAAATGGCACATTTGGCTCCCTAATTTCATCAGTGTAGTGATTTTCCCTCAGCCGGCAACCAAACCCACACAACCACTCCCTCCCTCCCTCCCTCCCTCCCTCCCTTCTGGTGGGATGAGGGAGAGGACTTAAATGATACAAGTGAGGAAACTCATGGATTGAGATAAACACAGTCTAAAGGGTAAAACAAATGCTGTGCACAGGAGCAAAACAAAACAAGGAATTCATTTACCACTTTCCATGGGCTGATAGGTGTTCAGCCATCCCTAGAACAATAGAGGTCCATTATGTAACAGTGACTTGGGAAGACAAACACCATTACTCAGAATGTTTCCCCTTCTTCTCTCAGCTTTATACACTGAGCATGACAGTGTGGCCTGGAATATCCCTTTGGTCAGGAGGGGTCACAGCTGTGTCCCAGCTCCTGGGGCACCCCCAGCCTCCTCCCTGCTGAGATGCCATGAGAATCAGAAAAGGCCTTGACACTGCAAGCCCCACTCAGCAGTAACAGAAACATCCCTTGTTATCAACACTGCTCTCAGCACAAAGCTGAAACACAGCCCCGGACTGGTTACTGTGAAGAAAATTATCTCTGCCCCAAAACCAGCCAAAACAGTTATTGTGAGCAGTGGGTTTCCCTGTGCACTTGTGTTTTCCTTTGCAGTTTAGCTGAGTCTCAATTTTCCCTCAAGAGAAAATGAAACTACACACTAGAAATCAGCATAGAGGCAAACCATTTGCAAAATCCCACGGCTCAGCACTGACCAGCCAAACCCTGGGGCTTGTG
The DNA here is from genome assembly GCA_013399455.1 of Anthoscopus minutus. Lineage (NCBI taxonomy): Eukaryota > Metazoa > Chordata > Aves > Passeriformes > Paridae > Anthoscopus > Anthoscopus minutus. Next base: position 16,439 of record VWYI01046139.1, on the reverse strand, counting down.
CTACTAACACAGGGTTTTCCCACCTTCCATTTTCATTCCCTCTCCCCCATCTCCAGCCTCGAGTACACAGCTGCTCAGGCAACCAGATTAGAAGAGTAATCTTCCCCCTCCCAGGATATTTCTAACCCAGTTCTTTTACCTGACCTCATTCCCCATCTGCTGGTATAAACAAGTGAACCTACACAATACAGGGATCGCTACTGTGGGATATGCTTGAGGGATGTGGGATGTTTGGGATATGAGTTATTGCTACAGAGAGAAATTCTTGCTATGCTGCAGCCTAAGGCTCACCTGAGTTCTCAGCTATTAGAAAGCTGACAGAGCTGGAAGCAATGCTTGGTGTTCAGCATACCTGAACAGCTGCTTGTTGATTGTGTACCAGTCCTCTGTAGTGATATTTATCCTAAAGCCCTCATACTGTTTAGACTTGTTTAGACATGTTTAGACATGTGGATGTGTCTATGAAGAGCTATTGGTTCACTCAGCCAAATCTTTTTACCTTTGTCTGGCAATACATACACTGTAATTACTTTGGATAACCTGGTCACTTACTACTTTATTAGTATGAAGATATATAAAAGCCATAACTAAACCCAAATATGAAATAGTGAGCCTATATTGAATAGAATCTTCATATGCACATTTCCACGCTAAAACATTTAGCTGGGTGGGGGAAAGGAGAATGGCATTACAGAAAAAAAAAAGAAGAAAAGGAACATTTTTAAAGCAAAGATAAAACACCCCTAGCAGTATGCAATTTTGACATAGATCTCATTGTTCAAGTACACAGGTACTCAATAAGCATTTGCATAACCCCTAGCCATTGCCTGTGAGAATAAAAACCTTAATTTTATAGAAGGGAAACCGGGGGAGAGGTCATAAACCCACCTCCAGTTACCTGAAAAGCTGCTTCCTACCAATTCTATGAATTTCCTTAAAGATCAAAAGCTGTCAGCAGAAGATCATAAAATTGAACACAGGTCTCTGAAGCCAAAGGTGACCATCCAAACCATTAGGTCAAGTTTTGTTTAAGTCGGCCACATTGAAAGTGTGATCCCTGAATATCCTGATCACTATAGTCAGTATAAATACTAAGAGGGGTCCCTCACACAGCTCTCCTCCAAGCAACTAGTTATCTAGAGATTTTGCACAAAGCACTAGAGCAAGTGGGTTATTCCCAATAGCATTTTTTGCAGCAATTAACATCAGGACTTAAGTGCTCCATGTTGTACACAACTGCTGTGCAACACCCAGGCAGTCCATAAGGAATGTTGGAGTGTGAGAAGGAGATTTTGCCAGAAATACTTACCAGCTATTACCAGAGTCCAAAATCCATCAACAATCACCCCACTTCCCAATAAGTGGAATGAGGCCCGTAGGGTATCTGGGCCATGATAGGGGGTGTTGGCCCAAATGCAGCTGAAGTCCCATGCTGTTTTTGAAGATGAAAGAATGACCACATCTCAAGGCACTGAGCTGGATTTATTCATCTGACCATATCAGTATCAAACTAGAAATCATCTGTTTAAGATCATGTGTTAGAGAGGAGCAGCATTAAATAATAGACATGAAAAAGAGATTGTGCTTCAGAAAAGATTCAGTGTACAACATACACAGTATGCCATTTAACACAAATGCTTATAAAGAGTCATCCTAAGCATCAGAAAGAGTTTTATAAAAGTTTACGTTCTCATCCCATGGGATGTACAGAACTATGCAGTTTACATAGTTTTACTATCATCCAAAACATCATGTTTCAAATGTATGAGGCACAGCAAGAACAATATAATTCCATTTCCATAGGAACATAAACACTGCTTGTCACTAATGACACGCTTTCCAAACCGTAGCACTTACAGCAATTATATGTGTGTACAAATTTAAAGTATTAAAAAGCAAGAGTTTGGAGCCTGCCCACTATTACCAATAGGGGATGACATTTGATCTACCCTTGAAAATGATCATAGATACCCTTGCAGTATTCGTAACATAGGAAGGAGTTGGAGTCGCTGTCATACTTTGTCGGGGCAAACTTGCTGTACAAATCCCAAAGCTAACTGATACTGCCAGAGAAAGATTCCCTCGACCCACAGAGAAGGGAACAGTCTCTTGCTTAGCTCCCACTGCCCAGGGAAGATGCAAAGTAAAAACACATCTGTAAACAAGTGATAATCTGACTCCACAGATGCCTGATAGAAATTAGCTCAGCTTATGGAGGACCCTGATTTTTATTAAGAATAACTAGAGACTGGCCAAGTCTTAAAGACAGAACAAGACGGAACCAGTCTTTGACTGGTTAAATCAAGGACTTTTTTTTTTTTGAGGGGGGTGTGGGAGGGTAACAGGAAGGTATTCTCTAAGGACAGCTCAGAGAGACTGAATCTTACAGCTCACATGCTCTGTTACATTATATTTTCTCCTGACATTGCTTGCAAGCATATATCATAAGTTTTACAAAAGTGCAAGGCCCAGCACAGGAAGATATCCTGGATTTAGACATTCCCAGCAGTGTTCTTGCCATCTTCTTGTTGGTCAACCAGTAGACACACAAACATCACTTCTTGGGATCAGCTTATCAGAGCCCCTGAGGGTTTAGCTTAATCATCTGTGCAATTAAATACTATTCACATTTGACAGCCTATAATGGCAATAATTTTATGTACAAATTGGAAAATCAAGTCTTAAAATCAAGTTTTAAGAGGTAGAGGTCCATTTTGACTCATCAATATAAAATGTTACTGAGTCAGTCATAGTCTAAGGCTGGTGGTCCCCTAACAATATTGAAGTAACCAGCTAGAGCTCCAAGGTCTATGTAAAGTGATCTTTGTCTCTTTAGCAGGTCTGACTCTTCCATGCTCCCGTTACACAATGAGGAGTCTAAAAAGAAAATAGAGAAACCATGTCATTACTTCACAAATAGCTATATCAGTTCATTTTTGTGTTTGCAAGTATTACTAGAATATTTGGCCTATTATTTGATCTTAATAATCTGTGGCTTAGAAAATTTTTAAATACAAAGTTAAGTCAAACCTCAAATCAAATAAAATCTAACAAACCAACCCACAACTCTAGGACAAAGAAAGGGAAGCAGTTTACAACTGAAAACAGCAAGTGTGTTCAACTACTTAAAAAAAGTCTTCATCAGCTGGGATAGCTAGGCAGAGCTTTCTCATTCTCTGAGCAACAGTGCTAAAGGAGAGTTTAGTGCAAGAAAAAAACCTGCTAACTTTCTGCCATCTGAGAATTCTGCTTCCTCATAGGGAAATTTTCATCTAAGCACATGACATCATCTTTGTGTGACAATAGAGAACAAACACAGGACCATCAGTTTCAGATTCTTCATTCCTTTTAAATCAAGGTCTGAAAAGACAGATCGGGTTTGCAATGGTATAATTCCCTTGAATACTTGTATAATGAGTGTCTTGGAATCTCAAGAACCTATAATAAAGCCCAAGTTTAAGGGTAAAATATTCTTTTCATTTTCAAAAGAACTGATTCAGATGGTCTGAGCTGGTCAAAGGATGATGCACCCCCAAGGCAAAATCCAGAAGGTACAATGCCATTCTAAATTCAAAAACTGTGACTGATATTTTCAGTGAATTTGTTGCAACAAATCCAAAACTTTGCACAGGTATCTTTCGAAATGTTTATCACAATTAAATAAACCACTTGTCTGGGAAGAGTCTTTCAATGTCTTTTGTCAGAACTCTCCTAATGTATTTGGTAAGCAGAAGAAAAGCATTTTGAAGCCTGTTGGCAGGTTGTTGGCATTAAATCTTGCTTGGGCTTGAAAGGGCTATTTTCTACCTAGTTCATGTATTATCCTTCATTAAGCACTTACAAATGCACAAGGGCAACAGCATTCTATCCCACAGTCATTTTCGTTTTTAAAACAAAAAGCTGGTACTGCTGACAATGAGCAATATTAGTTATAGTTTTGTGTGTGTGTTTTTCCTTAAAAAGGCAAAAAGTGTTGGATTTGCTGGTGGTTGTTGGACTTTGTCATTGTTTACAAATCAAGAGTCTATAAAACATCTCCAGTACAGTGGCAAATTGAGTCCATTTGGGACAACAACTTATATTTCATGAAGTGCCCTGAATGATTGCCATGGCTTTTCCAAGAACCAGTCCTTCTGGAGCCCTGCAGAATTCAGGCTAAGTTCCTCGCCACTGAAGTCAATGGGCGTTTTCCAGATCACTTAATGACCTCGGAGTCTGATCTCATCTGATTGGGATTTTCACCAGTCACTTTCCAGATGTGTTTTGAGTTTCGTTGGTTCCTTACCACTCATTCAAATCAAGATCCGACACAAAGTAAAGCCTACAAAGTAGAAGGCAGGTAAGCCTGATCCCATTACCTGTAATATTTTCCGGCAGCTGCAGATCCTTCCTCGCGAGCAGCCTTTTCCTTTCAAACAGCGCCGAGTCCAGACTCTGGCACCGCGGCTGCTCTTCTGGCGGTGGGTGTAGGGCCTCGTGTTTCAGTAAGTCTGCTGCAGACAGCCTGTGATTAGGATTCCTGTCCAGAGCTGCTTCTAGCAATTCTCTCATGGAAGTGCTGCAGTCCTCAGCAATATCCTCTAAGGGGGGAGCTTGCTTGTGTATCTGTTGGAATAAAAAAAGACCATGGAAACAGTTATTCCAAAACCAGTGGAAGAGGAAGTCACAGATAATCACATGAATGATCTGGGAATTCCCCAATTAGTACTCATCACCCCTCTAAATAGGGCTGATCAACTAGAACAGAACATGCAACTACACAAAATCCACTTTTTAAAAAACAGATTTTATAATAAATTTAAAAACTCAAAGAAACTTAAGTAAGCCTAAAATCCAGTGCAATGCAAATTCACCAGATTTCTGTACCACACTGGGGATAAATCTGAGAATTAAATCTGTCAACGCTCCAGTTTTTTCTGCAATTTCTAAGGAAAGCAGAAGACAGATGGGCTTGTTTCAATCAAGTCTCACACTGATCTAACCCTGTCCTTCCAGTAAACTCAAGGCCTGCAAACTGAAACACAAATCACAGAGACAACTCCAGCTCAGTCTCTGTCTTCCCCCAGATGATCAAAACCCACTTTTTCCCTCCCTCCCTCCCCTGAAGCAAAAAGGATGATATCATCTCTCTGACAAACATTTTGATAGTTTTTATATGACTGGAGCTTTCCCAACAAGAGTACAGGAAACCCTTCAACTGATACTGAGCTGGCTAAGGACACTTACAATATAGAGGTAGGAGGGATATGCAGAACGAGGGTATCTGTTCACCCAGGGTGGGATGCCTGTTTGCATATGAATGATAGTAGCTCCCATGCTGTAGATGTCTGCCTTTGTTGTGTGGCCTCTGCAAAGGATAACCTCAGGGCTCATGTAAATCTGTGAAATATAGTTAAAAAAAAAAAAGATTACTCAACAGGGGAAAACAACAACCAAAGATGACTTAATGACATTTTCTGACCCTGGAAACCCCCCTCTGAAGGGATGCATCCCACCAGTACCTGCAAGCATCATTTGGGAAATAAGATTGTTCTGTTCTGCATATGAGTACAGCTAAAGAGACAGACAGTACCTGGACAAACTCATATTCCAGGCTTGCCCTCTCCAGACAGGGCACAGGTCAGTAGCTATGGGCCTCAGCTGACCTGTGAGAGGCTGAGGTGCAAGCCATGGCTCTGCCTTTTTCAGATGAGTGGCAGAAACCTCATCCCTCCACAGCAAAAGAATGTGCCTGAATTGTCAGTTTGTTCTGTGGGCCACTGCTGGCACCACTCCACTCAAACAATGGCTGGGTGTGAGCTAAAGAGAGAGGGTGAAGTTCACTGACAGCCACTTAGATGGGGGCAGAAGTCCACTCCTCAGCCCCATTACACAGAGTACTACACTACCCTTCTGAGCAGAACTGACAGATATATATTCCTTCCTGTCTTCTTTACTCTTCTTATCCAGTAATCTGCATGTTAGAGCATTATCCCGAGAAATGGGATGATGAGGAACAAGCCAGGCCTAGGCAATGCATAAGTTAAAAGTTAGGTGCCCTTTCCACCAGATTACCCCCAAAGCAGCTATGAAGACAAGAATCCCTCTTCTAACCTTTTTTCTAACCAAAAATTCTAATCTAATTCTAAACCAAAATAGTTTCCACCCAAACATTTCACTGAAACATTTGAATTTGCCAAGAGTCTGAAGAAGGATCTTGGAAGCTCCTGCCAGCAACAGGCAGCTCAGAGTGCAGCTGGAGAACCAGACAGGCAGGATGCAGGAGGCACACCCTGCACAGCTCTGCCATCGCCACTGGCCCACAGAGCAGGTTTCAACACCACATAGGCACAGCTCACAGCACAGCAGGTTAGCATGCTGCCATATTTACTTCTGGTTTCTACTTTTCCCTCACCCAATTTCCCTCTAAAGGATTCAAACAAACTTTAATTGGTTCAAGTCATCCTAACACAAAGAATCACATTAAAAGCCATTAACTGACACAAGGGCAGGAAGTTTAGTCATCACCACATGCTTTGATTGCTTATTACCACAGATTGAGAACGGCTGTAGGGCTCACACAAATTCTAAGGAATATTTCCCAGTAAATTACATTACATATCTGCAAATAGAACTTGTGATTGGAAGTGTGTGCAAAGCCCCAGCAGGTGTCTGCAGCTGCTACTGACTTATCCATTGCTTTCCTCGGGGCTAAGAGAGAATCAGTGCATCTGCATCCTCCACCTTTATGTCTCATAAGGAGAAAAGAACAGAAGCTCTAATTTTGTAAAAAGAAGTGTTTGGCAAATACAGTGCAACTTGAGTGAAATCTACATAAGCAAGAAGCAGCTGCCTTCAAAAAAGAATGCTGGCACAAAATCCTGTCTCCAGTTAAGGTGAGAAAGCGGTCAAGATGCACGCACCTTTGACTGCAAAAAGGAACAAAAATCAAAAATGAGCTCCAAAGCTTTGATTTCAGACTGTTGTCACCAAAGCAGACAGTTCAAGACATGGATAACTTCCCATTCTCATTCCTTCTGACTGGTGGGTTGGCACTTGCCTGCCAGTCAGACCAGTGTCACAGCCCAGCTAGGAACCAGTCTTCTTCATGCTGTGCTGATTTTAGTTTAGCATTCCTGAAAATGAATCATACCTTCCACACTCAATAAACTTTAGCAGACAACTTTTTACCCTCAAACGGTTGCAACTGAAGCTTACATATTTTAACAAAGTGAGAGAAGCATAACAGTAAGAGTAGCAACTGCCTAGAAAAAGTATTTCCTGCAGAGCAGTTTCAAAACAACCATGGTTTAATGTTCTGCATGACTTGTACACAAAAGCAGGAACACCATTTTTTTTCACACTACACCATCTAACCAAAATTTATCTTTCAATCCTCTTGCCCAGAACTGTAACTACTCATTTTTATAAACACAAAGAAGACTCACTGCGTTCAGACTTTCTGTGCTATAGAAGTGAATAAAAATCCTAACTCCCAGAGAACACACACAGGACAAAGGTTACTCCACCTGCTACTTCCCCCAAGGACACAAGTCCCTGCCAATACCAGATGTAAGAAAAACCAGCCAGCTCACAGGCACAGTGCTGTGTGGCAGAGACAGAGCCCCAACCAGGGGTTGCACAATTACATGCAGGAACAGCAGGACAACTGCACCACTTCTTAGGGCTCCGTAATACTGGGTGCAAAACTCAAGAGGACATTGGAGAGTTAAGATCTTACTTTTAAAAAAAAAAGCCAGACTACAGAGGGCATTTGTGGGTGACAGGATTAGGCACTGTGGAGAGGAAGAGGCCTAGAATGAAGACTGTGAGCTGAAAAACCTATAGAAGCATCTGGAACATTAGCCTGTACATCTCTCACTGGTATCTGAAAATCTCCCTTCCTGGTGCTGTATCTCTGACCTCACTTCTGGCTGTGATGCTGTGGCAGGATTGCTGCTTCCCTGAGACAGCAAACAAGGCCATATTTCAGGGTTGAGGGGATTATCAGCTTTCTGAGGACAGGACTGCAGGTGTTAAAGTGTGTAGAATCATTTTCCTCCTATTAAATGAAGAATTAAGTGTTTTTCACTCAGCAAAGTGAACACACTGATGTGTTTTCACTTTTCACTTGTTATAACACAACCTTGGCCAGTTCTCCAAGACCCAGAAGTGGATCTTCACCAGTCTGCTCCACAATCATGGAAATTTCCTGTTTACACACATCTCCATCATTGGGAAATACCCTACCAACTCATACCCACCACTGTTCTGATTCGCATTAACATCACACAAAACCCCCTTGAACAAACAAAAAAACCCAAACCAAAGTAAAAACCCCACAAAGCTCATACAGAAGTGCCAGAAAGCATGCTGCTTCCAGTTCAGCAAGAATTTTAAGTTCTTAACTCCCCTGACTACAAAGATGTTGAAAACAAATATTCAGGTATTTTCTCAACTATCTTGAAAAAATAAACAAACCTTCTATGAAATCTTGGTTTATCCTGCCCTTCTGAAAATGAAATGTTTTTTGTCAGTTACACAAGGATATCCCATTTACACATGTGGAAGACTATTAAAAGGGTAAGTGCCAACATTTCAGCTAAAGTATTTCCTGTAAACAATCTCCTCCAGACACGAAGAGGACAAATGCCACATCTGCAGCAGCTATCCAAGCTCATTGTTGCTGCTTGGTTGTTTGCTAAAACTTCGGCCCTGAAAACCCCTCAGCAGGAATGCAGCCCAAGTGGTGTGTACAATCTCAAAGTCGCTGAGAACATTTAAAAGGACCTCACCTCTATCACTGTAATGTCTAAGCAATTTTAGCAGATAATCATGAACCTTGCCATGCACAACCTCTGAAGAACCAAAGGGCTACATGCAGATGGGAAACAGAGCTTAGAAGGGCTAAGGGATGAAACCCAGACATCTGTAATTTCTGTGGTTTTGAAGGAGGAATCAAAGCATGGTGTTGAGCAGGTCACCCCAGTCCATAGCAAGTATCTCAGAAGAAATCTTTGCTAGGCAATGAACAAATTCCTATCTGAAGTTTCTCTGACCAGCAGCTGAAACACTGCAAACGACCCTCCTCAGAGTACTGTTTGACTTCAGTCAATAATTGCTAATAAATGGGACTGCAGAGAAAGTGACACAGCTTTCAAAGCATTCCATTCAGTAAGTTGAAAATAAAAATAAAATTGAGACTCTATTATTGTTCGTAACTTTTTTATACATTTTATAGCAATGATTTCACCCATGCTTCTAACCTTCCAGCTTCTAATTTGAGCCTAAACACCACAACCATTGGACTAATGCAATATAGGGGCTTTTGTCCATTCAGCTTCTTACCTCTGTTCCTCTAAGGTCTTTGGGATAGTAAATATCTTCAGTCATTTGAACACTTAGGCCAAAATCCACCAAAACAGCCTTAGTTGACATAAAGACAATGTTGCTTGCTAAAAGAAAAACAAAAAGTACATCATTTAAGTGCTGGGCACGTTTGGTATTTATTTTACAACACTCCTGTTTCATTCAGAGGCTAGCCTGAAAAGTGACCCCAAACACTCTCTACAGCCAATATCTTTCTAGCCAAAATAGGTCTAGTAATGATTTGGTTCCATTTTAAATCATATCTTAAAAGTCAAACTGGATTGGTTTACATAAATGAATTAATGCTTGGTCCTTTTCTTAGCTTAAAACTAAAAAAAAAAAAGAGAGAGAGAGAGAGAGAGGAAAAGGCTAAAGGTAGAGGAGGATAGTAGAAGACTGGTAGGCACCACAGCACAGTGCTCTGAAGGTGTTTAAGGGTCTCCAAGGTGGAGATCATGCTGCACAGCTCTGGCTATAAACATCACAACTGTTGCTCACCAAGAAGTTTAGTTTCTAGAGTAAAAATTTAAGTGAAGACAGAAACAGAGAGTAACCAGGGTCCCTCCACAGCAACATCAGTCACCTGCACTGGTCCGCAAGGGCAGCTCAGCAGGACAACAGAGGACAGACAATGGCTGTAAAAGTAATAGAAGACTGAGCATTTCAAACTCCCACTGAACTGCAGCAGTATCTAGGAGCTTAATTTACTTTCCTTCATAAAACTCTGCCTAAGGCACAACTTTGTAGTCAAAGGCTTTGTTTGCAGCTGTATTTCTGTTCAAATATTTAAGAATGTAGTGCTCAGTATGAGCCTTGAGAAATTCTTGTTCACCGTTTCAGAAGATGTGGTAAAATTAAGTCTCCAAGTTACACAACAGAAATACATTTCTCTTACAGGAAACTGAGGGCCATTTTTCATCTTGACAGTACCTACCATGACCATTCAGTGGGAGGACAAACTTGAATTCAGCAGTGCTGATTCCTGAAGCAATGCTTCGCATAGCTGCCTCCTTACCAGTACTATAGAGTACATATATCTATAATTTTAGGGAAAACTTTGAAGATACAGATTTTAAACGCCCTATAATGGTGCAAAGTGCCACACTGCCACAGTGCAGCAGGATCTGTTGCCTGCCTGGGACCACACCAGCCCCAGCTGCAGCTGATTTTGGACTGAAGCTCTCCCCACCAACAGCCTGATGACTTAACTGCTCTCCAACCAAGGGTTAAAATGAGTGGCAGCAGTGAATACCTCCCAAGAACCACAATGTCTTCCTCCCCTTCCTTGCTCAGGGCATTTTTTCCTCTCAATAAAACCCTCATCTTCTGTATCAGCAGAACAGACTCAATTGCAGGTCAAAAGCAGCAGAGTGAGGAAGAAATCACAGGTTTTGGGAAACAGTCTGTTCTATTGATTCTACCTGGGGAGGGAAAACACACACTGCTCCCTGCATGGAGGCTGCCTTGACAGGCAGTGGGCATGGCTCCACCTCAGGCCTAGAGTACCCAGCTCATCCCTGACACCAAACTTTTAGGAGTGTGGTCAGGGCTCACCCCGGGCACCTCTGGGCAACCACATCTGCCCCAGGCAACCTCTGCCTCATCATCTGCCCTGCATCCACCAACACAGGAAAAGGCTGGAAAAAGTGAAACACACTCATATCCACCACATTCACAATGGGCTGGTTCTCCTATTCACTAGCTAGATGTGGATTTGGGCTGGTTTGGTTTTTAGATCATTTAATCAATGTATTTGTTACTGCCAATTAAAATAAACCCATAAGAAGGACTCTTACTACAAATAAGAAAAATTAAGGGAAAAAAATAAGCAGTTTTGTAGCTGTCAGAATCTCAAAGACTTACATCTAAACTACTGACCCATACTAAATGTAAAACAACCAAAAACTAAAAATGCAAAACTGAGACAAAAATTTAGCAATTCCTAATAATCATTTTCTGTGAACTATTATAATGCTTCAGTGGGAATATTTCTACTTTAAACCCTCAAGTTTAGCTAAATAAACCCACAGAGATCTATCTGTGGGCTGAGGTGGTACTGGGAGAAACAGCATTTAATATTAATTTAAATGCAATACATGAAAATTGAATTTTAAAGCAATTTAATACTAGTGTATTTAATTTAGACTTAACATCAATATGTTTGATTATTTATACATGTAAATGTCCAGAGTTTTTTAAAAGCAAACATATATTAAAATTTGCTGTACTTGTTGAAGGAAAAAAAAACAGCACAAATGATGTATTTGCTTCCAAAGTGTCTCAAACTGAGGAACAGCTGTGTGAAAATGTAAAACTTAAAAGAAGGTGTGAGTTGAAGCATGGCAACATTCAGGATGAATTTCTATTGAAAGCAGGAAACTTTGGCTGAACACAGACTGATAACTTCACTCTAGGTTTTTATTTAAATTGAGTTGCTCATGAATGGCATAGGATCTACAACTTTCTAATTATCCTCTCTGCTGGAGTGCATTAGTAAATAGTGTAAACTATTACCTCCAGAATCTGACCTTGCCATTTGTTAAGCATTACCCATCCCTCCCACTCAGAGTTGTAAGGCTACATGCCCCAGCTCAGTCCCAGGGACTCCACCAGGGCCCCAGCCCAGCCAGGACCAGAAAGTACTCCAAGGAATCACACAGACATACGTTTGATATCATGGTGGATAATCCTCTTTGAGTGGAGAAAGTCAAGTCCTTTCAGAATATGCTTTGTCACCCAAATTATTTCAAACTCTCTCATAGGACCACAGCTCTCCAGCTTTTCCATGACAGATCCTCCCTCTCCAGCTTCCATGAAGAGATGGATCGTCTCATCCCACAAAATAGCGCCGTATAATTCAGCGATGTTTTCATGACGGAAACACGCCTGTATTTCAACATCTGACGGTTTGAACTGTTCCACTGGGACCTGGGACATTGAAACAAAACCACAGTTATCCATAATAAAAACAAGTTATCCATGTGGACACTAATTATCCTATAGATTAACAGAAAATAAGGAACTATAGCACCTGTATACACTTGTTAAAATACTGAGCTTTACTTTGCTCCTGTGACTTTTCTTCCTTTGCAGTGAGAGACATCCTGTTAAAAGCTGAGAAAAATTTTGGAATCATGCCCAAATAAAAAGTGCAATCTTCCAGAAAAAGCAGTGTAGCAAGAGTTATTCCCGTCAAAATCCAGTGATTACGCAAAAGCTTTATGCAAACTTCCTGGTGAAGGAGATAAAATTCCCACTGCTTTTTCCATTAGCTTTGTGCACTCATCTGCACTACCAGAACTACACACCCACCTGACAGGTGGATCGGTGCTGGCAGTGCTCAGGCCCATTACTGACCTCAATTCAGTCCTTATCAGCATTGGTTTATGGCTTACAAAAAATGAAACCTGCTTTGAGAGGAGCGCCAGCAGCATGATACTTTTTTTAAAAGTACTGATGGCAGATTGCTGAGACAATAAAAGCAGTGTTTACTTACACACAGAAAAGCTACTACTGCTCTGCTTAGTTTTCTTCCCTTGGACTCATGTCTGAGAACCAAATAAGAGGCTCATTTATTTCAATGAGAAATACTGTTTGCATTTTCAGAAACATTAAGATACTTCAATTCTGCAGTGTGTTATGCAGGAGCAGCTAACAATCTGTCCCCATGTGGACACACTGGCTGCAGGGAAAGGACATACAGCTGCCTGCCCAACTCTTTCACATACAGAATTAACATAAGTACTTATTCATGAGCTGGGGGATATAGAGCAATGTCCCAACTGCACTTTTACTGGCCCTGAATTTTTACTGCTCGATTCAAAATAGTATGTTAAAAGGGATAGCTGGAAGAAAATGTTGGCTTGCATAGAAGTAGGGCAGTGCTCAGCAGTCCTTTTAAGGCATCTCACAACCTTAACTCAGTGCCCAAAACACAGAGTTGCACATTTGGAGTTCTCAGGGACTTTAATGGCATTGGAGTAAAGAAAACTGAAGTCTGAGCACCTCAGGTAAAGGACAAGAGCCTAAAACTTCAGCAGCAGCAGGGTTTTGCTACCACCTTCAGCAGGGACAGGATCTAACACTGATTACCACAGTAGGACAGCAGGACATGTAGAAAATCCACTCTACACCACAGCCCATGTGCCAGTTACACACACTTCTAGAAAATTTCAAAATGCTGAAACATTTGCAGCTTTAGAGCCAAAAAAATTAAAACAAGCTAACAGCGGTGTGCATTTTCCCCACCCTGTTTAGGCCAACAAAACCAAGATGATCATCAGCCAACAGTGGAATTTGATGCAGACATATTTGAAAATATACTGTAAATAGTATGTTATACAATATTTGCTCAGAGATAAAACTACTGAACTAACATACCAGTTTGCATGCCATTCGTTTCTTGGTTTCTCTGTCTTGGGCTAAGTACACTTTCCCAAAAGCTCCCCGAGGAATAAAATCAGAACCAATATTCCTGTAGGTCAACTTCCATGGGAACAGGAGCACATCCGAGTCAATTTGATAGCGTCCGTTCTTCGGTGTGATCTGTAGAGTTAAATAAATAATAAAAAAAACACAGTGAAGTTAACACTACTTCAAATCTAATTAATTTTATATATACAGTGGAAAAAAAATCACTTATGTGTATGATGCACATGATCTGCTTAGCAGTCTTTATTTAGTAACACCAAATGGGAACAGCATGTGAGGTGTGGCATTCATTCACAGCCCAGGCATCCACGTTTCTCTCCAGTGACTAACTTATGAAGTGTAAGTTGCAATTAATTGTCTTGAAACAACAACAACAGCAGCTGGGTTAATGAAATTACCCACCTCTTATTATTAGATTTACCTGCACATGTTTGTCCTTCCTGTAATCTCTTAACTTGTTATGCCACATACCTGTTACTCACAGGTTATCTTATACAATGTGAGCAAGAGTTTCAGCATTTCCTAATATCACATGTACTGCTAGGAGTTTAATTTTCCATCATGTATTGGAGTTTCTGCTGCTTAGTAAAAGGTCAAAGAAGCCTGCCCTGATTTACCAGCTACTTTCCTCTAGTTTTATACCACAGTTTAAAAAAGATGATCGGGAGTAACATTGCCTCCTCTAGGTGGGTAATGTTGGGAGCCTTGGTTCTTCTCTGTCACCAACTAGGCAAGGAGGGGATTCAGGCCACCTAAGTCAGTATCTTGCTCTAAATCTTTCTCCCAAATAGTTCCCTCCCTCTGCATGTGACAGAGAGAGACCAAACACCTAACTACAGCCATTTGAGTACTGCTTGGTGTCTGATGTTGCTTCTTCAGTCTCTCAGCTACAAAATTAATAATATTTCCTATTAATATGCTTCAAATTATTTCAGGCAGTATCTGGAATATCATTAACCTCCTTGCTGCTACTTTATCAAGATTCTTGAAGAGATGTAAAATCACATCAAGGATATTTATCATTTCATGTCAGTCACAGGGCCTCAAATACTCAGCTCTTCAGCTACCCTTTTTAAGATAAGAGCGTATCAGGAAGATTATTTGGTTTAGATTTCTATTTAAGATATAACATACAATCTTTCATTCTTAATCTACATATATGCTTTTCAATTAGGAAAGTACCTTCTTGACTGCTAAAATTGTCTTTGTGATTTGTACCTACATGAAATAAATTAATCCTTCTAAGTTCCTAAATCTGGGGAGGATAAGTTCTTAACCTATGGCCAAGGGGGTATGGGAGCTGTCCTTTAATAAAAAGTATTCTGCTTAGGACAGAGAGAACAAGCCTTCCCCGTACTTTTTGGAGCCAGGGTAAAGCAATCTTTACATGTCTAACAATCTGTACATCTTGCTTGCCTACTTCTGCATTTCAAAGGTTTGAGACTAATCCACATGAGTTACACCTTGTCCTGGAAAGGAAGAGACACCGAGCACAGATGATTTGCAGAGAAAGACAAGGATGACCACCACACTATTCATGTTTTCAGGAGGCTTTTAGGACCAGTTCCTAGCCTAACCCTGTGAATATTTGTCTGTGGATGCAATGCATCTTTCAGTTCAGTTTTAACTGAAAGAAATCCAGCTTGTGCACTTCAAGACCCTTCGTGATACAAGCCACGGTGCAGTCAGAGAGGGTCACTAGGTAATCAGAAACACTGCTGACCCTAACCAAAAAGCTGGAGATATTTACAGAGAAATATCTGTAATACTGGCTGAAATTCATGCACAGGTAATGCCCTGCCTCCAACCCTCAGTTGCATAATGGGATCACGTGCACCTAATAGTACTTGGTTCATACCAATTGTATGCATCTGTAGAACCATATGCAAGCAAAACAACCATGAGTATGCAGAACAGTGCCGACCCTAAGTATAGGAAATATTTAATACTACTAAGTGTCACTTCAATGTTACAGAGTTGAAAAGTGATTATTTTGCAATACTCCAATGCTCCCTCCAAATCGGAATAAAGCAATAGCCTGAGTAACAAGTAAGCCTCAAGCAACCAGTGTTCACATATAAAATATATGACATGCAAGATATATAAGATGATAGATGTAGAGCATCTTAAAAAAAAGTACAGCAGCAACACCAATGTACATAAACAGAATTCCATTGATTGTTCCCAGAGCAAGTGATCTTAAATAAAAGTATAATGACACTAATATCCAGAGATGCTTGTAGAACACAAAAAATTTTAGGGAACAAATGAACATCTCAAAACAACATCTCTATATACTTGGATTTAGCAGTGTGAGATATTACATAATATTCTAACTCTTAAAATCACACTTGATAGTATGTGCTTCTTCTCCTTACATTACTACTGTTGCCGTTTTGTGCAGATAGAGCAAATTTAGGAACTGTATCATTAGATCCTAGAACTTTATTTTTGGGAGTTTGCACAAAGAACATTTTACTGCATGAACACAAGGCACTAGAAGACTCTTATCATTTCCCAGACCTGTAAATCATCATAGTTTATAGAATCATAGATAGGCTTTGGTTGGAAGGGACCTTAAAGATCATCTAGTTGCAATTCCCCTGCTATGGGAAGGGATGCCACCCACTCGGTCAGGTTGCTCAGGGCCTCATCCAACC
>VWYI01046138.1:7263-52013 GCA_013399455.1 Anthoscopus minutus | reverse complement strand
ACAAATGATAGATGATAATTAGTCATATAAATGAGTAACATAGAGATCTCCTCTGTTTTAAGAATTTAATCTTAATTTATTTACCTTTAATAAATGATCCACAAGTGGAACTCCCTTCTTAGAAAAGGTTGCAAGAGGAAACAACTGTGAGACCTGATCAAGGAGCAAAGATGCTGTAACCAAACGTGCACCAGCTAGTTCCTAATTCATATAGGTATGTACATTTCATAAAGAATTTCTTAAAAGAAACAAGATAACCAAAATTGACATACATTTATGATCTATAGCTACAGTTGAGTTCATCAATTCCCTCTCCTTTATTTTCCATCCACTCCCACTCCTGTAGCTAAGTCAATCAAGGTCCATTATCTGGAAAAAAAATTTGGGAAATATGTGTCATTATCATGTATTATGAGATTTCTACTATTTTCTACTTTTATCTAGGAAAGAAATATGAACATTGGATTTGCTGTTCAATTTCCACTCATGTCTTGAATTGGAGTGTGCGGAATCATGGAAATTCATTATCTGAACGTATTGAACTTCAAAAGGCTGTTCAGTTCACTGGAACTTCTGGGTGAAAGCTTGAGTCAGTTCTTATTTTTTTCAGTACTGGCTCATCCACTCATAGATCTGATACAATAATTTAGCTCTTCTAAGGTAGCTGTGAAAGTCTAGAAAAGATTTAACATCTCCATTCTGATCTCATACAAACAAAAAGTAAGAAATACAGAACAAGTTTTTTCCTTTTATTAAACAAATGGATGTTCCTTAGAATAATAGAAAAGAAGTTAAAATTATATTGAGTGAAACTAGAGGTTTATTTAACCCAGTGTTATCTCCCTGTCCTTGGCTAGATGTTCTTAAAGGTCAGTATATTTCCACCAGTGTATTATCAGATTTTGGCAATTAACACTTAATACCTTCTATGGTGTAGACTTCTGCATCACAGTGTTTAATAGACCTTGCTGGATATTTCTCTTACTAATTTCTCTAACTTACTTTTGATCCCATTTATACTTTTGACATCCAAAATATCCTGTGGCAATGAGTGCCAGAATTTAATTATGCATTCTGTGAAAAATCAGTTTCCCTTGATTTATTTTAAAACAGTTGCCTTATAATCTCTTTCGCTGTCGCTGCTTTCTGTGCTATGAGAAACAGAAGAATGGTTTCCTATTAATCTATTCCATGCCATTCATTATTTTATACACTTTTATCATACCATACAACCTGTTTGCAGAACCTGATGATTCTTGTTCTATTTAATTTTTCTTTCTACAGAAACCATTTTATACTTCTGAGAATTCTTCTTCATATTGATTATATCCCTCTTGTCAGCAAGTGACCAGAACTGTCCAGCAGTATTTGAGACACTGTGATACCACAGAGGCATTAGTGGCACAGCAGTACTGTCTGTTTCTTTCTCTGTTCTTAATAGCTCATGATGTTCATTTTGGCTTTTTGACCTCAGGTGAATACTGAGCTTATTTTTCTTAAGTTCAAATGTAGTTCTCTCACCTGACTGACTGAAAGGAAAATTTAAGCCCATCAAAATGCATGTACAATCAGAATTGTTGTTCCCTCTGTGCGTCAAAATTTTTGATAATTTTTTTCCCAACAATATTTTTGACTGAGATTCTTTTTCAACTCTTTCAATTTATTTACGACTATTCTCAAGTATCATTAACCATCAAGCCTTTATCATGCCACTACTTATCCTTCTGTATTTGGTTTGTTAGGCAGTTCATTTCATCTGCACAAATACCTTTCATGACACAATCTCATGCTACCTTGAACGCCAACCATTTATGTCTACTTGTATTTTCATATTAGGTAACTAGTTATTGATGCAGAAGATCTTATTTCCAATGACATTGTTAAAAAAACCCCACAAAACACTAACCAATCAGAAAAATATTCCTTCCTTCTCCAAAAAAAAGTCTTTATGCTTCACCATTATATTTCAGTTAACACGTCTTATTTCAATAATGTCGACTAACGTAGAGTCAAACTTAAGTGCTTGTTATTGTAGAAAGGCTGACCTTGTTTTTATCTGTAGAATTTCTGTACTGGAAGTTCTAAAGGGTTTGAGAAGAAAACAGGCAAAAATACTTCCACATCTGGTAAAACCTAGATGATGTTCAGTACAGATTATCATCTCACGGCACCCATTCCAGTGAAGTTTCAAATTTCTGCTGCACAGTGAACCTGTTAAATTGTGCACTTAGTCATAACCTGAACAAGGTATTTTTTAACAGGAAGAGTATCTTTCCTTGCACTTAATTGTTTTGTCTGCATGTTAAAAGGAAACCTTCTGGAATCTTTCTGGTATTTTATATTTCTGGTATTTCTAATTTCTGGAATCATCACAGTCAAAGAGAACCAAGTGAGTTAAAGTGAATATTTGCTTAAGAGTAACTTCAGATCCAGTCACTCAAAAGTGACTATTTTTCTGTTGGGGGTTTGACCTTCTAAAAACTTAGTTAAAAGAGGGAAGATATCTGTAGCTAAAATGGAAAAGAGTAGTATTTCACCTTTCCTATAGAGATAGTAGCTGGAGTTTTCTTTTATTATAAACACAAAAAGGTAGATTGTAGTTGATGTCCCATGTAGCAAAGGCAGGACGATTCTTAGTTTTTCTGATTTATTTCTGACATATATGGAATTTTTCCTTCAGCTTGTTTCTATTACTGAACCAGTAGTATTCATCTAAGTAAAAAATAACCAGAAATAAAGGACCATGTATTGTGGCAGCAGCCTGAAACATTAGTAGGTAGAGACAAGTAAAAGAAAGAAGAGAAATAAAAAGAAAAACAAAAAAATCCTTAAAAAATACTAAGAGGTTCTGTCCATCAGCTATTTAGCTAAAAGTTTCTAGACTGGCAAACGTAGAAAAATATGTTAGAAAAAAAAGTATGGGAAGCAGGAAAAAAACAAATTACTGTCCGACAGAGTAGATTAAGAATTCACATAAAAATCAAGTAGATTTTATCATATGGCCAAAATATAATGTGAATATCAAGAAGAAGATAATAAATTATAGATATATTTATAAGGTGTATAAAAATATGAAGTGATTTTCATCTTGGAAAATCTAACACCAATGATTTTTCTCTCATAATAGAAGTCAATTTTCACATATTCACCTTATTTTTTTTCCCCAATTCATTTGAAATGGTATTTTTATAAGCTTGACCCTGGGAAGTGCTTCAGATTTTTTCCTCAAAAGTAAATATAAAGCTTTGTAATTTTCAGAAATGAATCCTCGGCACTTGACAGCTGGAACAAAAATTTCCTGCCACTAAAAATGCCATTTACTTAAATCAGGATGAGTTTAGAGTATTTCAATTTTTTCACTTTAAAATGGCTAAATATTAATTTCCACATTCTTTTTAACATCTTCAAGAGTTTTAAGTTTTGCTAGTCAATGATCTAGTGCATAGACATTGTGCTTATTTTTTGTTTTGGTGAAAAACAGCTGTTTAGAAAAATTTTGGTAAGGAAAAATTTGGGTTTTAGGCAAGATATAATTAGTCAAAACTATAACCTGTGAATTTTGAGATTTGTAACAGAAAAGCTCAGAACCTTTTAACTGTAGTAAATATGTAACACAGTACGCTAACAATTGAACAGCATCAATGATTTCAGCATAAAACCGTGAAAGGAAATAAGCTGAGACCTTAGCTGTTATATCTCACTAGGTTGTATTTGAGATCTAAAATTATTTTTGTTTTTTTCTCTAACAGGTAAATAACCAGTTAATCTTAATTAGACTAGATTATGGGAAATGTAAGTGCTATTGAAAACAGCAGTGGAGCAGAATATTCTTTTTTCAAGAGCATTATCTTGTAAATGTCTTAAGCTGTCTGGTTACCATGATAAATAGGTTGGGGTACATGCACACTTTAATTACTAACAGTGAAATCTGCTGAAATTGAAGTATTGCACTTGGTAAGAGCTATTAATTTTGAAATGACCCATTTAATAGTGACCTGTGGTATCAAAGTATGGATTTAAATTTGTAATTAATAAAAGTCCATTTCTGAAAATGTTACCACAAGAGCTCAATAAAAATGCTAACTAGGACTCAAATACCACAGACAGTTTATTGACATTTTAATACATATTACTTATGCTAAATACTTTTGTACACTCAGAACTAAGGATGAGAGGATAACAATGAACATATTTCCCAGCTAGCAGTTAGGAGATCAGTGGTACACTTAGTGGGCTAGCTCACTTTTGTAGGTTTTAATCCTGCTTATAATGGAGGAACATGGCATGACTTCTTTTTGAAGCTGCACTTACAAAATGAACCATTTTATCTCAGACTGCAGAGAACAAGAATTCTGTTAAAAAAAAAATAACTAGGTCTCATCAGACCGTTTGTAACGTCCAGAAGATGAGTAAAGTGAGCTCTCCATGATTTAATAATAAAAGTGTCACTGCTGGTATATAAACAAAAGCTGACATATTATCTGCCCAGTTTCCTCCTCCTATATATCTGGAAATTGACATTTAAGACACTCAAAACACCTCACGAAATCCTGATTGCATATGTCAGAAAGGGCAGAATTTTGTCCTCTGTTCTGTAGGACAGAAAAGGTACATCTTGAGAAAAATACCAAGTTCTATTCTAAAACATAGTCCTTTTTTCTCAGACAATCCAAGGATTAATTATCCCACTTCAGCAAAATATTTCAGTGCATATTTAAGTCTATAGGATTAGTGTGTCTTACTGAATGATGCCTTAAATTTACAGCTATTTTTATTGGTAGAAAGAGTGCTTTAATGGGATGATAACACAAATCTTTAAACTATAAAATAGCAGTTGAGGTATAAAATATGTCTATAGAAGACTGAAAAATAATGGTTTTTCCCCCACATACTTAAATGTAACATTTTCCTGTGTTATATATTAGGTTTTGGCTAATAATTATACGTGTATTTATCATTCTGTCTTCTGCATACATATATATGCATATATATATATAAACATAAATACATATGTGTAAAACTTGTACTGAAGACTGAAATTTTTAATAGAATTTTTTTTAATGTAGGAATAAAGCTGCATTACAGCTTTTTATCTTTTTGAGATGTTCTGGAACCCCCTGTAACAGAAGCAATTAACAATCACCAGGATCAGTTCTCTTTTGTTGTCTCCAGTAATATAACTTAAAATTTGTTTAAGAGAGACCTTCCTTGTAAATTTAGATGCTTACATTCTTTTGGTGTCAGTTTTCTCTTTCACTGCTTTATTTTCATTCTGCCATTTGTGAGTGAAAAATGATGAGAACTCTCTAGGCAAACGTATTTCTGCCTTTATTTACTGAGCTTCCCATAAAAAAATTAGTTCCCACAGGCATAAAATCACTATAATAGCCTAGATATTGCAATGAAACGTAACCAATTACACTGGACATATATAGGGCTTATTTAAAATAATGCCATTCTTTTGTAAAACTACTTACTATGGAGTTTAAGACATAGGAAATATTTTACTTATTTGTGATTGCTTTTAAATGACAAGTGACAAATTCTGTTCTCTTCAGCTGTGTAACCTATCTGTTGAGGTATTTCAAAGCCCACAGATGGCCTGTACCTCTAGACTTCTTTTTGGGGAAAATCTTGACAGAGTAGGTAAGTAAAACAAGAGAACAGAACAAATTCTTGTGAAGTCATGTCAAAATACAGTTAAGAAGAATATGACTTGTAAATGCTATCAGGACTTTATCCAGGCATAACATTGAGTTTTAGTCATCTAAATACCTCAATAAAAATGGTAACACAAATCTGAATGCTTAAAAAATCTTCAGAATGTGGAATGCTCATTCTGGAAATTCACATAAGAAACTGCAGCTCAAATCAGTACTTCATGCTGAACCAAAATTTCTTCTGATTGCCACTCTGTCCTTAGTGTGGTCATCTAAATGTCCAGCTTTTCTTTTTAATTAAATTACCCATGAATAGTTGGCAGCTTTAGTGATTCCTAATATCTCTCTTTAGAATTGCTGTTAAATTTTGTTTACTACAAGGGGTATATTTCTCAAAGCCATCAAGGTTTTTTTGCCTTACCTTTTTAAAAATGAGATACACGCTTGCTTGTCTACTTTGGGGCAGTCAAAATCTGTGTTCTGTATCACCCTAAAATTTATATTATCAAATAGAGTATTGTTATGTGGTAGGTTGACCTTAGCTATCTGTCAGATGTTTTCCAAACCACTTCCTCACTTTCTCTCCCCAGCAGGATCGGAGAAAATAAAATTAAAAACCTTACGTGCTGATATAAATACAGAGTGGTCACTCACCAATTATTGTCACAGGCAAACCAAAGCCGAGAAACCTTGAGAAAGATTAATTTAATTTGTTGCAAATTAAAATACCTTTGGATAGTGAGAAACAAAGACAAATAAAACAAAACCTTCCCTGGACTACCCTCTTTTTTTTTTAGGTTCACCTTGACATCTTCATTATTGACTCCTTTAACTGCTGTGGAAAACCTACTTGAGTATATGCTTGCTAGAGGTGGTTATACCTTGTGGAGATATCTGTCTGCTCTAAAATGGGGTCATTTACAGCCTGCAGTGTAGATTTTTACTATAGTGTAGATCTCTTCGCAGGTTGCTGGGGAATCTGTGCTCTGGCACCTGGAGCACCTCCTCTCACTTCTCCTTCACTGGTTTGACAAATTAGCCCTGCTGAAGAGTATCATGTTTCATTCAGATAGCATTGAAGTGGTAACTCTAATTAAGCATATGTGTAAATTCTTGCAGGACCAGAGTTTAAAATTCATACCACTCCAAAAAGCAAACCCTGCGTGGACCAACTAATAGTGAACTTTATATTCAGACAAAGCTGATATGCCTCCTTAAATAATATAATATTTCAATGTATAATAAAATTTTAAATCTTCCCTGCTTTAAACTCATGGCTGTTTGATGTTTATTTGTTGAGAGAAATTGTTTAATCTGTGTAGAAAGGTCTTGTAAGTAAGTCAATTTCCATTTGGCATAATGATGTAACAGCTAGCTACTTTGGTCATCTAATATTAGCAGAGCAAACTTCAAGGAATTACTTAACTTTTTAAAATTAATGGACACCTTCAGTTGCTTAGACTCTTGGAGTAGAATCCATTATTCTAAATTTGTTTCATATTTTTGTGTAGCACGTTGATTTCGTGAATCAAAGGCTTGACCACCAAATATTGCAGAGTTATGTTTTATCGCCAGCTGGAACACACAGAGGGATATCTCCTCTAAACCACGGGTACCTGCTCAGGACAGGTTCCAGATATAAACACAGACTGATCCCACAAACCCACATCCCTCCCATCCCTGCCCTCTCTCACATCATGTTACAACGAGCTGCCGCGGCTCCTGGTGCTCACCATCGGGCTCTGGGGCTGAAGGCCGGATCTCCTCCTCAGCTTCTGGGCAGACACAGAGGAGGTTTGGCTTCACTTCAGGTCAGTCTGTGCTTCTAGATGTCATCTGTCTGGGCCTGGCTGGTTTTGGAGCCACAGGTCCATGCTTTGCTCTACTGATTTCTTGAAGCCTTGGTCTACTGATTTCTTCATAATACTCCTTATCTTAATGGTTGTTCATAGCAACCATGTTCCTGTGCAATTTGTTACACACTGTTCCTATTTTCCTCGGAACCTGTTTAAGCATTTATAGACTTCTAAAATCCTTAACCTTCAAAAGCATATACATCCCCCATCTGAATGCCATGCATGGCAAAGAAATGTGCAGTGAAATATGGATCATTATAAACTTCACCTGAAGAATTGCAATCCAAACTTCTTCGAACTGATAGAACTAAATTGCAGATTATTGAAATACACGTCCATCTAACACAGTTTTTGAAGGAAGTTTTATTTTGCTTTTCTTACTTTTTATATGGAGTATCACTTATTTCAAGTGCATTACAAAATAAGCTCCAGTTGGAATCTAGCGTTGTTGGTTTCATTACTCTGTTGAGACTGATATGATGGATGCTTATATAAAAATAGTAGATATTTGGTCACTCAGGCTATGTACTACTAAGTGTAATAGTTTAGTGACCATTTTTAAGCACACTAATTTTTACACCAGTCTAAGCTTTTTTCTTCCATAGAACAAAGCTATCTATTGGAAATTATTCAAAGCCAATATTATCTGCCTATTCATATGCAGAAAGTATGGTGTGTCATTTGGTATGGGCCAAAACCATACCAGGATATATTAAGAATCACATTCTGTAATTCCAAAAGAAAGTCATTAGCCTGGGAAACTGTCACTTAATTCAAATTGTATAGCATTTGTTGCAATTGTTAAATAGATCCTGAAGACATGGATCAGATTTTTAAGTCAATTTAGACAATAAATAATAAGATAAATATATATGATGTTATAAACTAAGCATAGCTGGTAACAGAGAGTCATGTTCTAAAGCATCAGGGTAATTTAATTTGATAATTGCAAACAAACCAGCAATTATTAGTTCATATTTTTACCTTTTTTTTGTGTCAGTAAGTGCAGAGTTTGCTGGAACACGTACACATGACGCCTCACAGTTTATTAATGTAGTACTAAATTATATGGACTTTGCACTGGATTGGCACATTACCTTGACTTTAGTAGACTGATTTTATAGAGGTTTCTGTCAGGTTAGTCAGCATAATAAGTCTTTTTAAAAGCCATATCTGCTTCTATAAGCATTTGCAGTTCTCCTTTTCTCCCACTCAATAAAAATGAAAACACATCAGTGTGTTTTATTGGTCACCAGCCATCATGTATTTTTAAATAAGGCTTTGCTAGGGACTAGTAATATACAAATCTTTTGTCATGGTGAAACTTCAGTTTTTTATTTACTGCAGTTGTCCAGGAAGGGGTCTATAATTTTAATGTAAGATTGCTCTTTACTTCAATCCCATACTGCTCCTTGTCTTGTCTCAGCTCTCCTGCATGTTTAGGCTTCTGATATAGTCAGCATCTGCTGACTAAATGGAAGTCAGCAATATTAAGTTACTGATGAGCACCAAAGGTAGCACGGTAGTACTGCAAGTGAGAGAAAAAGGTGTCATGAGACAGGATTCCCCTACTGCCTGGTTGTCAAGCCTATCAATCTCAGTTACTGAAAACATTGTAAATGGAAAACTACTATCAAGAGCAAAAACAATTGAAACCAATTTCTGAAAAATAGTTTTGTGAGAAAAATTAAAATCAAACAACTCCAACTACAACCCAAATATTCAAAATTATTAGTTGCCTTCTCCCGTGAAAGAGAGAATAAAGAGAATATACCTGATCTTGGTCATAACTATTAGTAAAGATGTTCTCTCATTCTCTCTCCTCACATCGTTTTTCCCACTCCTCCCATCCCTTCCCACTTCCACCTGCCCCCCCCAATATCCATGGCTCAGAAATTAAGTTAATTAGCCACTCTCCAGTTTTTTTATTTTTTTTGTCAAATTCAAATAAATACAGATGTGGTAACTGAAAATATCCAGACAATTAAGTCTGAATCTCAAGAGATGCCCTTTTAAACCTAATTGTTCCATGAGAAAGCTGTCTGAATAATGTTGTTTTCTTCACAATACTTTGTTTACTTTGTTCACTAGCCAGACAAAAAAAAAAGACAAAAAACAAACCAAACCAAAAGCCCCCAAAACTTGAAACAAATAACCTAAAACACCTTTCCAAAATAAATGAAAGAACTGGACATCTATTGGCATCACCTATTTTGTCTGTTTCCTTCATAATTTGAACACATATATCATTTTTGTCTTCTTGTCCATGCGCATTCATAGATAACCACCCCAAGGCATATTCATTTAAGGAGGAGCTTTCCAAAATGACAGCAAATCCTTTCTGATTAGTCTCAAGGGATTCCAATTCAGTATCCAAGACACTTTTTCCTTTGAAATAGTGACTTACATGAGTACTCCACCTTCATCTAGATGCAACCCTCTCAAAAATTACTGGTGTCATAAATGACCTAACAAACAACTGAGAAGCTGAAAAAACTAAACCAGAAGCCCACATTTTCATATGAGTTTTCAAAATTGTACTCTCCCTTTTTTCTTTTTTTTTAAATTTATTTTTAAACTTATTAAAAAAAGGATAAGAGTCGAATGGAATAAACCTTCCAGATTCCCATTGTTTTCCTTCCTATGAAATTTTATGCTTATCTGAAATGTAGTTTCTGACTCTTTTGGGCTTTTTCTTTAGTTCCAGTAGTTGATATGTCTAAAGACTTTTGTATCTCCAAGACTATTTACCAAAACAATGATTTGCATTTTCTGGGTAAGATCTAATACAAAATTAAATTTTATTGTTTTATGTAGCATAGGATCACAGTGAAAAGCAGCACTGGAAGACAGAATCCTTCTCTTGGGTACTTGGGTGAATTTCAGGGAAGTTTCCTTCCTGAAGTTTAAAAAAACATTTGACAAAAATATTTCTTATTGCACTCAACAAGACAATGTTAAAATGTCCAAAACACTTGTCTAGTCTCAAGGAAGCTTTGTTTGCCTGATAGCCAAGAAAGAGTGGAGAGAGGAGGAGAATCAGCATACTTAAGACAAAGAAAAATGATAATAACCCCTTAATTAAGCCATTTTTTTTAAAAATGCATCTGTTTGTACCAAATGTCAGTTGGCACCGATAGAGTAAGTATGAAAAACAGAAGTGACTGCAAACTAATTGCATGTATTTGACATGGTAGGAGAACCTTGAGCAAACCTGGTGCCATACCTGGATATGTTTGTTTTCCCTCCCTCTACATTTGCTACTAGGAGAGATTCCAAGAATTTGTCACTTAATGAGACTTCAAGATAAGCAAAGCTGGGAAAGGAAAATACTAGATCTGACTGTGCTCTATGAATGTCTTCTAATCTTGATTATGTGGGGTTTTAGGATTATGTCATTTTACGTGTTTGCTAATAAGCCATATTTGAAATGAATAGAGTAATTAAATATTTAGATAATTTAATTCATTTGTCTTATTCTTTTATTTATCTTTGCCGTTTTCATATCTGTGTTTTCACTAGGCTGTTTTCTATTTTTAAATATTTTTTGTAATACAGTGAGTAAAAGAGGAATTTTTATCCTTTATCAGACCTGGACTAGACCAAAATAATGAATGCAGTTTTCAGGATGCCTCTCCTAGCTTTTCTGTCAATCTGAACAGAAGATTCATAGCAACACACAAGAATTTTAAAGTAAAAAATTTAGTAAAAGTCAGCAGTCAAACTATTATAATTAAAAATACTATGCAGACTTAGAGAGTTCATTTTACAAAAAAGATTAGATGCATTGAATAACAATATGAGTGAAGGTCTCTTTGCTGTTATGTTGATGTTTCTGGGAAAATTGGTGGTGATAGTGTCTACTAGGACTGCATACTGTTATAAAACTTCAGTCAAAAAAGTCAAGACAATAGAAAAAGACAGGGTCATGGTAATGTCCTTACTCTGTTGCATGACTATGTTCCATCTTTATCATCTTTGACTCCTGCTATTTTTTAATCTTTTATTTACTGAAAATAAAGGAAATTTGTTGCATTTCAGTAGCAATGAGTAAAGGTAGAAATTTGAGATTTTTCTTGATATCAAAAACCATGTTATATGTTTATATACGAATCATACCAAATTATGTTTGGTTTCTTATTTAGTTCATATATTGTGGCATTTTAGCTAACATTTAGTACAAAATGTTTTTCAGGAAGTTAATTGAATGCATATTTCATTAAATCTTCTCATATTAGTGTTATTTAGTCATCAGGTGATGCAGAAAGGATTAATGTAAATTCCATTCAAGCAAATCACAGTTCACACTGAAATAATTTTATGAACTGTTACTAAAAACCATCTTAGAAATATGACTTGTTGAAATGTATAGACAAAAAGTAGACTTCAGCCTTGCTGAAGGAAATTGAAAACAGAATCTCTAGGCTTAGTTGAGTGAACTTAAGTGGATATTGTTTCTTCTTTTCCTGTAAGAGACATAAGAAAATAATTTCAGTGGAGACTGGAAAGGAAGTTATATGAATAGTTGATGGAAACTATTCCTTTTTTTAACAACAGAAAATTCAAGGGTTTTTATAATTTTGAATAAATTTTGTACACATACAAAGACTTTATTTTGGTCCAAAGTGGCTTTGAAAGAACTTTAAAATATTTTTTTTTTTTCTTGTTGGATATCTCTTACAATAACATGCCTGTCCAAAGATACTGTATGGAAATATACTTTCTTAGGTAAAAATATTTTATTGGTCCTTAATATTATGTCCAGAATTGTGATTTCATCTGTTTTATTATATATGTATGCAGAGATGGCATGAAATAAATCTGCATTTTTTCAGGCTTCATTATTTTTGAAAATAGGAGAGAAGTAGTAAATTTTCTGCATTCTAGAAAGAAAAAAGTGACTACATTTTGTAATCCTACTAGCATTAATCATGACATATTGAATTACTCACATCAGACTCTCTGGGCTATTGATGGCAAATGCCTGTAGTATAAAATAAGTGAATGTGGGAAAGGATAACTTGGAGAATTATGTTTTATATTCAAATTCCAGTTCCTTTGGGAGCTGGGAACATTTATTTTCCTTGTGTTTTGAACAAAATAAAATTATTTTTTCTTTAAATTTTGCAAAAATCAGACTTCTATGCAACTTCTCTTTATCTTCTGAATCAAGTTGTTGATGAACAAAGATTGTTGATGTGATCCAGGGAAAATGGGTTCATTTTTTATCAAGAGAATTAATTACACTTTCCCAATTTGTTCTGTATCTCACCAAACAAAGGTAAACAGTTCCATCCCAGAGCTGAACACTCTAAAAGACAATTCACCATAATCTAATGATAAAATAATATCAGTAACAAATAATAATAATAAAACAAGTCAGCATTTATTACACAATTAATCTTAAGCAAAAATCCAGAAGTAAGAACTGCATTGAGGACAGCCTTTATTATGCAAAGCAGCATAAGGCACCTGCAGACCTTTTCTTTTTCCATGGGTTTCTAAAGTGCAGGTTCATATGTTCTTCGGTGGCAAAGCTGGTTAAAAAAATCACTTTTCTAACACCACTTGCTGATTCCTGCCTCTGTGTTAGAATTCGTCACTTCTTCAAATGTACCAAGGCAACTATTTGCAATGCTGTGCTGTAAAGTGAGTCATTGATGTGAATAACAAACCTTGGAGACTCTTTCATTAATACAGTTCACTTCAGGGATCTATTCTACATTATGGTCTTACAAATGTTTTCAACAGCACAAAAGAGAGGATGGTGAATGAGAACAAGCAGTGGGGGGTCAAGGTGTATGTATTTGTGTAGGGAGTGAGGACCTCTTAAATTAGCTTCACTTCCAAGGAAAATACATGTAGAACTATGCTCTTAGTCTTTCACCTGCTCTCTTCTTTATATACAATTCCTATTCACATTATTTTTTTTGTTCCTCCCTCCAGGGGGTCTTCACTACTTAAAGCAAATATCTGGTAGTTGAAAATTCCATTCTCTTCAGCAAAGTGCAATTTCTCAGATTAGGAGGGCCCCACTGAATTCCTGATAGCACTGCATACACTACCATAAATATCCACAACTCCCATCACAATATAAGATTTTTAACACATTCTTTTCTTTATTTCAGATATAGAGAGAAGAGAAAAATAAGTCAGGCATAATGATGACGAATGTATTCACACATTGCCCATGCAGTCAGTTCTCCTACTGTGATTAACAATTTCTTCTTTTACTTCAACTGAAACAGACGCTGACCAGCTGTAGATAGACTGAAACAGTAAACTGAAATAGTACATTATGAGTGCTACCCAAAATTTCTCCAATTTCATGATCTTATATTTTGTGACATAATACCTTCCTATTTCACAACATTTTAAAGAATGTCAACTAGTGCAAGTATGTAAAAATCTTTCAGCCTGGGCAAATATTAGATACAAAAAGTCCTGAATAAAGATAACAGCTTCAGTAGAAAAATGACATGTTTTTTGGGGGTCTAGGTTCAGATATTTTCTGTTCAGAATGAGACAGCCATTTCATTTACTAAGTAATGTAAAACTATGCAAGTTATATACTCTGTCCAACATCCTTCTTATAGCCCATTGAACAGGACCACGTCCAGATGGCTTTTGAATATCTCCAATGGTATGCTGGTTTTGATGGGGTAGAACTAATTTTCTTCAAAATGGCTGGTGTGGGGGTGTGTTTTTGATTTATACTGAAGACAGTTGATAATATAGAGGTGTTTTTGTTATTGCTGATCAGGGCTTACGCAGAGCCAAAGCCTCTTCTGCATTTCATACTGGCCAAGGAAATTTGAGGTACATGGGAGGTTGGGACGAGGCACAGCTGGAACGGATGACCCAAACTGGCCAAAAGGATATTCCAGGCCATATGGCATCATGCTCCGTGTATAAAGTGGGAAGAAGAAGAAGGAAGGGGGATGTGTTTGGAGTGATGTTTCTTGTCTTCCCAAATAACTGTTACATTTGATGGGGTCCTGCTCTCCTGGTGATGGCTGGACACTTACCTGCTCATGGGAAGCAGTAAATTAATTCCTTGTTTTACTTTGCTTGTGTGTTCAGCTTTTTCTTCCCCTCCTCAATGATTAATAAGAGGTGCTGTAGAGCATGAGTCCTCATTGGCTTCTACATGATTAATAGGAGAAAATAATCATCAAAGCATCCCAGGAACCTCTTGGATTGCTTATGTCCTGTTGGGTTGTACTAAACATCCTGCATAAATGTGGATGAAGACCCCCCAAGATGATCAGGGCCTGCAAACCTGAGGCTACTCCTGTTTGGACCTAATCCGCTCATTATTTCTGGTTAGGTGTCTTTCAACAGACAGCCATTATAATGTCACTTCTACCTTTCCTGTCTTTTATACCGTCTTGTAAGTTCCCTGATGGCTTCTCATTAACCCCCAGGCAGAGCTCCATTCACTCTAAGTGCTCTTTCATATAAAAGTCAACTCTGTCATCTCCCCTTCCTATCTATCTTGAAGAGCCTGTGTCTCACCATTGCAATAGTAACAGGGTAACCCAAGATTTTTTTGCACACTCTTGGCACCCAGAGTAAGATTTTCAGGTTCCCCACACGCAGCCCTTTTTATCTTTTCTCTGACCTGATCTCTGCATCATTGCAAGTGAGTTCCATACCATATTGAAAATGTGGTATCGAGTCAGCAGTGATTACATTTTGTGGTACAGGCACAGAGAACTGCTTCTCTTCAGGGCTGCTCTGAATCCATTCTCTGCCTGGCCTGTTTGTACTTGGGATTGTCCCAACTCAGGTGCAGTACTTTGCACTTGACCTTGTGAAACTTCATGAACTGTGAACATGCTCACCTCTTAAGACTGTCAAGATCCCTCTGGACAGCATCATTTCCCTCCAGTGTGTCTGACCACACAAGTTGGTGTCATGCCCAAATTTGCTGAGGGTACACTCAGTCTCTGAGTCCATGTCACTAGAAAAGATGTTAAACACCACCAGTCCTGATACTGACTCCTGAAGAACCCCACTTGTCACTGGTTTCTACTTGGACACTGAGCCATTCACCACAACTATTTCACTGCAATCATCCAGCTAATTCCTTATCTGTTGAAACATCCATCCAAAAAACCTGTGTATTTCCAGTTTAGACATAATAGTGCTGTGTGACCCAATGTTAAACATTTTGCACAAATCTGGTTAGAAGACACCAGACACTTTTCTGTTACCAAAAATATGATGTAACCCCATCACTGAAGGCTAACAAGTTTGTCAGACACCATTTGCCATTGTTAAGCTGTGAAAATAAATGGAATTTCTCTCACCTTGAAAGAAATGGAATTTGACTTGTTCCTTCTGTGCAAATCATTGCCTGGTTATAATGATTTCTTAGCAGATAGCCAGTCAAAAGATTAATAGAATTAGAATCGTTGTAATATAAGCCTGTTCTCACTGACAGCTAGCTTGGCTTTTTCTCTCTTCTTTTTGAAAGATAGTAAACAGAAACAAAGCCTGCAGCAATACAAAGAAAGCTAGCACATGAAAGAGGGATTAGCTTCAGGAGGGTATGACAGATGTAAAGTGCTTTGCACACATTGCTATGTGATGTTCAACATATGTTGTCAATTAAAAATTGCTTAAGAAATATTTAACAAGGCAAAGCTAACATACCCCTAGTTTGTACGAATATATTGAGCTTATGCATCACTGCTTCTCATTTAATTTTCTTCAGTTTTGTTGTAAGCTGAAGAGAACCTTATATAACATGACTCTCAGCTAATTCATGTTTAAAGTACCATTTAATTCAAAGTATCGGAAAACAGCATTTGCTTCATCTTTTGGTAAGATGATGACTGGATAATTTAGCAAGGCAGAGAACCTGCTAAACTGATTCAAATTAGTTTTCTACAGTAAAATATAATTTGCTGCATTTTTAAAAATAGGCATCTAAATACATTCAAAATGTCATAGTCTTAGACACCTGCTTTACCCAGATTTCTGATGTCAATTACTGGGAAATTTTCCTAGTGGACCCCAAGGCATAAGACACAAGCTCCTAGGCTAAATTCTATTTTATTATCTTTATTATCTCTTACTCCTGAATCTTTCCACATGCAAGATATTTTGATTTGTTTGGGTTTTATTTTAAATGATGCCGTTTTGTGCCCTATTCAACCCCCAAATAGCCACTAGACATTATTCTCCCTATTCTCTCCCAAATACAAGCATATTTCTACACAAATGTACTTTAAAACCTCCATAAAATAGCAACATTCTTGTTGAACAGGGATACCTCAAGAAGCCTTCACAAAAAATGTACTCCTAATGTTAGGGTATTACTGAAAGCACCATTTTTTTGTTTTCTTTTTGTAAGGTCACAAATGAAGAGCTTTTTACCCCTGAGAGCACAGAGGTTTGCAGTCATCTATGAAAGACACTACTTGCGGCTGTGGTCTATAAATTAACTCCTTTTTGGATGAAAAGGAACTGAATACGTGGAAGAAATAATTGAAAGACTCACTGATATTTTGTAGTATCTTATCACCTCTGCTAACTCCTGAAATGTTCTCACAATGAATTAATCTTTCAGTTAAAGTCTGCAATTCCACTTGCAATATTGCTGTCTTGAACCTCCTCTTATGGAATTCTGTTTCCAATCATAAAATAGGAGTGTTTAAAAATAAAGGTTACAGTGTTTATTCCAAGAGTCTTTGTACTTGTTAAACACATATTGTAGGCTGCTGCATACATCATCTGCCAACCAAATGTCAGTTCAACTCCTACTTCCCTTAAATAAGGTATAAAAGAATTCAAGAGATATTCTTGGAACTGTGAACTGAATGTGCCTTAAGTGTGTTGTTGATGTGGGAATTTATATTAAATTACTGTGCTGATGGATGCTTGGCTATGAATTGAACTATTGACTAAGAAAAAATGAAACATACGCAAATATTGCAATATATATTATTTTAAAAGAACATTATAGAACAGAGATTTTTGCTTCTGTGATAGACAGAAAAAGGCATGGTGAAGAAAATAAGATGAGTTTTCTGAATATATAAAACTATAGAACTGCTGAGTAATTGCATTGGTTCAGATCCTTATTTTTCTTCTTTATCCTTTTTAAATATGTTGTAAGAAATTATAAGCATAAATGTTTAAAAACTGACAAATGTTTAGTATTGATCCCAAGAACTGGTAGATCATTTTGTACAGTCCAATTTAGAATCCAAATGAAAATATATGCAAAGCATATTGGGTTCATTTTATTTGTTTGTTTACCAAAATGAAATTCAAGTCTGATTCAACGTCTTCACAAATTTATTATTATTGTTCAAGTATACTACACAAGTATTTTAGTAATTGCAAGAGGATTTGTTTATTGTATGTTCTGGTAGATGCAATATTAAAAGTAGTAGTTTTTTAGTTTTTCAAATCTAAATTTTGTTTTTTGCTTAGATACACCTTTTAGTATTGTTTGGTTAAGCATAACCTACATATTCCCAAGGAGGAATGAAAACCATATGGGCTTTGGAAGTCTCAAGGCCTGGTAGCTTATTAAGAGGAGAAGAAAACTTAGGAAACAGTGTATATTTTAAGCCTTTCTTTTTGCCCACACAGGCCTTGCCTAAGGCATCATTACTGGGAAAGGGAGGCTGCTGTGAAATTTACTCATCATGTGTAGAACTTGAACTGAAGTTCACACAAACAAATGAAAAATGGCTTAATAATGAATTGTGAAGTTATGTCCCTGTTGAAGTAATTTAAACTGTTTTACTGTGTTGGAACTTAATATGAAAGATATTTATTTCTTTTGCAAGGATTAAAGGATCTTCAATATTCTCAAATAGTAGCAAACGATAACACCTGTTAGATAATTGTATTCTACTATTATTTGGTAGGGTGTCTTTTTATTACTACATTAAATTTAGCTTATGAATGGTCATTTTCAAATAAACAAATTTTGCTGTTTTCATGTGGGAAAGGCACAAAAATAAAAGTGTTTCAAATCCCACAATATTGCTATGCCATATTTTCAGGTACCAGTTAATTTTCTGTTTTGATTTTAGTCTTTTGGTCCAATGGCCCCATTTTTTTTTGTGGGATTTTTTTTTGGGGGTTTTGTATGGGGGGGTTTTTTTGGTTTGGTTTGGTTTGGTTGGTTTGTTTGTTTCTTTAAAAAAAGCTGTTCTGGATCCAGGCAGGACAGGGTTAAATTGACAGTGGTCAAGAAGAGACATGCCTAGGACACAGACTGCCAGGGGAAAGGGAGTCTTCTTCCCCAGGGAAGGGCTCTCCTCTGATTGGGCTGGAGTTGAGTTGCAGGTTCTGTGTTGAACATTCTGATGTGAATCGCTCTCTCTGCTTTTGTTACTAATATATTTGCTGTTAATGTTGCTTTTTTCTTAACTCATTGCTTTTTCCAGTAAATTGTTCCTATCTTTACTCCTCTCCATCTCATAGCAGGGGGGAGGGAGAAGGGAGAGAGGGAAACAAGAAAGTGGCATGTTGTTTTGCTGGGAGCGCTAAATTAGAGAATATTTTGCTGAAACCACACCAAAATTAAAGTCAGTTTTATCAGGTTTCTTATATGAAAGAATATTTGTTAGTTTGTTATGATTTGCTGAGAGCTACATTAGCATTCCTATGTCAATATTCAGCTTTCTGGGTGAGTTTGCAAATCTTGAGACCTAACAGCAAATGCAACTGCAACTTCTGCAACTTCATCACTGTCCTCACCTGTCCTCACAGTGACAATGCCAGTTCTGAATTTGCTGCAGTTATTTAGAAAAGTCATAGCATATTTGTGAGGTTTTTGCTAATCTACAGTATTTTTTTCAGTCATAACAAAATGAAAAAATATAATTATCTGTTTCATTAGAATAATTTTAGGTGCATCATAGATGAAATAATTTTTGATTTATAGAAGTTTTCTCCTGGAGATATCTGTTTATGTCCTCATTTCTGGCACTCACATACCTATAATTTTGATGCTCTGATCTTTTCTCTTTTAAAAGTCATGGCAGGAAAGGTGTAAAAATATAAACTCCTTTAATTTTTATTTAATATAGACAAAAAGTTATGCAAGACCCCTCCCTTTTCTATCTATTTTATAGAGGTCTTCAGACCTTATAAAAGCAGAGAAGTTGTGTACTGTGGTGGTGAGGTAGCACGGATATCCATATTAACTTTTGTCAGCACTAGCACCATTTTAGAATGTGTTATGGCTATTGCACCAGCTCAAGCGTACCTGTATCATTAATGTCTCTATGTTAATTTGTCACACGACTAGTGAGAAACTAGGTCTCTCTCTTCAGCCTGTTAATACAATTGTCAACTTGTACCAATTGCAGAATAGCTAATTGTAAATTTTTTTCTTGATGCTCTACATTTGTCAAAAACTTTTGGATGTTATTTGTTTTTAATGTGAGCTACTTCTGTCGAAATGGTCACATTCACTCTATCCCCTCAGGCTAACATGGATGGCAACATCCTTAGGTTTTGCTTAGCAGAAGGCAAACTTGGGGGCCAGAAGTATAGGAGAGTGAGCAAATTAGAATTTAAAGAGATTTATCTTTCTTTTTATTCTGTGTACAACTTCCTGCATGTAGGTCCCACGATAGAAGCTTTGATCTGAAACTAAGCTGGCTGTGCTATTCTTTGAACTTTCATTGTCTTATTGCAAAATCTGAATCAGAGGGGTTTTTTTCATCTGCCAGTTTAGATATTGAATAGAAAGTAAAAGTTTACAGCAGTATGGAAGTGGCTGAACAGGTAGTGACAGTTGAGTTTGCACTGAAGAGTTCCCTTATGCAGAATTTAGTGCTGTCAGAGCTATCTATCTAAACCTGGGTGACAAGAACAGAGTTTTTAACCCTTTGGTGAATTTTAATCCAAGTCTTCACATTGGCTTCACTTAATCATATCTCATCTATCTTCTGATGGCTGTAGAAGGCATGAAAAATTCTGATGTGCAGTGGCCCAGAAGTACAAAAATCAGACTCCAGTAAAAAATATGCATCCAGTTTCTATACACACAAGAGTAAATTCCAGAATATGAACAACTGAAAAATATTTAATATGAAAAGGTGTCTGAAATGGAAATGATAAAAGTAGAGACTTTGACTAATTTGCTTGGTTTCTGTCATTTGGAATGTTTCTTGTCCTTTCACAGACCATTCTTAAAGCACATCTTCTGCTTGCTTCAAATTTGGCATGATTTTATTGGTTGTTTCCTGTTCCAGTTTTTAAATTAGAAATAAATATTACTAGTCAAATAACTCAGGGTTTTTTTCACATAGTCCCTAAAAAAGAAAATTCATCCTGTTTCTTCTTCCAAAAATTTTGTACCTTTAAATTGTCTACAATGCAGTATGGCTGAAGTTTTATGCTGCTGGAAGACACAGTTTGAGGAAACAATTTAAAAAATAGAATAGTGACTATCTTTAAAACCTGTGTGTCTTTAGAACTTTTAAGCCAGGTAACTTTGATATAGACAGTTGTATAGGGAAGCAATTTTCAAGGCACACTAACACAGAGCTCCAAGGAAATCAGTGCAGCATCTGCCCAGACTGGAAATTGCTTGAAACTTCTTGTACAGTTATGTAATGCAGGGAGGGAATGGATTCCTATCTAATTTCACTTATGGCATTGTATATTTTGAGGAGAAATAGATTAATTTCATTTAATATCAGAAAAAGAAACTGGTTTTACTTTGTCACATATTTTATCAAAATTTTACACAATTTGGCTTCTTTGTCATTCTTGAGAGCTTTACTTTTCCTTATTTTGACAGAATATGAAAAGCTTTATATTTCCTCACAATAGAGTTTGAGATCACAATAGGGTTTGAGTACTTTTGATGCTAAAATGAACTTAGTTCAAAATACAGGAAAAAAAATTCTCGTTCACAAAAATGTTAATTGTGTGAACTTTTTAGTTCATGCTAGAATACAAAAAAAACCCCAAAGATTTATAGACCTATTCATAACTTTACCGAGATTTACAATACCACTGGATCTACTACTTTACATTCAGATATGTAAATGGTCAGTGTAACATGGCTGAAAAATCTCATTGTCAAGGCAGATTTGTCATAGAGAGAATGTCATGGATTTTATAGCTGAAGTTGTGCTGGTCAATGAGACAATAACAAAGAACATTAGTGGACATTAGCTATTTATTGCTGAATTTCTATTAAGTTCTGCAGAATCATTTCAGCTCATAAAAACTGGTTCTGGTTCTTTTCAGCCACCACTGAGGAGGGAACACTAGTAAGGTAGCATTTCTAATAGGCATATTTAGACATTGCCACTCTGTTTTGGAAGGTAAGGGCACATCAAAGAATGGATATGAGCCAGTCCATGTTACACAGCCTCAGCATTAGTGAACAATCCCAGGATTACTAATACAGATATACATGTGAATTTTAAATTGCACTGCTAAATTCAAGAACCTTTTAAAATATAATTATTATTAAGGGTAAATTTGGATTAAAAAGACTTTTCTTTCTCCCAGTCCCACACATATTTTGTATCTACTTATTCTGGTCTTTCACTTTGGCTCTTTTCTAGGTCTTTCTTTTGCCCTCTTTTTCACCCTCTTTTAAAAATAATGATCTATGTGCCTCTCATTGCAGGCAAGAGCAGTGCCCTCTTTCTCTTTGTTCTGTTACACTCCACCCACTGTTCTGTTCTCCTTCATTGTCCCTGTTCAGTTATCTCCTCTAAGCTTTTTATCTACATTGTTTCTTGTCTTTTGCTCACTGCCGGCCACAATGAAGTTGTGGTGTGTTCAGGTTCCAGGTCAAGTGTATTAATTTGGAAAATGTTGGATTCCAGCATTTTAACAGTTACAACTTTAGGGGTGAGTGGAGATGATTTTAGAAGGACTCTAGAGTTTTAAATATGTTTACTGATTTATTTATTTTCTGAAAGAGAGGAAAAAAAATAAATAGAAATTAATAATTTTTTTAATTCACTGTGTTGAACTTTCTGATAACAGGTTTTTATTTGCACAAATCTAAGACTAAATATAGTTAAATGCTTAACCAGGCTACCAGAAAGCAAATATAAATTAAAATTCAACATTTTCTTCTTTTAATTATGAAAAACTCTGGAGAGAAAATAAAAATATTTTAAAGTGTAGAGTAATGCAACATTCTTTTAGTATCCTGAGCCCAGCTGGAAAACCTGCAGGGGAGACTCTGTATTTATCACAGCAACATTCCGGCAAGGTTAAGCTTCTTACTTTTCTTCCTTTTTGGATTAGACTTCTATTATACTTGCTGTCAAGACACTAAATTGACATTCTGTGTTGACTGCCATGCAGTCTTGTTGTATTTTGGTTTTATTTTAAAAAATAGTTTCTTGCATATATAGCTATTGATCTTTGTTTCAAAACCTGTTTATATTAACTCTTCATGTATGCATAATACTATGGAACAAAGTTTTTTTGTATAAAAATTCATGCAGTTTGTTCAATAAGAAAAAATAGGCAAATTTAGACAGCAATAAGGAGAAAATATGTTGCTCTTTTAAAATGAAAAAATATTTTATATTTTTTTGGCATGCGTTGATGTACATAACTTTTGCATTTGACTTTATAAGTCCAATATATGTTCAATATTAGCATATCAATATGTGAATATATTCAAAAGATGGGAGTAGAGTCTTCCAATAAATATTCCTGGTAATCAGCTGTATGTTTTTAAAACATACAGCTATAAACTATTCTCTATTATCAAAATTTATTAAAACTATTCTCTATTATCAAAAGTTTTGGTGACTTCAGAGGTAGCAAATTGCCTTCAGAAGACCACAGTGTTGAAACTGCTTGTAGCTTAGACTAAAATTTTCTGTTACCACATTCTAGTAAATACTATGGACTGGTTTCTTCCTAGTCCTTTGCCAAAAACAAGGAAGGTCATGTACTGTCTTTGCATAGCATATATAGGGAAGCAGGAATGATAATCATCCCTTGCTTTGTGGTTTGAAACAAAAATCTCCCTGGAACTCTCCTGAAAGTAATGCTGTGGAAGTGAAGGTGACGGCAGCTGCACAGCCCATAAAGCCTGTGGTTAGCCTGGTGAAACAAAACATGCACATAGGAGAAAGTTTGCTTTGCCTCTTAGTAAGTTGGAAGGAAGTATTCTAAAAGGTGCCTCTGATTTGTTTACACTGGCTTGTTTTTCTAGTGCAAAGGTGTTGACTTCTAAAGATTTTTGTCTGTCTCTTGACATCTCATACAAATATTTAGCTGTCAGCTGCGATTCAGAGCTCCTAGTCTTCTCTTTAAGCTATTTCACTCATTTTCTCCTTTAAAGGTGAGATTAATTATGTTCTAAAAGTACCTGTTATTGTCTGTTACCAAAAAAAGGAAATCCATCCATATACAAGTGTTTATAAAGTTTATAGCTAGTTAAATTGAATTCCACATCAAATGTCATTGACATCTAAACTTTTCAAGCTAATGCTAGCTCTCCAGGCTGTCATACCCAGGTTATATTTTAGTCTTACAGATTCTTGATGTCCAATATGCCCAAGGAGAAGCCACATGCCTAAAACCTAGTCCAGCATTTTTGACTATTCAATCCTCTTTCTTTTTTTTTGCTTGACAGGTGCATATTGTTTAACTTTTATTCATTATGAATGCTGTTGCAAATAAAATTTTCTCTCATTGACTTCTGACTATAGCACTCTTCCATGTTCCTTCACTGGTATTTATACTGAGTCAAACATAAATGATGTGTTTTATCTTTCAAGATGTTTCACAGACTCCAGCTTTGTTCCTTCATTCAGCACCAAGGTGCTGACTCCTGAATGATAATTAGAAATTTAGCAAGAGGATAAGTGATTCTTTATGATTGCTCCCTTGTCATTCCTTTTCACCATTGTTATTTCACAGAATCAGGCACAAAGCACTTTAACAATGTTTGTGTTGACACCTCTTTTACTATGATGCTTAGGAAAAAGTAGCAATTAACCTGATGATGTTTTGAGATCACTGCTGTTTTGGTTTTTTTTTGTCTAACATTGTATCATTGTTTCCTTGTAGTCTCATGTTTCTGTCTGTGTCTAGTGGCTTTATTTTATATCATTTTTAGGGAAAGAGCTACCAAACACTATTTGTCTAAAACTTAGGTGGACACCTATTCTAAACAAGTCATCTTTGGTCCTGCTCTAGTTCAACTAGAAAGATACTTAAATAAGTGGGGTTGCATCACACTCCAGAATTCACAGAGGGAGATTAGCTTGGAATAAACAGTAAAGCTTAATCTAGAAGTCCAGCTTTAGACAGCTAACTGAGCTTAATCATACTCTTGAATTTTAAGTTGGCTGAGATATAGAAAAATCTTCTTCTGCCTTCATTTAGGTTTAAATATAGTGGGATCTAAGTCCATAATTGGATACAGAGTAATTACCAGAATTAAACAGTTACTAATATAAAACTGGAAAAAATAGCCTCTAGAATCGAACTAAAACCAAAACTAAAAAAAAAAAAACAAATTAAAAAAATAAATTCTATAAGTAAAAATCCACCTTTAGGACCAAGTTGTAGATCCCTACAGATCAACCTTCCCTGCAGTTTTCTCTTCATGGGTATTAATCTCTTAATACTAATGACCACTTCCATTGAAATCACAAAAAACTCCCCCTGCCCCACAGTACTATAGTAATAGAAATAATGTTAGGGGAAATATTTTAATCAGTGATTAATGAGTAACAATGTTTCATCAGAAAAGTTATAGCTTTAACTATACAGTCACTATTGCATTATAGCTTAAAACATAATGACTGAATACAGCTATGAGTTAAATATTTTATGTGGGCAGGTAGTGAGAGAGAAAAAGACATCTAATGTAGCTGATTATAGATGATGCAATCCAATATAATTTCACAGCTGACACATGCCATTAAAGATTAATAATATTTTTAGACTGAGACTAATCACCTTCTTTCTTATTAAATCACCTCGTTATTTCAAAATTTAAGCCAAACTCTACTATTTTAAAATAAAAATTTTATCTCCATCTGACAAAGATGAGCAACAATACACATATTGGCATTAGTGATTGTCTTAATGGTTTTTATATAAATATATCTGTCATTAAAAATAAAAATCCCATAATGTTTCTAGCTATGCAATTTTAAAACTGTTTTAAAGAGCAATGAAGTTAATATTCTAATACTTGCACATTTTGTACCACTTGACTTCATATTCTAAACAGCACACAAATTGTCAATTCAAACCAAATACCTTCATTTAAAGTAAGAAATCCATATTTAAAATAAAGAAATTATGGCAAGACAACCTCTTAAATTACTGGTTAAGGCAAAAGTTTCTAATATTCTCTGTATATATATTCTGTAACCAGAGAGTTGCTGATAACTTCCTTATGCTGGTTTTGCATTTCTTCTTGATGTAGTTTTCCCCATGTGTCAGGTTACACTGTCACCTCGAGTAACTTCTAAGTATTCTGGACCACTGAAGCAATGACCACTGGGTGGATTATAGTATAAAGTCTTCAGGCTGGTAAAGGATTAAACCACAGTGATGACACCTCTGTTTAGCCAGAATATAAGCAGTGGAAAAATGTGCTATATAAAAGCTTAAATGCAAGATGCAATTATCACTTTCAATCTACTATGAATGATTTTTCAACAGCAAGTGTATCAACTTCTCAGCAAGATCTGAGAATCACAGTGTTTTTATCACAGTTTATTATTTCTCTCTACTCTAGCAAGCTCTTGTTTTGCAGAAATTGTGTAATTATGAATTATATTTCCACACTTATTTTGAAAATTATATTTTCTTACTTACAAAAATTAACTTTCTTTGGTTTATATAAAATCAAATGTATCTGTTCTCCTTCAGCAACTCTTTTCAAGGGCAAACGTTGAACCAACGCTAGGTTAGGTATTTCACTCATTGAAAACAGAAAAGCTTTTTTTAAACGAGGGCTAGGTTAGGTATTTCACTCATTGAAAACAGAAAAGCATTTTCTATTTCCTTGAACCGCATAATCTACTCAACTAATTTGAAAGCCATGATGCTGAATATTTTCTGAATTTTTTCCTTAGTATTTTTTACTTCTTTAAAATTATTCTGGTAGATTCCATTGATAGAAATGGCTAACAGAGTTTCATACCATTAAAAAATATTTTTTTGTGTTATAAACAATTTTAGCCACTATGACTTTAAGCATTAAATAAAGCAAACTTTAATAATTAAGCAATATATTTTACCAGGCTTGGATGTTATAGCTATTTCTCTACCTCTCTTTTTTATTCCTTATTTTTCCTTTTTTCCT
The DNA here is from genome assembly GCA_013399455.1 of Anthoscopus minutus. Lineage (NCBI taxonomy): Eukaryota > Metazoa > Chordata > Aves > Passeriformes > Paridae > Anthoscopus > Anthoscopus minutus. Next base: position 25,194 of record VWYI01046138.1, on the reverse strand, counting down.
CTTTAAATCTAGGGTGTTGAAACTTCCTATTTCTTTTCTTGAACTTTGTATTTATATTTTTTACATTTCACATCAGATTTTTAGTTTATTCTAAAGTGAGAAGTGACTCCATTTCTAGGATCACCTGTAAAGTTTATTTTTCATGTCCACTATTTTTAAAAGCCTGCTTGTGCTGAAGGTGCCCTTGCTTTCTTCCCCTATTAGGCTTTGATTAATCTTAACTCATATTTGAGTTTGATTCCCATGTGAAAACTCTGTGTAGTTCTTGGGGCACACTGAATGTAAGGTAAATAGTCATCTAAAATCTGCACAAGTAATTACCTGTAAATGCTGAAAGTTAGTTGTACTATGAAAGGTGATCCCATTCAACATTATATACCTACTTTGAAAATTGCAACTTATGGAACATATCCTACCGCAACTAGAAATTATGGGGTTTTTTTCTAGTGCAGCTCTCCATTCCCAAGATCATGTACAGAACACCATTGCTAATAAGGGACTGTGAGATTGCAAGTTAATTATTCCTCTGGTTTAGTGCATATTTTTGTTTATCTATGTTGCAAGCTGATAACCTTCATCAACTGATTTCTGTAAAGTGCCACGGCAGCAAAGAGATTCTGAAAGATAATTCTTGAAGTCATAGTGTCTGAATGAGCTGAGGTAAATGGAACACAATACAGGAAGAAGCACAGCCACTTTTGTGGGACAGATATAATGAGATTGATAAAACTTATCATCCTTGACAAAGTAGTGGTGTGGTACAAGATAACAGCTTGGAAAGCTGAGACAGATTGTCCTGGGGTGACTGTATGATGCCTGTATCCCCAAATCGTGTGTTCTGTTTATGTTACATATTAAGTTCTGCACCTTTAAGACTGAGAGTCTTANTCCTTGAACAGCAAGAGGTTTCATTGTTTAATATTATTCCATTTTTTATACTTGTGGATATTTTGCTTGTTAAATAAACAGCTTTTTCACTTTCCTTCAAGGAAATTTTTTTCGGAACCAGTTGGGGGAGGCGCAGCTTGAATCTGTTTCTTTTTTTTTTTTCCCTGGAGACACCCCATTTAGAAGTTTCCTCTCAAATTTGTCCTAAACCAGGACACAAGTATAATTTTGAACAGTATTGGGGGTTTGAAGAAGTCAATGAAAAGGAAGAAACTCATCTCACATAAAAGTGAGATGAGAATTAACAGAGATATTCTTTGAAGTTACATTTTGAGTTTATTATAGGGTTTGACAGACATGTCTCTGAAGTCTATAGCAGATATTGTGGGAGACAACGCAGAAAGAAAAGGGACTGGAGACAAAAAATATGGATAAAGAGATTGTGGCAAAAGAGCTTCTTGTGTTCAGATTAGTTATTAATTTTCCATAGAATAAATTATGGTCTGGGTATTTTTCTACTTCCAAAATTAGGATGCTGGCTCATTTTGTAGGAGACACAAGAGTTCTAATCTGGTACTCAATCCTGCTTAAGAAAAAAAAGCAACAAAAGAACAAACCAAACTAAAAAAAAGAAATGTAAAGACAGTAAAGGTAAATATAATTAAAGGTTAAAAAAAAAGACTGGGCCATAATGCTAAAGAATTTTCTGGAGTTTAGCAGAAAAGACTTGAGGTTTGGATAGATCCTCCAAAGGATCTTCTATTCAAATACCATTATTCAAATAAGTGACCATTTTATAGTCACTTAGTACTCTTCTTTCTCTTTTTTGTTTTTTTGTGAAGAAGAAGAGATCAAACAACCTATGTTCTACATTAGTATCAGGAAGACTAAGGGAATGCATGTTCCTTTTTAATAGATTTTATGTCCCCAAAGGAAAACTGCTTATAGAAAGAGAATGTGACTTTACCTTACCTGGCAGAGGACTGGTGCCACATGGTTAAGACCAGCAATGTGACTGGGAGAAGTGTGCCAGTGGGAACACAAGCAGTGCATGTGAAATGGGAGGTATAATTCTCCAGTGAACCTTCAGTCCTTAATAAGATGTCAGAGGATATTTTGTGCTTGCTCAGTGAAATATGTTAGTTATGTTTTACACAAGGAAGTACCATCACCATTTTAAAAGTGTGCTTGTGCACATTTTAAAAGTTAATTCTACCATTTTAATACTTTTTTAGGCCTTAAAATGTCGTATGCATCAGTACAAGTGGAATTGCTGAACTGTATCTTTAATACGTTTCTAAATAATCTATTAAAAACCATCCTCAATTTCAAATAAAAGACATGAAACTGGCTGGGATTTTTTCTTATTTTTATAGTATTTAATCAAGGAGACAAAGTGCATTTGTTTAAAGAAAACAAATCAAAGCACTTTGGATTGACATGGTTGCCACTGTAACAGGATGATTCTATTATTTAAATACTCAGAGGTTGCTTTTTAAATCATTCTTGATTAACAGAGCATTTATTTTCTGTTGCCTTTGAACTAGGAGTTTTTCTCCTTCCTTGCAGTTAACATATATATCTCAAACACCAGCTTGTCAACTGATGACTTTGAAGCTTCAGTAGTTATGCATATTAAACTGCACTGGCAGAAAAATAGCTGTGATGTCAAAAAAGGAACTTGGAGGTTATAGACTCTCAAGAAAGATTAGGACAAAGCTTGCCAATGACAAAGAATTAAAAGAACATGACAAGGCAAAATCAAAAGTCTTCAGTAAGCATTGTTTTGGCTTTGATTTTCCTCTGTGATGCATAAGAACTAGGTATGTCACCTGTACAAAATGGTACAGAAACAGCTGGATATAACCCAGACTAGCTTTTAAGAGATTAATGCCCAAACCACATAAATTTAACCTGATTTTAACAGCACTTACTTCTTTTTCTCAAGAAGGTTAATATATTGTTCCTCTCAGTTTTAAAGCTGTTACAAAAAATGTTAGTGCATTGCCTCATTTTCAATTTGTTCAATTGCCCCCAGAAGGGATGGTGACTCAGACTGCAATGGTTCAAAGTGAAAAGCTCTGATTAACCTCAGGAATGTTGTTAGTGAAGTACACAGTGACTGGGAGCGAGAGAGAAGCAGATGAATAAGCTTTGCTAGTTTTTTTCTGACTTAGTTGAGCTTAGTTGAGCCTGTGTTGTAGGTGTACTAATTTGCTTCATCCACAACGCATGAGAAATTGCCTGTGGAAGAGGACCTGAAAAAAAATGTTTGCAATATGGTGTCATGGAGTCTAATACCAATTACTAGCTACCTATATCTCTGAAGGCTGAGCTTAATGTCAATATTTAACCCTAAACTTGCACTTAGATTCAGATGAAAAGTTTTTAACCTTTTTTTTTTTTCTGGTCTTTCTCTTCCTGTTTCTGCAGTCAAACATAGTGCATCAGTTGCAGCACTAATTTAAATAATTTGCCATCTTTAGATAACACTTCTCGAGGATATCAGGAAAATTGAAGCTGTGAAGACACAATTAAAATTCACAAAAATAATGGGCTGCAAAACAGTAGAGGGTTTGCAGTAAGCAGTCCAGATGATCGGGTCAACAGGAGATACTATTAAAAAGATTGTGATGAATGGTGAGAGGTAAACACTGCCATGCTGAAAAGTGTATTCATTCAGAAAATAAGTGCTACCATAGTAGAATTTAGTACATTAAATACTCACACCGCTGCATTTTAAGACATCTTATTGCTATCAATATTGCAATGGAAAGGTCCACTACTTGCATGTGGTGACTTGAAATGGCATTAAATGCTGATAATAGAAACATGGACTATGGCTGGCTACCAAAGCTATCAATATCTATTCTCATGCACCATAAAGTATAAATTAAATCAGTCATTTATTTAAAATTGCATTAAAGGAAATTGCATGACACCACTGGAAAAGTGTTAGAGAGCTCTGCTTCCTGATAGATGTTAACTATCTTGCAATGGGAAAAAGTTACCACTGAAGAAAAGCAAAGTAAGAGCATCAGTGTTGGTCCCCTAAAAGAGGCAAGCATGGCAGCCAGCATGATGCTACTACAGCAGTACTTTTGATGTACTTGTTAAACCAGAAAAAGTAATTGATCTTAAGCAGGAATATGCCATATGCCTCTTCTGCATAAATGCTTGTCCTCTGAGGTCTGTTAGCTATCACTTATTAGTACATTTAAAATGCAAATAGTAAAATCTTATCCTATTTTATCTTCTTTTGCACTAGACATATGAGCAACTATCAAAGAAAAACTATCTGCAAATTTCCCATTATAAATTTTAAATTAATTTATTCGGACTTTTTCATGCCATTTCTTTGAATTTTCTTTTTTCAAGTTCTAGAGAAAATGAGTTTACCATCTGGAGTATCTGTAGAAATAGGAAGCTTCTAAATATTAGCAAAAGCAAGATTTAATGTACAGAGTGACACACTCTAGTACATGAAAAGTTCTTCTAAATCTCATGTTCAGCAAGAAAACAAGTTGTCCTGGCTTGTCTGATTATTTTTCTAAACCAAATGAATGAATACACCTCAGCAATCTCAGACTGACTTCTTGTTAAGGTTATCTTAAACAAAATGCACAACAAAGAAATTAATTGACGATGTGAAGGGAACAGAAGCAGTGTAATTTGCTTCATATTTAGAACCTTACAGTAAGCCTTTTCAAAGTCTCATATCAACACTAGTTTTAGATGGTCTTCTCATTCCCTTTTCTCTGTTTTCTCATCTCACAAAGATGAAAAATCACACTGATACATTTAACAGAAATTTCTGTGAAAAAGCCAGGATCTGCATCATACTAAGGGACAAACCATGCGCTGTAAAGTACAAAATATTTGAACCAGTTCGGAGTCATACTTGAAATGGAAAAAGAACTGGTGGTAGAATTTACTAGCTCTGAGATTATTGATAATAAATTTATTTGTTTATTTCTTGCTTTAATTCTCAAAGCCCAAGGACCTGGTCTTCCCAGTTTTGCAGGATTAAATGGAAAATACATAGTTGTTTACTTTGCCTCAGATGTGGAAAACACTGAAATTCCCATATTCTATATTTTGAAAATCCATTACTTTTACAACAGCTTTTTCCTATCATGTGAGCGTTTTGAGGTTTCCTGATTAAAGTCACTGGCTCAATTAAATTGTGGGGGAATTTTATTTGTTTATTTTAGATATTCGAAATAAAATATTTTGGATAATAAGGTTTTAATATTTTCGCTCGTATCACTAAAGCCTTTATTTTTTCATTAGATGAGACTGAATAAGTGTGTGAAATGAGAACATTAATGAGGCCTATATATATAATTACTCATCATACATATCCCTAAAAAACCCCAAATGTCTGTTACTTCTTCTCTCTTAAAAAAAATTCTCTTCATATTCTACTCTGATCTGCACTTTTCCCCACAAACTCTTAAACTAGTACATCTGATTAGATCCAAAGTCATGATCTATGCTATGCCTAGCAAAGTATGTTTCCTCTTTTGAGCCCTTATAATTGTGCCGACCGCATAATCTTTATGATAGGAATGAAATACTCTTGAAAAAAAAAAGCCCAAACAACCAAAAAAACAAACCGAACATTTCTTGGATCAGAAAAGCTTTGCTAAACATACTAAAATACGAAAGAAATACTATTTGATAAACTGAATTGATAATAAAGAAAACAAATGCAGCTCTACTTACAGAACTAATCTTCAGTATTTACAAATATAAAAGAGAAAATTTAACTGCATATGTGGCCAACTAGCTTTGTACTATGAATCATTTATCTTTCCTGACTGGAGACTCATTTTGGCAGGATAGTCCTGCTAGGGCTACACAGTAAAGCAGCATATTGCCCTTAAATAAAGGAGTCACTTTTCAGTCATATATCAGCTGCTTAGAACTACTGCAGATATGTATTTGAAAATTGTTTTAGACATATTCTGTCATTGTATAATAAAGTTCAGGTTGCCTCTAATATATATTATAATTTTTTATATATGCATATATACTGAACATGTATAAATACATATATCTCCGTCTCTCTGTATTGATATACCACTTATACTGTCCTTGGAGAACAACTGGTTGGTGAAGAACTTTAAAACTGACAAGGTGTCGGATATGTTTAAGAGTTTTCTGAGCTCCCAGACTCTGAAATGGTCACTCTTCAGTACAGAGCCTGGATACACTTGAAATTTGGACAATAAGTTTAAAGGCTGCCCCTCACAGACCTAAGGCTTCTGGCTGGATTAAGCTTTCCAAAGGATTTAAAGCCAGAGTGCACGGAAGTCATGGCGTAGCTAACTATTCCAAAGCTGTGACTGTTGGACCTACTGCACCACGCACTCTGGAATGGTTGTCTCTTTGATCTGCACCAAAATTGTGAGCTTACCTTAAAATGCTTTCAATAAAGGACATCTGTCTTTGCAGTAAGTAACTGAGAATTCCTGAGTTTTTCAGTGTTTTCAAAATCTTACCTCCATTTGCATGGGCGTTAGAAGTCCTGGCTGCCTTGGTCTTATGAGGCTGCGTTATTTCACTAATAAAAAAAAAATAATAAAATCAGTAACAAGTTGTAAAAGTGGAACTACTTGATAAAACAACCCCCCAAAACCACAAATCTTCTTGTTTTTAATAAACTGATATATTGTAATTCTTTCACTGGAAATTTGCTAACCATCTTTACTCTGAATTGTTTGACTAATGCAATCCAAATTAAACTGTTTTTGAGAAACTGTTCGTGCTTCCTGACAAAAAGACAAATAATAGATACGTATATAAAAAAACTACAAGTTAAAATGAAAATTTACCTTTACAACAATGAAAAAGCCTGTTTTAATCAATACAATTTCCTCTATTTTTGTATGAAAAATACAAGGAAATTGCACACTTACTATGAAACATTTACATTAATACTAATGTTACATAAGAACATAAGATGTAAGTGGAAATAGATTATATAAATCAGTGAGCAACCAAGATATTTCTATAGTACCATATGAAAATAAGATCAAAAATATACTACAAAACCTTTTTAATTTTGTTAAAATATTTTTAGTGACAAATTTATAAAATTCTTGTCAACCTCTGTAAGTTTATGAAAGGTTAACATTTAGGTTTGCTGGAAAGCCTAGTACCTTAGAAGTTTTGGGTTTACACTGTTTAATGAGAAAGGTGTGATACAGTTTGTAAATTTTGCTGACTTGATTGGGCACAGTGTCTCTTCTACCTTTTCAACCTGTTTCCATACCGGTACTGAAACAAGGGTAGGGCTTATAGGAGGACCACTCTCCACTGGTCAAACTAAGTAACTTACTTCATAGAATCATAGAATAATTTGGATTGGAAAGACCTTTGAGATAATTGAATCCAACATTAACCTGACACTGAGAATTCCATCATTAACAATGTCTCTATGTGCCACATCTACATGTCTTTAAATACTTCCAGGGGTAGAGATTCAGCCACTTCCCTGAAAAAAACTATTCTAATTTTTGACAGACTTTTCAGTTAAGAAATTTATCTTAATATACAATCGAAACCTCCCCGGTTAAACTTGAGATAATTTCATTTTGTCCTACTGCTTGTCACTTGGGAGGAGAGATTGACCCAACTTTGTTACATACTCCATGTTGGTTATGATGAACAAAAACGTTGCTCTCCCCTAAGCTTTTTTTAAGCTGAACAATCCCATTTTATTCAGCTGCTCCTCATAAAACTTGTGCTCCAGACCTTTCACCACCTCTTTAGCACTTCATTTTGTCAATGTTTAGGATTTTAATTTTGAGCAGAGAATATTCTTAACTGTAATGTTTTTAACTATGGCTTCAATGATCAAAATTAAGAGCATTTCTAAATAAGAGATACTAAAAGGCTGTAAAATAAATTGTTCACAGTAATGAATACTAGTAATGCCTGAATTTTTGGTGGGTTTTTTTTTTGAAAAATGGATTCTTCATATTATGAAAGAGAACATTATAATAACATAAAACTCTGCCATTATTAAATGAAAATAAAATAACTACAGACCGTTAATACAAACTATCTGTGTCAAACAACAAGCAATGTTAATGGACATATTTTAAAATAGCACATGAAACTGTAAAAAATTTCAGCATTCCATGAACAATCTTTTGGTGATGCACAATATTTGCCACACCACTTATATTAGAAAGCAATTAAATATTATTTGACAATTTTGCTCAGATAGCTCTTTTAGCCGTTAGTATTCTAAAGTCATTGTGGATGGACAGAACATTAACTTTAATAGAGAGATCACATTGTCTTTATGAGAGGAAGCGGGCATATTCATATTGAGCAGAATTATATGACAGAATTTGCATCCACTGGGAATAGACAGATAATTGGGTAATAGTTGAAATCTTGATGCTGGACATAAAAAACCTCACATTTTGCGTAAGTTCCTCCTGGACAAGCTAGCCATGGTGCCAGTTTTGAAATGTGTAGAAAGTACTTCTATGTTTTGTGTATCTTCATTTTAAGCTTTGGCAATGATTCATGTTGCTGTCAGCTTCTTAGTGAAACACATTTTTGTCTTTTAAGAGCCCCATTGATCACTGAATATGCATCTGAATCAGAACAGACATTACAGGTAGTAGTAAATCTGGTGTAAGAACAACAGAAAGAAACAAAATCTTTCTATTTTATATCAAGACCTAATTAGAAATTCTTTTCATTTTTTCCTTTCATCAGTTGGCTGGTGTGACCAGAATCAAAAATAGTATTTTAACTGGTGATATACTTCTGATTTAAATAGTAACATTACAAGAAGATGCGTATAAGTATTCCCCACTGTCTTGTATACATCCTCTTTCAGGTAAGCATTTAATTTGCTTTTTGACCTCCACTACAGCACTTTTTATTGATCTATCAATACTGGTGTCTGTTTTTTTTCGTTTGTGTTGCAATTAATTTATAAGTCAGACATACACAAGTAGGTCATTTTATTCCCTCCAACATTCACCACTTTACCTTCAATGAAAGTTATTTCTTCAGAATTAAGCTGACTGTTCACCAAAGTCCTTTTGAAGTTCTTTAGAATATCCTTGAGACCTGATTAACCCAAATATGTTTAGTTGTTTTATTTGCTAATTAAATCACCTCATTCCTCACCTTTGCCAAGTTACTAAAAGGATATTCAACAATGCAAACATCCAACATGGTAAGTTTTCACTTGCCACATTTATACACTTGAAAATAATAATTTGTATTCACTTAGCTTGCTTTCTCCTGCAAGAAAAGGGATGTCTATCCTGGATATATTTCAAATATATCAGAACTAAATCTTTTCTCTCCCACTTCATACAGATGAGAAATACAATACATTGCAGACTTAACAGAAATAAACAAAAGCATGAACAGAAGGATAGCTCATGCTTGATTCAAAGTTTTCTTGTTTTTTATTTTATCAGAATAATTTTTTAAAAATGCAGAGATTATCATAAGACCGCACTGATAACAGTGACAAGAAGAAACAGAAATCTTTAAAGTGACATAAAATTTAAAAAGAAAAATAAAATATTTTAAAAAATTACCCAGATAAACAGGGACGACCTAAGAGAGATATTTTCATATTAGGAATGATAATTCATTACTGTAAAATAACAAGTTGTTTGGAGACCAGGCTAACAATGGTGATGTTTATTTCTCAATTGCTCTTTATCATATCTAATATCCTTACATCACCCAAAGTACATTTTTAAAAAGTATCTTTTCTTGGTGATGAAAACCATTCACCTTATATCTCAATAAGCAAACATCAGTACTGAAGAAGATAATGGGTAAGCAATATTTTAACTAATGATATGAGAAGTAAAGAAATTATTGGACAGTTATTTAACTAATTGTGGAATGATCTTTACAACCAGTGAACAAAGTAGAGTATTTGATACAAAATTTATAAACAAAAAATATAATTGTCTTAATTATTTGCCAGTTCTGATGTATTCATTTATTTAAAAGTCACTTATTGCTTCTTTATGTGCAATTTTTAAAAATGTCAGGCCCAATATTGCTGACAAATAGATAATTTTTACATCAAGAAAAGATAATAAAGCTTTTTTTTCTTTTTAGCAGTACAGTGAACATATATGGTCTTAATGAGAAGGGCTTAGAAAAAAAAGGTGAGGAGCAAAGCTATATTAGAAATGTCCTTTTTAAGATACATGAATGCATTATCTAAGTAAATTATTAATGCAGTAATGATTTTAGGTCTGATGTCATATGAATCTTGACTGAAGATATTTTTTTAGTGAAATCTCTATGTATTTAATATGTGCATATGGGTAATTTGAAATAATATGTTTATATATATATATAAGCAGAAAGTTATATGTCTATGAAGTCAGCCTTAGATACTTGTAGGTTTCTATATATGAGTTTGGGTTTAGNCTATGTATTTAATATGTGCATATGGGTAATTTGAAATAATATGTTTATATATATATATAAGCAGAAAGTTATATGTCTATGAAGTCAGCCTTAGATACTTGTAGGTTTCTATATGTGAGTTTGGGGTTAACAAGTTTTAAAGTAAACTAAAAATCTTGTAAGTCACCTTCCAATTTATTTTTGGCTTTTGGCACATTCTTGCTTTTTATTCCTTTTCCCACTACATTTCTAGGTAGCATTCCTTTTCTCACAAACTATAGGTCATGTTAGACAATCATTTGACCTATAACTTACAGCAGAGTTTAGTGGGTGGAAATAACAATAATTAGGTTTTTGCAATGTGAACAGAGTTGTCCAGCATAAATAGGGTCAAAATGAACCTCAAGATACATGTACAACATAAGAAACATAATCTGTGGAACAAATATTAAATAAATCACAATAAACAAATACTTTTCTAGAGGTGTTTTTGTGCTTTGCTTGTTAAATTTTTTGGGGGATTGTGTGGGATTTTTGTTGTTGGTGTTTTTGTTTGGTTTCAGTTTTGGATGTTTCTTTTTTTTGTTTTTTTCCTACTGGTTTGGGTTTTTTTGCTGTTTGGTGGTTTTGCTTTTTTTTTTGTGGGATACACTTGACTTTAGTTAATAAACACTGGTATCTGAGAATGCCTAGAATGCCAGGATTACAAATGTTGGTTTTGGTCATTCAGTCAGATGCAGATGTCTAAGTAATAGATTCCTACATTAGGACAGAGCTAGCCCACATTTTTTTCTTCAGTTTGATTAACTCCCTATGTCCACTTCAGACTTCACATCTCTTGACCTCATGTTACAAGTTTATGCATTCAACCCTCTTTTCACACCTCTGCTTGGGCATTATCATTCTACTGCATCCTGATTTAATACTCATTTAGTCATACGAGTGATCATTATTTTATCAAGTTTTGGTAGTACATGGTTAAACATGAAGTTTTTGCACCCTGTCAGAAAAGACCATAATATTCTTACCCATAATTTCTACTAAACTGAGATGATTGAAAAATTCACTTTTTTTTCCTTAACATTCTGGCTTGTGAAATTTTCCTGTGAAATTTTCACCTGGAAAGTATTTAGTGTGATGACCTTTTTAACAGACCATATTTCTGTTAAATTTTCATGTGAATCCATAAATTTCTTATTTGTATCATAGATATATCTCCATATATCTATATATTTATATATTTAGGTCAGAATGAATGAATAAATCCTGTCATAAAACCCTCCCTGAATTACAATACACATAAATTTTATTATAAAACAGTTAATGTCTTTTCTGGTAACATCAGCTTTTTCTTTTTTATCCTATAAGATTTAATGCATTTGTGTATGAAATTTCAAATATCAAATTTCTGATATATCAGCTGCTTTTGGTTGGCTGATTGCTGACAGTCATCTCTACCTAGTTTTAAACCTTCAGTAGGGATATTTTGTGGTTTAGGAAAGGCATCCCCTACTTTAGTTGTCCCACTGACACAAACAATTTTGCTGCTGGATCAGTCTCCCTCGCCCTCCACAGGCTGTGATAAGAACAATTTACTGGAAAAAGCAACGAGATAAGAAAACAAACAGTGCAAGAGAGTAATTCACATGCAAAATTCTTACCAAGCCTGTCTGGACCCAACTGCAGCCACACATACTGCTCCTTCTGACTTGTGACTGGCACCATGCTCCCCTGGATGGAAGGAAACCCTTTTTCTTGGGAGAGAATCCATTTTCCTCACATCCCATGTGAAGTGCCATAAAATAACTTTCAAGTCCTAGCCATGTGCCCTCCTGCTGGCTACTGCAGAAATTTACTCTGTCTCAGCCAGAAGCAGAACAGTTTAATACATTTATTATGGTCTACTTGATATAATACACTATTATTTTCCAGAATTTCCCAGAGTGCTAATTCATCTGTCCAAAGCTGTCAGTTATCTTCTGAAAGTTCTTTAAAACAGATCAATTCTAAGTTGTACTCCGGACATGTTATTCTTGTACATTTCTTAAAAACCTTTAAAATTTTTCTACCTATGACTTATCATTTTTACATCCTGTCAAACCACCTCTACACCACTGACAAAAAATATATATGGATTTTACTCTGCATTTAGTCTATTACCTCCTTTCTTATTGTTTTGCAAAATAATTTTGTCTGTTCTTCTAACCTTATGTGTTGCCTTGATGACAGGAAAGATATGTTTACTACTCAACAAAAAGAATTGCTCCCATCTCTCTTTAGGTGATACTCTAAAAATCTTATGCTTCTGTGCAGGTTTTTTTAACAGGAAAAATTGCTATCCACAGCTCAGTAATAATACTGTAATAGCTGCTCTGACATAGGGCCCTATTTTATGAAAGAAGTTAATGAGCTCTAACCACTCCTATTATTTTATTCTGTAAGCAAGACAACAAAAAGGTATTGAACTAAGCAAGACAAGAAATCAGAAAAAAAGAGAATTCCAAAGTGAGATAACTGAACTCATACTAAGTAATAATGTCTTAGCTCATTTAGGTGAGTTCTGCTGATAACTGCCGCAAGGGTGGTGATCATATTGTCAACAGGATAGCGGGTAATTCTTGGAAGATCATGGAGTGTGGTTCTGACTTCACATGTTCAAAATATTTAAAAGATGCTAAAATAAAAGTGACCTACTTGAAGGTAATGCTGTGACAAAGAACAAAAAATAAAACTGTTTTGAGGACAGATGTAATACATGAGCATGGGGGTTTTCAAAAGTTCTGTTTCAGTTACTCCTAATTCTCACAACCCAAATTAAAAGGATTTTATTTATTTATTTATTTATTTGTAGTTCTTGAAACTTTAGTGCAGTAATCATTACTGAAAGGCCAAGTTCATTTCAGTATTTTCAAACAACAAATCTTGAAACATGGGTCCTCTACCTGAGGGAATCCCAAATATATAGACTACTGGAGGCCAGGATGCAATACAAAGAGAAATATTAGTTGTAAACTACCTGCTGCTTGTATTATTTTGCAAATAATCTTCGATATGTTCTGGAAGAATAAAAGTACTTGGTTAAAAGGAAGTTTATTTTGATATATTGCATTATCATTTTGAAGGTTCCTTACTCTTTAAATTGCTTGAGGGTTCTTTATCATCTGCAATAATTTAATATAGATTCTAAATCATGCAACATTTTCACTTTAAATTCTATATTTTGAAATTGAAGGTTTCATTTACACACTATTATTTTTTAAACTCTTGATATATTTGCTATTTCATAGATTAAATAAAACCTACATAAAAGAAGCAGCAATATCAAATGACACACTTTCATATTTCTACTTTATACATAAAAAATATTTGCATTATTTAAATGTTTATGCTGTCATAAATATAAATTATTTAACAGTCTTTTACTAAGAATTCTTTTTTAATTTTTTTAATTTTTATTCTAATCAGATTTATTATCAATAAATTGGCAGGTATGGAGAAATGTATAAAGAAGCAACCTGTAAATATGAACGGAAATAATTACTTTATTCCTTCTCTTCACCTACCATTATATTTTGAAGGTAGTAGCAGAGATATCTTGGCCTGTCTGGGAGGAATAAGAAAGTGTACTTTGATAGTAATGTAACATTTCAAATGTGTATGCTGCTTTTTTCAGTTTGACTACATTTGAATTAATTTGTAGACTATCTCCCCAAAGAGTACTTTAGCCTTCACTCTGACTTTCTATGAAAACTCATTTTTTCAGTGATATTTTTACCTTGAATATTGTATTTGGTTCACTTCTCTTTCAATTTAATTCAGTTGGTAGTGGAGAGACACTAGATGTCAAAGCAAATGAAAATCTGGGGGTTTTAAAGTTTGTTATTTTTTGTCTTGCTCTTCTACGAACAAAAGAACAAGTTTCTGTTTCCTTACATGCAATTCAGGCCCCCTTGGGTGCCTAAAAAAAGCATTGGACACCAAGTAATTTAGGTAACTGAATTGTTCTCCTGGCTCTTCACTAACTTACATGAAGACATCCACCTTGTAAGCATTTGCAGATGTGTCCGTATGCAGAAACAGAAAAAACCCAAACAGACAAAAACAAGTAGAAAAACCCCATAAACCCCCTTAGTTTAGTTCACTGCAAAATCAATCAACCAAAAGACTCCTTAATATATTTCCTTACTGATTCACTGTATAGTTTCTTTCTTTGTGAATCTTTGTAACAAAATGTATGGTGTACAGAAGGTCCACCATAGTTTTTCGTGTACAAAATCTTAAAAAAACCCAAACAAAATCCAACAATTTCACAGACACTGCATTTACACTGTGGGTGGAATGTCTAGGGTGCCATAAGTGCTGTGTTCCAAGAAGAGTGCTCCAAGCATGTCCTGCCCTCAAGGGAATTGTGATCTCAGAAGCTCCCCTCACTTCCTATCCTTTGGCCATCTCCCTCAGAGTACTGAAATTGTAGCAGGTCCAGAGAAGGGTAACAAACCTCCTCTTAAACTTTGGTGTCCTTTGGAAAGGTAGAAATGGTGTCAGTGGAAATCTTCATTTCTTTTAGAATCAGGATATGGTTTTGAGAAATCATGAAGTGGATTGTATCTCAAATCAGCCCTGTTCTGTTATGGAGTCATAAAATAAATTGTCCTTTGGATTCATATCCTACCCTTAAAAATGTATAGAGAAAAAGGAATATATATTTTTTTATGGAGATCACAGAATGACCGTTACTGCCTAATCAAATTTAGATAACCTTTAAATATTTGTCAAAAAAAAAGAGATTAAATATAATACATCATTTAAAGTAAACAATAGATTTAAGTCACATCTTAAATCTAAGAGTCTAAACTGTTATAATTTTTCTTTGCCTGATTATGAGTGAAAATTGAAGGTCCATTTGATTCTCAATTCATAAAATCAAATTGTATGCAGTTGCAGACATGCCAAACAACTGAGTGGCAGCAAACATTAAATAAAATATGGAGAATCTCCATATTCCAAGTTCTGGAATTTGCTAGTTAGTCAATGGTTATCAAATAGAACATCTGATAGAGCCATGCTATAAGCATTACATGTGCAAATGGGATAATGAACCATACAAAGAAAGTCAGAAAATCCTGTGTTTGCTGTTGTTTTCTTTCAATCTCTTTTTGAGTCTTTGTCTATCCTATGGGGAATCACACCAGTGATGAGTAAATATACAAGGTATCTATTTCCTGGCTTCATATCTGTAACTTCCCATGCTATATCTGATTAAAATGAAATAGTGGAAGAAAGTCAGTTTAAAGAAAAAGAAAGGAAAAAATGAAGAAGGCTGAGAGACAAGAACTTAGACTTAAATGGGAACTAAAGGCAAAAAAATACAGAAATAACTTCCAGGGTTTATGAAGAAAGAGGATTAACAGACATAAAATGGAAAAAACTCCATACCATATTTAAATTAATAGAATATATAACCTATACATCAATGACTAAAAGAGATAAATATTATCTCACTTATTTAAATTGCGTTTACCAATCTGTATCCAGTGGAGATGGCACATTTTGTACTACAATGACAGGATAGAGGCTATAATTTGAAACATAAAAATTCATTCTTCTGAGCAAAATTTATTGCAGAGTAGGGCAATTGAAAGATTTTTATGTGAAATGGCCACTGCCATATTCACTGGCTACCACAGTAGTTTTTTGAACACCTTTTACCTCTATGAATTAGCTTTATCCTTGCAGCTTTCTATTCTTTAGGTCTGTGGATTGATTTGTGCATGGAAACCAGAAATATATGATATTAGTATTAGAGATTTCTCATCTTGGTATTAGAAGAAAATACTGTGTTTGATGTATTTGAAATATTATCCATGTCTGATGATCCACGGTTCTGAAACTTTTATAGACTTCAATTACAAATCCCAGATGAGAAGGGGATGAGATTTACCCATGCAGAACTCCATGCCCTTTTCTTTAGGCTGTTTCTGACACTCCTCCTAGCTCATATAGATGAGTTTAAGTATCTATCCTACAACAGTGTGTAGCGTGGCTGGTGCTCATGTTATGCACATGCACAAAATACTGAGCTAAGAATAGGAAAACAGTATAAATGGATGTACATGGATTTAGCAGGGTAACTCAGGGTGTCTAGAACATCTCCCATCTATGTGGGAATAAGGGACACTGAGAATTTTTCTCTGCCTGTCCTGAGCTCTCCTGACCCTCAGGAAAGTACTCCTTTTAACCTCCATCCATGGGAAAACTTCCAAGGCTTCTTAATGGCCCTGAAGCAACCAGAGTGTGAATTAAATAATAGTGTAGTTGGTAGTTGTTGCTTGGTGGAAGATGTGCATTTTAGATGTTATATAGTATGGATGTGATGATTCAAAATGGAGGATTGTAGGTGTTGCCTCAGTTTCCCCTCTTCTCCTTCACTTACTCCATCTTCTACAGTGTTGGGAGCACAACCTTAATGGATAGAGTTTGCCGCGATGCTGATGCTACGTGAATAGAAAAATAAATAGGTTTTGGTAGTAAAGTAATAACAATAGATATTTAGACTACGTAGAGTTAAATAATTGGTTTGCTTGCTTCGTATAAAAGAGGATATTTTGTCTTCTTTAAGGGAATTTGCCTAGTGTTTGCAAAGGGTGCAGAGCCTATATCACCCATGGCTCAGAAGAGATGATAAGAAATAATGAATAACATCTGTAGACCAAATAATAAGTTCCTTTGCCTCATTTATAAGTGCGGTTAGCACTTTTGGGGTTGCAAAGCTAAAGCAACCCTCATGTCTGGGGGACAACCGACACATCTCCCGCTCACAGGACTAGCAAGCCCACTGCAAAAACCACAGCCTCATTCCTGCTCCTTAACTACATAAATCAAGGTCAGTTAGAGTGGAAAGAAAAGAAGCTGAAGAACATACATCATCCCTGCTGAAATCCCGTTTCTTTTCTTGACCTGTTACATATTCTCACAGTGGAGTTGCAAACTCCAGTCTAATGTGAATAAATTGACTTCAAAAGAAAGATAAACTACATAAACTAGCACAAGGAGTTCAGGGTCTTGGAAGTGAAGGACAACTCTTCTTTAGAGAATAAAGATGTTGATCTCTTCAGCAGACAATGAAAAGATGTTGCAGAGGTGATTCCAGAGAGCCATATCGGTTATACCTGTCTGATTTCAATTTTTGTTAACATTCGTTCAGTTTCTTTTTGCTTTCTTCGTTTTTTTTTAATTTGATTTTTCTGAAATAAACAAATAAAATACACAGACAAAACAAAACAAAACAAAACAATGAAGGGATTTTTTTATCCCTGTAAGCTGAAGTAGAAAAGAGGTGCAGGATGGTGGTTTATGGAATGAAATTAACTGCTTATTCATCACTGATTTTTAAACTCTTTTAAAATATTTGGAAAGAACTTTATAAATATTGTTGGGCAAAATAACAAGGAATCCTAAAATCACTTTAAGAGGATTTTTTAAAAAACAAAACACTTCAGCACATGAAAATATAATCACTAATATACTTAAAAGCCTAGAAGAGATAATAAAAGGAACCTTCCTTCCTTCCTTCCTTCCTGCCTTCCTTCCTTCCTTCCTGCCTTCCTGACTGCCTTCCTGCCT
>VWYI01046137.1:1414-14263 GCA_013399455.1 Anthoscopus minutus | reverse complement strand
AATAAATTATTTATGTGTTCCAAACATGCAGGAGCATGTTTAATCATCATTAAATTAAAGAGCAAACACTGTTTGCTTCAGATAGCATTTTTATTCAGCTCAGAAAAAGATCCATAGGGCAACTTTTTTTGTGCCCTGCTTGAGTCAATTGTTTTGCATATAGTTTCATCTGTGGTTCTCACTTTTTAGATTAATGTTATTGATGTTTGGGAAACATTAGCAAGATAGGAAAAAACCTTTAATTTTTAATACTGGTTTTACATTTTGATTTAAAAACTGGTGGTTTAATACTTATTTTAAGTTTCACTATGTCCTTGGCAGTAAGAACATTCTCAAAGATTTTCAAGTGCATGGAGAGAGTATTTTTTCTGACATGGTACACCAACAATTTTGGCATTAATGCTTCTTGTTACCTCAAGCAGCCTTAAACAATAAAAATTTGGAAACATCTATATACTATTGTATAATTCCAATCCAAAGCTGCTTTGATTTTAAGTCGTTTTATTTTGATGAAGAACAAATAAATGTTTTTTGTCCTTCCACATGGAAATAGTATGAATACAATTTTGTCGTTACAGTTGACTTCTTTCTTCAGCATATATGTACAATGTTTCCAACCAGGCTGACCTAAATGTGTAAATCCCTTTTATATGAGATTTGAGAATTTGCTGGAAAGAAGGAATTTATATCCTATCAGTAACACAATCTTCCAATTTTACCTTTGCAGATTTGTAGAATGTGGAATAGAAAAAAAAGAAATGCAGAGCATGACTGGAGTGAAAAAAGTGGTGAGAAGTATTATCTAGTGCAAACTGGTTTGGAATATTTCTTTTATTTCTATCTAATACAGCCCAGAATAAGCAAGGAACTTGCATTTACATTCCTTTAAATATACTGTTTTACAAGATACTAAGATAACTCTATTCTTTGGGACAGAATTAAAAAGATTGTGGTACCAGGCTGTATCCTAATTCATGGGACTCAATTTTCTAACTCACAGAGATGGTAGAATAGAATAAAAGAATACTTCATTAGTCAGTTTCCAACCCATCTCAGACTTATATCCAGTCCATATTTTGCATCTTTGTTCACAAGAAACTGTGGGAAAAGGTGTGGACCCCTTTGATGAAGGTCAGGCAAACAGAATTCATGGTTCTTCTCATGCTAAGGGAATGTGTTACTCTGTTGTACAGCATGACCAGGTCAGTCTGGAATGACTTTCATTTGGTAAATCTACTTTAGCTTTTCCTAACCATCTGTTTTATTTGACATTGCGTTTCTAAGAGAACCCTGTCTATTACTTTCCCAAGGACTGAAATAAGACTAATGGGTATCTAGTTTTCCGAGTTCTCCTTTGTGCTTTTTTCAGTAGCTGTATTTATCCTCCTCTAATCATCACCCAGATGTTCCTTGATTTCCACAGCTTTGCAGATATCCAGACAGTGGCCTGGCAACAAAGTTAGCAACTTGCCTTAATACCCTGGAGTGGATACACCCAGGCCCATAAATGTATGTGTGCTGAGCACTTGTAAAACCCTGTAGATCAGCCCTTCCTCTACTACTGCTGGGTCAACACAGAATTTCTGCAGTTACTTAATCCTGTGGTAAGGATACAGCTATGACAGTGAAAACAGACAAAGGAGGTACTGAGAGCCTCTGCCTGGTCACCATTCCCAGTGAATATTTTGCCAGAGCTGCTTTGTATTGAGCCAGTATCTTTCCCGTGTTTCTGCCTACCTACTGGTTACCTATCTTAAGGACCAATTCTTACTCTTGAAACCTTTGGCCATTATTGCTTCTAGCTGAGACTCAGACTTCCTAAAAAATGAGTTTTGTTTTATTCTCAGAAGCAGTTCTAATATTTGCGTTTGTTTGTTCAAATGGTAGGCTTTCAGCTATTCTTGGAATTAAAAAGACCATTTCTACTGGACAAAATAACTTCTTTTTATTTTAGCATTATAAAGAATTCATTTATTCTCCTGTTTTTCCTTCAAGTTGTCATTAATTCTCAGTTTTGAACACTAATCAATGTGCATTGTAAATTTATAATATAAAAGTTGTGGCACTTGCTGTATGCTATCATAAGATGGCTAATTTCACAATGAAAGTGCCACAGCTGTGATCAAATATATTTTTAATATGTTATAACTTTCTACTCCTCTCACTGTTCCTTTTCTTGTATCATTTTTTTTCCTAGTAATAGAAAAATAGAAAAAATAAATTCATTCCTCTGATACTCAACCGGAGATCTACAAAGTTTCAAAAACTTGAAAAAGGTCATGTCCATACAAAAAGAAAATTACTTAATTACTAAACTGCTGTGCCATTACCCAGTTACTGAGAGGACTTGACTTTCAATTTTCAGTACTTCTAAAGTAAGGGTTTTATGAGAGATACATCTTGTCAATAATTTTTGCTTTATTTTTTTTTTGTTACTGATGCACTAATATATTTTAAAAGCCTGAATAAGACAGAGAGCACCAGTCACTGAACAAGAACTCTGTTTCACAAATTTTGAACTGAGAAACTTGATATATTTTCTATATTCCCTTATCAGGGTAAGTATTGGGGAAATTAATCTAAATTTCAAAGCAAGATGACTAAAGACTGAAAGATAATTTTAGTTAAATTCAGCTCCTTTATTAGAAAAATCAAGTTTTGCTAATAGTTTTCTAATTTCCTAATATACTGACTTTGCAGTTAAAGCAATATCTTTTCAGTTAAAACAGTATCTTCTTATAAATTGCTTAGATCCAGGGCATGCAAAGAAAAAATTGAAAGTTGCATATTTGATTTTTTACTTAATGATATTTTACTAATCTTATTTTTACTATCTTTACTAATTTATCTTTCTGGTGTATAACACTAAGAAAAATTGAGTTTCAAAACAGTTATATTTCTTTTAAAAACATTTCTGTTTTAAAGAGCTTTTAATTCTTTTAACTCTTTTACGTATATTAAACATAACATGTTTAAAATGTGTTAATTTGGCATAGCAAAACATTTTCAAAGAAGTGAAATATCGGCAAGATACGTTCTTGGTACTTCAAATAGTAGGGAATATTGATTTTGACTCTAGCAAGATAAAATAGCATTGAGATATTTTTAAAATCTCTTTATTTCATTGTGAACCCTCGATGTGCTTCTCAGAGACACAAATGTAGAAAGTAATCCTGGTGAAGTCTCTTGACTGTTCTTAGCTGCATATAGAGACAGAGCTGTTTTTAGAGGTAATTGCTATGTTCCAGTTATTTAATATCTTGTTCATGAATTAGGCAACATTAATGCATATTTCTGGTTCTTTTCTTGCTTTACTCTTCTTAGCTTTCAGCATATTTTTTCACCATATCTGTTTCATAAAATATGACAAGCTTTTTCTGATAGCAGAGCACAGCTCAAGTTAAGAAAAATGACAGAATCATCACAATAAGCAGAATTTAATAACAATAGTGTATGTGTATCAAATATGTTAGTTCATACATTTAAAAGTAATTCAGCTTTTAAATAGTTTGTTAAAATACAGTTCTTGTTTGATTTAGGCATGGATAATTTAAAGTATTTTAGCAGACAGCATTTATGTAAAAGAAAGATTTGCAGATTAGGATCCCGTTAGAAGAAAAAGCAATTCACCCTGTGTCTGGAAAAGTGAACTATTGGCAATTCAGCTTCTGATGGTAGAATTTACCTTCTGTGTCATTAACACACGCTGATGAATTTGAGGGGGTTGACACTTTGGCACTAATAGAGTGAGACTTCCGTGTACCAATATGATTAAATTTCTAAGAATACATGATTTCTAAGTGAGCATTCACTTCCAGAAACTTGCTATTTAAGAAAGAGCAGCAGGATTTTGTTGAAAATTATGTTCTGTGGTCCACTATAACTCCCTGCCGCCCTTTGAAGTTTAGTCCTTGATCTGAGGTCCTGGGAAATTGTTTTATATAGTAATTTCTTTATTCAGTGAATGACATTTAGTTTATAAAACAGTTCAGGCTTATGAAGTGCTTCCAAATTTGCTTATTATCTTTAAAGACTTTCTTTTCTTCTCTTTTAGTTACTATCAAATTAGTTAAGGCAGTTGTTGGAACTTTTAAAAATACAGGACAGTATCATGGATTTCTTATGTATTGCAGAAGGACTAGTAAATAAAATAGAGTTGCTCATTTAGTCTATAAGAACAGCAGATTTCTGTTAGAGGGGGCCTTCAGACTGATGCGTGTGCTGGGATTTCATTTAAGAATATAATTCATTTTGAATAAATATTTGCTCAGGATGCTACGAGGCTTTGCCAAGTTCAGTCCCTGTGCAGAGGACACCAAAGGACAACCTTAGCTAGAATAAATCAGCATAACTATGCCATAACAGAAGGGCTCCACAGCTGACATATCACAACAGTCACTCTTCAAATGCTGGATCCAAAACCATCTGAATGAGGTGGGCAATTCATTTGAATTGTAGTCTTAAGCTTCAGTGTCACTGTCTTCTGAAAATTCATTTCCTTGTAACCTGAGCCTCTGGGATCAAGAATTAATAAGGGTGGCATTTTTTTACTTTTTGTAAATACAATAACATCTTGCATCCCTATAAGGATCAGAAGATTCCAGTACCAATTCTGCTAGAGAATCAGGAGGATTTTCTACTCCAAAATCCTGAAGGCTTCATTATAAACTTTACCATTTAATATTAAATATGTCCATATAATCATAATTCCTATCATCTTTGGACACAATGCTCTTCTCTTTTTAATGATTATTTTGCTTTATAAATTATTTTTAGCTGTAGTAACAAGTTGTGCTATTTTTATTAAATAAAATCTGACAAAACATCAAGAATCTTCTGTCTCAGTATGTCAGGGAAAACCTTTCTTGAAAAGGCATCAGAGTATATGAGACTAACAAGGCAACAAAAGAGAAAAGCATTTTCTTGTAAATTTTTTGGCAATGGATACACTAGTTTCTCATAACCAGTTTTCAAAACAGCTGTTAGAATATATAAAATGTTATTGACATTAGGGCAAAGAGAAAGGTTCACCATGTTGACCTAAGCATGTCTCTTCAATGGATATTCCCAGAAGGCTGAGTATTTCCTTTTTCCTAATGACAATTTGTTGGCTGTTCCTTCCCTGTTAGAATCATATAGATAGTGTGACTCTTTTACTGCACTTCTAGGTCCTCTTTTTGAACCACTTTAACTTTTAAAACAGCCTGTTCCTCAGGCCTTTTTGCTCATTACATTGTGGTGTAAGTCAAGTAATGTATGGTCTTTCGCCTAAATCTTGATATTAGCTTCTCTTTTTTTTTTAACTATTGTCTCAGAATGACTTTACTATGTTAAGCCCTTCTAATTCTAATTTCATTATTACCATTGTAAAGGTTACTATTTCATTTGACAGATCAAAGTAATTCTGTATTGTCCCAAGATGACCATGTGTGATTTAGTTGACTAAGACCTATACTGTTTTTTCAAAGTGTCCTCTTTTTATTCCCTTTCTAAATGTTCAGCTCATAGCTATTACAAAATTAAACTAATTAAGAACACGCGTTTTTACTTTTATAGTTTTTTGCAGACAAAACAAAACCAAACCATACACAGCAACAAAAAAACCCCAGATAAAGATAAACAAGCAATACATGAAGTTGAATATCAGATGGAATGGAAATGTTCTGTATTGTAAAGAATGGAAGATGGGAAAGCAAAGGGATACTTAAGATGGGAAGCAAAAGGATGCTTTCAGGGGGCAACAAAGTCTTTTGTTTCAGCAGAAGTGTGTCTGTGTCCCTGAATCAAGACAGCTAACCCCTCCTGTGCATGAAGGAAAAATGCAGCAATTCTGATTAATGAAAGATCTGTGACATATTGGCAGCCAGTATTTCAAAGAATCATAGAATGATTGCGTTTGTAAGGGATATCCTGTCCAACCCCCTTGCCAATGCAGGGTCCCCTAGAATAACTGACACAGGAACATTCCAGGTAGGCTTTGAATGTCTCCAGAGAGGGAGACTCCACAACTTCTCTGAGCAGCTTGTGCCAGGGCTCTGCCACAGTCAGCGTAAAGTTCTTCCTCAGGTTGAGGTATGATCTCTTACATTTAATTTATGGCCATTGCTCTGTGTTCTGACTCAGTACCACTGAAAAGGGTCTGGCACCATCTTCTTGGCATCCACCTTTGAGATATTTGTATGCATTGATGAGATCCCCTCTCAGCCTTCTCTTCTCCAGACTAAGCAAGCCCAGTCTCCCATCATAAGAGATGCTCCTGAACTCCAGTTATCTTTGTGGACTCCACCGGACCTTGTCTTTCTGGAACTGTAGAGACCAGAGTTGAACACAACACTCCAGACACGGCCACATTAAGGCTGAGTAGAATGGCAGGGTCCTTTTCCTCAACCTGCAGGCCACACTCTTCCTGAGGTGCCTCAGGATCCCATTGGCACGTCTGTCCACAAGGGTACTGCTCGCTCTTGATCAATTTGCCATTCACCAAATCCAAAGTCTTTCTCTGCAGAATTGCTCTCCAGTAGGCCAGCCCTATGCTGGTACTTGAGGTTATTCCTCTCCAGGTGCATCACCCTACACTTGCCCTTAGTGAACCTCATATAGTTGCTCTCTGCCCAAATCTGCATCCTATCAGGGTCCTGCTGAATGTCAGCACAGCCTTCAGGTGTATCAGCCACTTCCTTAATTTTCATATCATCCACAAACCTGTTCAGGATGCATTCTACCTCTTCATCCAGGTCATTGATAGACAAGCTGAATAGGACTGAACCGAGTACTGATCCCTGGGGAATGCCACTGACTACAGTGGATTCTACTCCCACTGGATTCTACTCCACTAATAACTGCCCTCTGAGCTCTGCTATTCAGACAGTTCTTGATCCATTTCACTGGCCATTCATTTAACCCATTTAATTTCCTCAGCTTACCTACAAGGATACTATGGGAGACAGTGTCAAAAGCCTTGCTGAAGCTGAGGTCAAGCATGTCTTCACCCT
The DNA here is from genome assembly GCA_013399455.1 of Anthoscopus minutus. Taxonomy (NCBI): domain Eukaryota; kingdom Metazoa; phylum Chordata; class Aves; order Passeriformes; family Paridae; genus Anthoscopus; species Anthoscopus minutus. Next base: position 7,271 of record VWYI01046137.1, on the reverse strand, counting down.
TGTGAATCCTGCTGAAGCGACTACCTTTGCGGTGTGTTATGAGTTTATGTTTGTGATGGTTTAATCCAGTTCTTCCCCAATGTTATGATGGTTCATCCCCTTCCAGAAAAGTTCTGTTATCCTGCCCATACCATTGTCATTCTCCCAAACCCATGCCACTTTCTTGTCATGTCATCCCAGACCACACCCTTACTTCCAGAGAATTCCCTGTCACCCAAACCACTCCCTTAGCCCCTTCCTACTCTCTGGAAATCCCGTAATTCCCATACATCTGTTAGTCCACCAAGATGCCCTTTATCCTAACCCGCCATCATGGTTCTCCATGATTGGTCCTCTTCAGGACCACCCCTCCCTGTTATAAGTTGATGTCTGAGCTATGTTCAAGTCTCTTGGGTGCAGCTCCCTTCAGGCTGTTATCTTTGCAATAAAGCTGTTGTTCCTGGAATCGTTGCTTCAAGAGTCCTCCTTAGCCCTTGCTCTGAGGATCAGCTCTCATAAGAGAGCAGAGCACAACTTGCTTTTCTCCAGCAGCCACCAGGCTGAGGGGTTCCTTAACCTGGGGCTTTGCCTCGGCCCAGGCAGGAACTCCCACCTTGGGATTGTGGTCCAGGGTTGGTAGCCCGCGAGGCTAACCGGGACTCTGAGGAAGAAGAGGAAACCAAGGCAGACTACCCTTGATCATCTCCTTTTCTTTCCCATGTTTGGTGGTGATATCCAGAATGAGCTGTTACATCACCTTTCCAGGGATGGAGGTGATGCTGACTGTTTCCCAGTAGTTTCCCAGGTCCTTCTTTCCCTTTTTGAAGATGAGCTTCTCCATTCATCAGAAACCTTTCCTGTTTTCCATGGTTTTTCAAACATGACAGAGAGTAGCCTAGCAACAGCATCTGCCAAGTCCCTCCGCATCTGTGGATGCATCCCATTAGGTGCCATGGATTTATGAGTGTTAAGCCCACTTAACCATTGTCTCCCCCAGCCGTCTATGACCAAGGGCACATTTTCCTTTCTCCAGCCTTCCTCTCTCAGAAGTCAGAGACTCCTGAGGGCCAGTAGTGAAGACTGAGGCAAAGAAGGCATTCAGTGGTTCTGCTTTCCCTCTATCTTCCACCACCAGGACACCCATCTGATTCAGCAATGGCCCCAACTGGTAAAATACCCACTTATGCTGTGATATCTGTAAGATTTTTATATATTCTTCACTATAAGCTACTCCTCAGCACATTTTATTGAAAACTGGAAAACAAAGAATAGGTTTTGGATTTTTTTCCAAGTCTATGACTAGATTGATAAGGCAATGAAGCGAAAATTCAGCTTTTAGTTTTTTGAAAAGTCAAAATAAAATACTTAAGACACTTCATTTGACAAACCTATGAGAAACAAGACTTTCAGAAAGAGCAGTCTGGCAACACTTGATCCATTTCAACTACAGTTATTGGATTAACTATTCAGAAATCTGCATCAAAAGATCATTAAATCTTTAGTACCTTATGAAAAACATTCAATGGCGCAGTGAAATATTGGCAGTGGAAACTTCCTTTGTACAGATATGGAGTGCTAAAATAAAAATTTTCCATAGGCAAAGACAAATTTGAAAAACACTTTCACTTCACCGCAATATTAAGCTTCAAAGCCAAGATGTCCATTAAGAACTTCCATGGGGGTTTTTTGGATGTTTTGTTTTGTTTTGGGGGATTTCTTTTTGGTATTTTTGTGGGGGTTTGGGGTTTGTTGGTTTGGGGTTTTTTTTTGTTTTTGTTTTTTTTTGTTGGTTGGTTCGTTTTTTGGGTTTTGTGAGGGGTTTTGGGTTGTTGGGGTTTTTTTTTGCTTGTTTTTGTTCTTATTGTTGTTTTTTGAGTTTGTTTCTGCTACGATAATAACGCTGAGGTAAAAAAAAATCTGCTTCCAGACACTAGTTAAGACATTTAGTGGTCTTGAACTTACACAGGAATATTAGATCTTTTANGGTCTTGAACTTACACAGGAATATTAGATCTTTTAGAGGACTTAGAAATCCTAAATAGAATTATTAAATGATGCCAGCTTTTAAAAGATAAGTGGTACATAGGATAATGCAAAAGAATAAAAGTGAATAAATGGACCTTACTGTTGACAGAAAAGTTATGTGACTTAATAATTACTCTTTCAGTATACATGAAGAGTTTTCTGTGAAAAAGATAAAAACCTTCCATGGGTTATTTTATTGTTTTGAAGGGAGTAGTGATTTTAGCTCTTATTAGCAGTAGTCTTTGAAGATCCCCTTGCTATGACACTTGTTTAAAATGCATCTCTCACAGACTATTCAGACCTCTAACTTCAATATGAACAAATTTTCTGGTACACAATTTATGAGGCCATTTATTTAAAGACACTCTAAGATTTATCTTTTTTCATAGTATTTACTACTGCTGAATTTTCTTGAAAACTTGTCTCAGTTAGCCACTGTTTAAATTTTGTGTAATTCACTGTATCAGCATGAACATGGACAACATATGGAAGTAGCATAATACTTCCAGGAAAGTGTACGCTAATACATTAGAGGGATTTATGACACATTCATTGTACAATGTTATTTTTAATAGGTATATTGGAACCTAACTTTAAATGGCGCAACCCAAGGTTGATAGCCAGATATAAACACTTTGGATCATTTTCACACTTTGAAAACTGACCCCTATAAATATTTACTATTTAAATATTTATTTAACTGCTTACCATTTTAATACTTTTTCCATGAAGCAGGCGGTTTTGTGTAAGTGATTGGTCTGACACATACTTTGAATATACTACTCAATAGTTTTCTATCAGGATATGAGAAGGCAATCTCATCAAAGTGGCAAAGGAGGCAGAAGCCTCAGATTATTTACTATATCTGAACTGCACATTAAGCTTGCAGCAATGCCTTTTAAATATCTGCTTGTAGCAGTTATAACCCTTCTGATTTATTTTCAATGGGTAGTTTGCAATTATGGTTTGGAAATCTTTGTTCAATAAGTAAGGAAGTGAAGAGCAGGGAGCCAAACATTTCTGCAAGTGAGAGATCTGCTGCTATGTACTGTCTCCCAGGTGTGCTGTAAGAAAAGGACACATACAAAAAAAAGATGGAGTGAGAGAGAGAGAAATGTTGTGATAAGTATCTTGCAGTTACAGCAGCATCTGGGAAGAAAATTAATGAGAGTCAGATTTTTATTATTCTTAACAGTGCAAGCACTTCCAAGGAAGCTCTCTAATCATTAATTTATCTGCACTGCATAAAACATACACTAAATAGTGTTTTAGGTGCCAGTTCTCATGTCCCCTACAGTTATTTTCTCATTAGACTTGTGATTCTCCCTAAGAATTTTTCATACTCTGACATAAGTCATCTTAACCTGCCAAAAAAATTACTTCTTTAAAGCAATGGAAAAGTGAGTTTGAGATTACTCTTTTTTTTCTGCCTGTATTTAGCAAGCAAATTACTTTAGGAAATTATCTTAAAATATTTCATTAACTAAGAATTATGTTTTTCCCTTTTGCAAGGGCTAAAAAGTAATGATCAAATATGTAATTGTTTTTATGCAAATGCTATAACATATAGTATACATAAATCTGACTACAGTGTACAGGAGTTTGAAATTTAAATGGAACATTCTGGCCTCTGTAGAGAACAGACATTTCAGGGGTTTTTCTTAAGAACTCTGATTTTGTTTTGAAATCTAGACACTAACACAAGATAGACATTAATGCTCAAGCATCGAATAAAATTATGACACTGAACCAAAATATTGTACTTTACTAAAACATCTATGGATCTTTTCTTACAGATGCTCTAAATAATGAACGAAACTAGAGATTTTAAGTGTAAAAGGCAATGGGAAAAAAGAGTCTGGGGAAAAGATGATACATTCAGTTTTGCCTCAAAACAGTGTCTTGGAAGTAGAGTTCTGGCGCAGAAAAAAATCTAGTGATCTTTCTGTGGTTATGACCTTCAAGTTAGAAACTCTTTAGATGCTGCTGCAGAGAGTCTGGCATCTTTGCATCAACTCCAGTGACAACAGAGTGGTAAACAACAGAAGAGATTGATTGCAGGAAGGTCTCATTATGCTCAATGTGCTGCATCTCTTATTTTATATGTGAGATTTGTTCAATTTCTTCTACAGAGTACAGTTTTGGATATGTCTCACAACCATCCAGAAACTGAAAAATACCCCAAACAAACAAACAAAAATTCCAAACCTGGAATGCTCTATTTAATATATTAAAATCCCAGTAGGTACATTTCCAATTCAGAAGCCATGAGTGCAATTCATAAATGCATCAGTTGGAAAAAAGTTAGGAATGAGTTGTCTATGGTGCTAAAAAGATTTTCAAGTAATTTAATACATCTTATTTATTCAATAAGCTATGAAGGAGTCCTGTGAAAAGAAATGCAGAATTCATTGCACTTAAAACAAAAACAAGAAAATGAAAGGCCAAACCCATCAAATAAAAAGTCCAGTATGCTTCTTTACAGAGAAAAAAAATTTATTTCCATTCTTCTATGAGGACCTAGTTAAAAAATAATGTAGGTTTTCACAATTATTACCTAAAATACCCTCTCCTGTATGTTTGAGCTTTAGCCTGACTTTTCTGTGTTTAATAATGTTTCTGAAAGTATATTTAAATGCTTTAATGAAACATCTAAATTCATAAGCTAATCCACCACTATACCACCACGAGATTCCTGTATTACAGAGACAGAATGGTTGAGGTTGGCAGGAACCTCCAGAGATCTCCTGGTAAAATCCTTGTGCTCAGAGAGGGTTTGTCTGAGCAAGTTGTTGTTCCCTCCAAGATGCCCTCTTTTTTTCTAGAAAAATTTAAAATGAATGCTTGGGGATAAGATGGCTACTCCTTTGGTCTAGATAATTTTGTAATATATCCCACCTCTGGTTTGCTGGCAGTTAAACTAATGGCTTGGTAGAGAGACCTTTCAGGCTGTTCCATGGAGATTTATGTGGACTATACTGCACTGGGAAGTTTAAACAGTAAATCTACTACAGAGTGATAATTGAAGAAACAACAGAGACTGGGAAAAGGGGAAAGCAAAAGAACTGTATGTAGCAGCACACCCAATGAGGGTAGGAATTCCTCTTGTGAGGAGGAAGCAGAATGAAGCACTATCAAAAATTAACAGCATCATTCCTGACCCTGAAGTTTTCCACCTTCTTAATTTTGTTCTACTTGCTGCTCAGTTCCTCATAGTATTCTGGGGTTGTAAACAATACTTTCTAAAAGTGCATACAAGTGATATATCTCTAACAGAAATGTCTACAACAACCTTAAATTTTAGTAAACGGCATTCAAAGTGGTCTACGAAATATCAGTCTAATTCACCATAAACTAGTGCTTTCAGTAAACTATTTTCTTTATTTGAATGTGTTTTGTATCTCTGCAAAAGATCTGGAAATATTTCCTGAATTAAGGAAAATGAAGATGTTTTCTGAGAAAGCTGAGACCTTCTTAATTATTGCATGTTTCGCATGAGACATTCTTAAAGGACTACTGGCACTTTGAATAAATTTTGAGTCTTAATGACATCTTCATGAATATAAATGTAGAAGCACTGCAGGGAACTTTATCACAACTTCAAATCAAGCTGTTCTTTCAATGCATTTTTCCACAATGGTCACAAAATGCAAGTTTTCTCCAATTTGATTCTGGGTCACTTTGATTTGAATTTAAGCTATGAAAATTAATTCTAGGTACCTTTTTAGATAGTAATTTGTTCCATTTTTGTTGTTATGAAACATGATAAAATAATTTCTAATCTGCAGATACAGTAACCCCCCCTCTTTCATAGACAATTGATGATAACTAACACTTAAGTGTCTTACTGAGA
>VWYI01046136.1:0-29204 GCA_013399455.1 Anthoscopus minutus | reverse complement strand
GGGGCTGCTGTTCCCTCCCTCAGCACAGAAAGAGGAGGACANGGCCCGGCCCCGGCCGCAGCGCAGGCGCGGCCCGTCCTCCCGCGGGGAGCGCAGGCGCGGCCCGGGCGGTGCTGTGCTTGCGGGAGGGCTGCTCGGTGTGACTGCCGCGGAGAAAAGCGTCCTGCCACACTCTCAGGGCCCGCGCGAAGCTTCCCTCACACTGAGGGCACCAGTGCCCTCTCACCATGTCTTGCTGGCTGCATTGCCCAGCCCACTCCGCTCGCAGGTGCAGGAAAAGCCCAGCTCCCACATCACGGCGGTACCTCACGCAACAGACAAGGATTCATTCTGGGATTATTTTTCTCCTAGGTGTCTGTGGGGCATGTGGCCACTACCATGTAATCGGTCCAGGAATGTGTCCCACATTTCATATCATTAATGGAATCATAGAACAGTTAGGCTTGAAACCTTAAAGATAAGATGCTCCTATATTTATATCACAATTCCTTAAGTAGCTCAAAGTCAACATTTCTTAAGAAAGACACTCAAAAGTTTAGTCTTACTGAGGTTATGCTGACTGGAATGATACTTAACTGCAGGCTAGCCAGTTTCATAAAATCCCAGAATGGTTTCAGTTGGAAGGGACCCTGAAGACCATCTGCTTACAACTCCCCCAGCCTGGGCAGGGACAGCTTCCCCTAGAACTCAGAGCCCCATCCAGCCTGGCCTTGAACAGGATCCCTTCCAGGGATGGGATGGCATCCACAGCTTCTCTGGGCAACCCATGCCACTGCCTCACCACCCTCACAGTGAAGAATTTCCCTGTATCTAATCTGAACCCGCTCCCTTTCAGTTTAAAGCCATTCCCTCTTCTCTTGTCATGCCATGACCTTGTCAGAAGTTCATCTCCATGTCTCTTGGAGACACTTTAGGTACTGGAAGGTGCTCCAAGGTCTCCCTGGAGCCTTCTCTTCTCCGACTGAATATCGGCTCACTCAGCCTCATTCCATAGCAGAGGTGCTCCAGCCCTCTGAACATCTTCATGGGTCTCCTCCGGACGTACTCCAATAGGTCCTCTACTACAGGAATGTGATATAGGAATGGGACAGATTCTTTATTTATTGGTAATAAATCTGAGCAAGGTCATGATTAAGTAAATGTTTTACATATGACACACCATTGCTACATGCCAGTGCTTCCTTGGAAAGACAAATTTTTAGTCATTGCCCTTGCTGATTTAATGACATCCAGCATTACTCCTTCCCATCTGGTAGTTGTGAAAAATATTCCCTGAGGTTCTTAGATTTCTTACACACCTTCTTCCATTTATGCAATCCTCTGCATTCAGACAGTAGTAGGAAAATTCAACCAAGGAGGACTTAACCATGTACACCTTCAGGAGAATTTAAGTCCTATTTGTATTTATTCCCATGTTCTCAGGTAAGACACTGCATACAGATAAGCCAGACTGATCTCCACCCATGTAAAGTTTTATCTAGTAAATATAATTTTAAAATTAAAACCAGAAGTCTTACAAAGAATCTACTGTATTTTTATTGAGCTCTTCAGAGAGTTTTAAGAATAACTGCATGTATTCATTAAGCCTTTTCCTTAAGGTCTATCCAAATAATACTGTTCATGTTAAACAGGTAAGCTATCTAGCAAAAAAAAAACCTACCAACCCCAAAAACCACAAGAAATCCTGCACTATGTTTTTGGAGGAAAATGTTTTGTAATCCACGTAAAAGCATGAGTATTTTTATCTCAACTCCTTAAACAGGTCAGTCAACAAACATTTCCTTAAAAATGGCACTGATAACCTCAGTCTTACTGAGGTTTGTCCAGACTGGAATGGTGCTTAGCTGCAGTCTAGCAAGTTCTACAATATGAGAGAAAGGTTTGAGTTTGAAAGAACCTTAAAGATCATCCAGTTCCAATCCTCTGCCATGGGCAGGGACACCTTCCACTAGATCAGGTTGCTCAAAACAATCCCTTTAGCACTTCCAAGAATGGGGCAGCCAGTTCTCTGGGCAACTTGGTCCAGTTTCAACACAATAAAAATACTCACACTGACAAGATCACATGTTAACTTGGTATTTTGGTTTCAAGCTATGCCAAACCTCATGGTTGAAAAACTGTATTAATGTAAAGGATTAAAAATATCTCCTGCTTGGAAAAAAATGTCTTTTTTGGGTTGACAAATTATGTTAACCTAAAAAAACAACAGATAACATATTTTCCCAATATCTTCTGGAGCACTGCAATTACAGAACTAATAGAGATGGGGAAATAAATATTAAAGCCATGACCCATGTTTTGAGAAAGACCTGTTGAGCTGCAGCACACTGGGAAATTTGGGCTATACATGATACACTCATATAGGGTACTTATACTGACACAGTCCACCCATAAACTGTCTTTAATTTAATGACATCACATTTATATAATATACTTCAGATTACTAACATTGCCCACCCACGAGTCAGTCGTGGAAAAGCATACACACAGCTGGAAATGCAAAACTAAATCGCTATTAGTGATTTACACATAAAAGAAATTCTTTCAGTAAGTATTCTAGCTATTTGCATTACTTGGGTTTTTTCCTGTTGGTTTGTTGTTTGGATTTTTACAAAATGCTGTAAGAAAACTGATTCTAAACCCTATCTTCATATTTAAGAAATGTATCAAGATTGTGTGGGAGGCAGTGGTGTGTTCTTTACTGCAAAGAGAGAGTCTCTTCTCTAGAAATGGTCCTGTATGTGCATGTGGCTCTTTGGATGATAATCTGAAGCTACCACAAAGACAAATACCTATTTTTGTACCCTATTATTTTCATGTTCATATGAATTTTTAGCAACTTGTTCCTCTAACACAGCCTTTAAGAACCTCACATATGTTGGAGGCATGTCAGATTATTTTGAGAATTTAACTTCACAACTAGATTAAAGAATAACAGAAGTATTAATGAAGTCTAACCAAAGCAATTTTCTCAGTTAGCCCTTTATTAAAGAATCAAAACCCAAGGTAAATTTAAAAATGTAAAGAATTTAACCTATGTTAAAACCTGAAAAAACAACAGTACTGCAAATATATAAGGATAACCTTATTCCATCCAAAATGTAAGAAAGGAAAACAGGGGTTTAAACAAAATTAAAATCCAGAAGCTGACATCAGGTGAGTAAAATCCACAGATACAGGTAAAAGTGGAAAGGAACTGAAAAGATTTACATCTTATGTTTTCAGCACTGTAAAAGAAACCTTTAGAGTCTGTACCTCGGTAGAACATGAAGTCTCAGAAACAGATCTAGCAGGCCTTTAACCAAACCCACTATGAGATACAGTCAAATTAAAAAAGTACAAACATACCCAAGTTACTACTCATCGAATTAGGCAAACATCTAGAATGCAAAATTTGGCTTGGCAAGTCGGGCAAGGCACTTGGCTTGACAGCCAGGTCTCTGGGTGCTGCTGGTCCTGTCTGCTGGCAAACCATTTCCCCATGCAGGTGAGGCACCACATGGGCCGGCAGTAGCACTGCTGGCATTCCCCCTCGTTGGGCTCCTGGCAGTTCTTGATGAGCTTGATGTTGGCAATAGTCTGCATACACCCTATGCATGGCTCCAGCTCCTGAGGGAGGAGAAAAACCATCAGAATTGTGAACTGCACAGAATGGTTCTTGTTACTGCTTTTCAAAGACTTGTAGAAAATCATCAGTGGCAGAATAATCAAGGCAGAACTGCCCCACCAGAGGATATCAAATGGTTTTATTAGAACACTCTCTAATGAATGATAGCAAAGCTCTTTAAACAGAATACCTAAAACTGCTGCATGAGACTAATGATTAAACAAAAATGACTGAAAAATAAACATCGTTTCACTCTCTGAGGAGCTTCCAGCAGCCACAGCAAGGTAAGCAAGCAGCTAGCTTTGTCATTCAAGCTATTTTTCAAAAAATATATTAGTAAAAACTAAGGAAAATAAACCAAGCAAACAGTTCTTACCACTTAAAACAGCAAATGGCTGTTCCTATCTTCCATCTTTCTAAGTAAAAGACATAAATGAGGAAACCAGGGCTGTAATGAACACAAGGATGCTCATTCTGAGGGTCCAGAAACTTACTCAATTTTTCTTGGATAAAACTGGAATAACTGATCTTGCCCACAATTAATTATGCCACTTAGTTATGAACTTGCATGAGGGAACAACATCTTGCTATGAAGTGTATTACAATTCATAAACAATAATTAGCATTTCCCACGTTTTCCACCTGTCCAAGAATTTGACAAAGCTCAAAAGACTCAAAATACAACACACTGAATAGGCACAGAGACCTGAACCTGTTCAAAATGCTCCCGGTGGAGCACAAACCAGCTCTCTCTCTCTCTTCTCTCAAAAACCAGTTCTCACCTCAAGTGACTCTTCCCTTGTCAGCTCAATTGTCTGCTCAGCTGCACTGTCAGCTGGGCTGTGGAACAGACCCAGATGAACACAAGCTACTCAGCTTTAACTTGTGATATTAGGTCTTAGCTTTTAAGCAGGAAAAATTCTAACATAGAAAGAATTACTAAATTTTTCAACATACTAATGGAGTTTCAGAATAGGGAAAAATCCAGTATTGTATTTTTAACATCCTTACCATCATTTGTGATGTCATTTATCACTCAACGTCAAGCTCAAGTTTAGTAGCTCAGCTGCCACTTATATGTGTCACAAATTAAATGCTCTGCAAGAAAGCAGCTTTAATATCTTCTCTTTATTGTGACCAGCTCTTTTTGCTGGCAGTGCAATCAGAACACTCAACATAATGTGCAGACACATCTGATCCAGTTTTATTTTAGCTAGTTCATAACTGCACAACACTACCAAAGATACTAACCCCTCACTCCATTAGCTGAACCACTGGACACAGACTCTCTGCAGGGTCACCAGTACTGGTTTAACTGGTTCCCCCTGGTACCCTGGACAGTGCTTCAGTCACACTTCCAACTGCTGCACAAGTATAATAATGACCAGGTCTCTGTGAGTATTCATGGAGGTACGACTCTGTGCTAATTAACACCATATAATAACAGCCATAGTAATTATAACTAAAGCAAACCCCAATTAAGAATCATTAGTTTATTTCAGCAGAAGATCCAGCAAAACCTGGCTGTCTAGAAAAGCAAACCATATTGGAGCAAACTACCTAAAGAACAGCAACAGCAGCTATGACTCTGTCTCCCCAGAAACTTTTTGCAAGTGCAATGTCATAATTTCCAAATATTTTCATTAACATTTTAGTAGCAATTCTTACAGGGGACTTTATTTCACATTATTTCTCATGTCTCAAATCTGTAATGCTGCAATAGTTTGTTCCTTGTAGCAGGAACAGAAGCAGCAGCCAGAGTTAGATTTCTGATGAGTTTACTGACACAGCAGGTGAGCATTTGTGAGGGAAGCATCACCCTGGCTGAGCAACGAGCACTTGGGTTTCTGGCATCACTGACCAGGAGGCCTGACTGGAGTCAGCCTTGGCTATGCAGACCCTAAGCAATTGTGCTTGGCTGTATTTTCTCAGGAAGTTAAGGATCAGGGGCAAACGAGAGGAATCAGTAAGTGCTACAGCTGTACAACCACACCAAGGGGCATTTAAACCACCAGTCACTCTCTAAGTGACCACAGCCCCTAAGCCCATGGAACTGTCCTGTAGGGCAGCCTCAGGTTGGTAGGAGACCTCTGAAAGGATCTCTTGAGATCAAGACATCCCTTACTCAGTATCTGTTATCTACAGCAAAGTAAGCAGCAGTTTATATTAGACGTAAAATATACTGTATGCAAGCTAGCTGAATTATTAGAAGTGTAATGAGTAGTAGGGTGTTTAATTGCTGTTCAATTACCATTTAATTACTGACTGAATACTGCTGAATTATTAAATGAGGATTATTAAACAGTAATCACATGATAATAATAATTTAATCATAATTTGTCGTTTAATCCATATTTTTAATAAAACCTTTTTGTTAACCTCACAACAATGAATTATCTTAATAATTCACCTGAGATAGCCCTAGGGAAACATTTATCATTTACACAGTAATCACAGGCTCATCTATATTGAAAGTATAATTGTTACAGTCTCACACAGATAGAAAGTTTCACCTGAGTGCTTGGAACACGGTATGTCTGGTTTATTTCCACCAGAGATGTAAAGGTTTCTAAAAATAAATCACTAAGGCTTTGATGGATCACAACATTAGCTGCATTGCTGATAGGAGCACGGAGCTTCTCCCGGAGCTCCCCATACTCTGTGGAGTTCAACCTGAAGAAGAAAAGATGGAGCAAAATGTTACTATGATTATCCATCCAAATACCTTGATAGTACCTTGCAGAGGCTAACATCAAGGAAATGAATCCACAGAAAAGCTGGTACTTATTAGTCAGAATAAATACACAGCACTGTGTTTTCTCGTTTTCTTCTGCTGTTTAGTTATTGGTTTTGGCACAACTTGGTCAACAAAACATGCTGTCCTCATTCATATCTGTGTAAGATTGCCAGCAGAGTATGTCAGAGATCAGCTAAAACATTATACAAAAATAAAGGCTTTTGCAGTAATCAGCATGAACAAAAGCAATATAGGTATGTAAATCATGCATTAACTGCAAAGTGCTTTTTACACCAATTCTACTACCATTTTTTAATGCCTATATACTTAGACAATATTTAAATTCTCAATTATAAGCTTCTGAGGAGCTAGGAGAAATTAGTTATATCATGCAGCAGGCATCACAAGGTGATACAGCACTACATAAGTAGCAGAAGAATGTCAATATATCAGGTCTTGTGATTTTATGACACAATTGTAGATTGTATCATAACATAATTCCAGAAATTTCACAAAGGTCACAAACCACCGCTGATTTAAACCACTGCAGCAAGTTGTGTTTCATACCAGCTGCTTCTGTAAATTCAAGTGAGGCTGACAGCACTCAAGTGGCACCCGAGACCTCACACAGATCCTACAGTGACATATCCCTGTTGTCATCCCTTTTTACTCTAAGAGCTCTGAACTGTAGTATCAGAACTCTCCAGCTCAATGCTTCCACTCATTAAACAACTTTCATGGAGAAGTCTCAGGAAGACTGCCCTCGTTTTCCTATTGCTCACTGAGTTCCCAGAGCCAGCACAGTGCAAGGCTGGCTTAGCTCTAGCTCTCAGTGGTCTCCATTGTTTTTACTGCTACAGTATAATGTCATTTAACAGATGCTGTCCATGCAAATCACAGAGATATTTAATATCCAGAGGATCAATTCACACTGAACATGAAGGGAAGTGTGGCCCACCTGAACAAAAGCATTTTTCCTCCAGAAACATCTCACTGTATTTGATTCTGATTCTGGATATATACAATGATCTTGTATGATTCTGCTACATTCTAGCAGAGATTTACTATTAGAGACATCTTATTAGAACAGCTTTTAAACACTGTTCTTGATGCTATTCTGTTTAGTCACAAAATACAGTTGAGGCATAGGACTTTTTTTCCCTAAAAGGAATTGTTAAACAAATCCTGATTTTCTCAGCTGGGGATGTAGTTTTTACCATTCTGGCACTGAAGTGCTTGCAAAATCATTAGTTGTTTAACACTAATTTGGTCACCACTGTCACAGGCCTATAAAAGTCTTTTTTCTTAGCAATGTCATTCTTACCTTAACCAACCTCTTGTTCTGAGTTCTGTTCACATGGATCTCTACCATAATCACCTCTTTGCCTTCCTCATGCTTGTCCCACTGCACACTTACAAGTCTGGTGATGTGCCTACTTTTAATTACCTAATAAATGCTCCTGACATAGAAATTTACAGCAAAAAGACACTCAATATCTTTTCAAATATAGTTTTAGGAGCACTAACGTGGCTCTTAATAACACAACAACAAAGATCTTAGCACCCTTCTACTCAGACATTTCTGCTGAACTTGTACTTTAGCCTGGTTACAGAGAGACTGCTGAGATAAGCAGCATGGGCCCTTGCAAAACAACCCCTAACATTCACAACTGTTATGATTTACTGCTATGAGAACACATAAATCAGAAAGGGACCAAAAGTTCTTCCTTGTTGCAGGGGCAGTTGGCTTGCAGTAGCTCAGTGAGAACTCTTCTGAGCAGTGACAAAATTATGAGCCTTAAGCACAAGGAAAAATTCAAAGTTGTGGATCAACAACATACAGTTTTAGACAAATAACATATTTCTCTTCACCCAAAATTTAGAAGAGCAAAAATTCTACCTTTTGTTCCTGTTCTCCATCTCTCACCTAATTTTATCCAGCTACTTCTTTCTGCATCCAGCACAATCCTCTCCCTAAGAATGGATCAAAGAGGCCAATCCCTTTGTTTATCCGTTTTGTATTCAGTGTTGCATGTGTGTGAAGCTTTCCAAACAACCTTCCCTGCACTGCATGGCAGAACTGCACATACAGCAGCCCCAAACACCAGGCAGGGACCAGAAAGGAAGGGATAAGACCAGGGAGTCTCCAGATTGGGCACAAAAGTGCTCCCTCAGCACCATCCAACAGCACACATGTAACATAACAGGTTTCGCAGTTGTTTTACCGGATATCGAATGCCTTGATGTAGGGATTAACACTGGCAACTCGGATGGTGAGGAACTGCACAGGCACGTTGGAGTCTGGGGTGAGTTCGTGCTGTCTGGAGTCTGTCACCATCAAGTGAATGTCCTGCTGCTGGGCAACATGTAAACAGTAGGTGGTCACTTTAATCACCCACGTGTCTGTAACAATCACCCTCGCTCCTGGCGCTCCCGTAGCGAATTTGTCGATTCTCCTGAATTCTGTGTTGATGGAAGAAGCCACGGCCCTCCAACCTGACTGCGGGAGAGCATGAACAGCGAGTGTCCTGGCGAGTGGATGATTATTCCAACCTTTCCGTGACCAGTAATATGCCAGGGCACTGGTGATTGCTGGGAGGAGAACAGCGAAGAAGAAGAAAATTTTCCACTCTTTCGAAGCCAGGTAGAAAAAACAAAGATGTTTTTCAGGTGCAGCAAAGCACATGCCAAGGTAATAACCTGCAAGGAAAAGAAAAACTTACTTTCAGAAAACAATTAAGTATCTGCAAAAATAGATACCCTGGATCATACGGTTATCTAACCAGTGAGCCCACCTCCAAGAGGAGTACTGTACTTCTGGATGACTTCAAATTCAAGCCTCTTGTCTTAAGCAAGCTAAGGTAAATTCTTAGACATCACTGATTTTTACCAGAATTTTATACCTATAGGAAAGTGATCTGAATTTGGTTGTTGAATAAAATTACCTGTGAGATGCCACTTAGTTTTAGAATTATATAGCTAAAGGAAGTCAATTTGCATTCCTTGGTTAAATCATAGAATCACAGAAGTTGATGAGCTGGAAGATCCTCCCAAGGATCATCAAATCCAACACTTAGCCCTGCACAGGACACAGAGTCACACCCTGTGCCCCAGAGCATTGTCCAAACATTCCTTGAACTCCATCAGGCTTACTGCTGTGAGCACTGCTCTGGGGAGCCTGTTCAGTGCCCAGCCACCCTCTGGGGCCAGAGCCTTTTCCTGATACCCAACCTAAACCTCCCCTGACACAGCTTCAGGCCATTCCCTGGCTCCTGTCACTGTCCCCAGAGAGCAGAGATCAGTGTCTGTCCCTGCTTTTCCCCTCACAAGGAATTTGTAACTGCACTGAGGTCTGCCCTCAGTCTCCTCCAGGCTGAACAGGCCGAGTGCCCTCAGCCTCTCCTCACACGGCTTCCCCTCAAGGCCCTTCACCATCTTTGTTGCTCTCCTCTGGAAACTCTCTAATAGCTTAAAGTAATTTTTACATTGCAGCGCACAAAGCTGCCCCCAGCACTCGAGGTGAGGCCGCCCCAGCCCAGAGCAGAGCGGGACAATCCCTCCCTGGCCCGGCTGGCCATGCTGGGCCTGCTGCCCCCAGGCCAGGGATGTCCCTCCTGGCTGCCAGGGCACTGCTGCCTCAGATCCAACTTTCCATCGACCAGGACTCCCAGGTCCCTTTCCGCGGCGCTGCTCTCCAGCCTCGTTCCCCAATCTGTACTTCAACTGCAATTTCTTTGTGACTGCATGTGCTGCGGTGCAGCCCGCTGGTTACAAAGCTCGGGGTGCTCATTGCAAGGAAGCCGGAGCGCTCTACTCACCCAGGGGCAGCAGGGAGTGCGCCAGCAGCGTGCCGGTGCTGCGCCGCAGGTGGTACTGCACGAAGGCCGCGTCCTCGCTGCCCAGCCAGGCGGACAGCAGGCTCTGCACCGTCAGCCCCGCCGAGCGCACCTCGTCGGGCGGGAACACAAAGCACACGGCGAACACCACGTAGGCCAGCGTGAAGGTCACCGCGGGGCTCTCCATGCTGCGCCCCGTGGGGCGCCGGGGTCCCCGGGAGCGGTAGTTCCCGCCGCACCCCCGGATGCTCCAGCGGGGAGCGGCGCTTCCCTCCGCTCCAGCGGTAACTCTCCGCGCAGCCCCAGATGCTCCAGCGGTAGTTCTGCTCGCAGCCCCGGATGTTCCAGCGGCAGTTCCCCCCGCTCCAGCTGTAGCTCCCTCCGCACCCCCGGATGCGCGGCGCGGGCGCTGCCGGGCCGCCGGGGCGGCCGGGGCGGGACCCGCCTCCCCTCGCACTGATGGTCCCCGCCCCTCCATCCATCCATCTCCTCCCTCCCCTCCGCCCATCCGCGCCTGCCCGGCCCCGAGCCCCGAGCCACGTCCCCGTTCTAGCCCGCAGCCGGACATGGCGCGCAGCCGCGCCCGCCCGGCCTGGCCGGGACGCGCAGCCCCTGCCCGTGGCCTCCGGCGTTGTCCGCGTTGAGGTCATGCTCCACAGGGCTGGCAGAAGGAACCGATTCCAGTTCTTTATGAACGTAAAAGAGCTCTGCTGAATGAAAGCAGCGTCTTGTTGAAGCAGGGAAATGGCCTATTTTACTTAAGCGTCGGAAAAAGCTTCCCTATGTTTCTCCTTATGTGTTTTATGTAATATTTTCTAAATAAGGCAGGGATATAAGATCTTAAAATGCCTCATGGAGAGGCGTGTTTCAATGTATCTTCATAACCCCCGAACCCAGTAAAGGCAGTGGCCTGACTGGAATATCTTGTTACTGTTGAAGTACAAATAATAGCTAATAGCCACGTTATAAACGAAGTCACATATATCTAATTCAACGAACCACAAACTTAAAATTCAACAGCTATTTTAATTAAGTAGAAATTTTATATAAAATATTGCAATCCAGTATAAAATAGATACAAAATGATTTTATGTTAAAGGTTACAATCTAATATAATAGAGTAAATAATTTGGCAGTGGTTCAGATAAAGCATAAGTGAAACCAGCCGGGGAAACCGACAGGGGTAAGGGGTGGATTTCTCACCTTATCTCACATACAAAACCAATATATTCTAAACACACTTATATACTGTATGCTAATACATATTCATCAATATCTTTCTATAAATCTCCTCTTAGTTTCAATTCCTAATATCTATGTCACTATACTATACAGCACATGCTCTCGCGTTGCTAGGGGGACTTTTCGGGGAAAGCAGAGGTTCTTCTCACTGTCTTGATAACCTGGCAGGTGGTGTATGCACAATAATCTTGGTGTCATTAAGTAAGTACTATGTTCCAATTAAACCTTATTTATTACACAGATAAGACCCCTATTTCAAACTCTCTGTCTGCAGTTGTCACAACTCCCTTTATCTCAAGGTTAGTTCTGCTCTGGTAGTTGTCTTAACTCTGTTTTCCCAAGGCTGAGTCCAATTTCTGTATCCTGTTTCTCACAAGTATTATCTACAAAGAAACCCATCTGCTTTACAACACTAATCACATATACTTTTCCAATTATTTCCTCAAAATATTAATACAATTACAATTTAATTAGCATGAATCACATTCATATATTTCAGCCACAAGATTTGCTGTTTCTTACAGAATGTAGGAAACCTCCTGCGTGCACCCTGTTATAACCACAAACTTCCATATTTATCTCTTCTAGAGAAAAGGGCATTGTATCGATGCCTTGGGCGTCTGAGTTTTCTATTCTGCATTGGTGTGTGGCTTTTGTTCAAGGTTACTATGATCCTTTCATAGGGTGATGACACAATAATCCTACTCCAGTTGGAGACTCGAGGACATTTTTTCCAAACTTCAAGCTCAAAGTATAAACAACATTGTTAGGAAAATTAGTCCACAAACACCAGAGGTTTATGTATAAGAAGGAGACAGAGGAGTCCTTTCACTTTATTTGAATAAAGGGAGAGTCCATGGGGCATTCCACTGGCCTCCCTCAATTTTTGGAGTACACAGCCTCCTTTTTATCCCAATTTCCCGGCCGCATTTCCCTCTCCCTTTCCCCACTGGCTGAGGTACTTGAGAGGTACAGACTTTCCAGAACACTTGTTACCTAAGATTCCCCTCTAATGTATAACCCTCCTTTTAAATTTTTAATTCTTATGGAATCTGTGGGGGTTTCCCCCCATTGTTTCTTTCATCTTTCAATACCTAATTTTATTTATCAGCAAGCCTACAGTTTGTTTGTAAGGGCAAGTGTCTTTTTCCATTCATCAATCAGTGGAATCCTTCCCATTGTTTCTGTTATATCTCAGTGCTAGTATTATCTACCAGCAGACCCACAGCTTGTTTGTAAAGGCAAATCTGTCATTCCTCTCAATGTGGAAGGAAGAAGGCGGGCAAGCGGGATTCCTGTATGCAAATGGACAAAAACATATAAAATGCGTGGTCTCAGGATTGGGCCCTCTCTTTTTGCCTCCACTTTGGAGCCATCCAGGCAGAGCCCCGATTGTAACACTGGTGCTGTGTTGCTACTGGACACGAAATAGAAGAGTGGACTCAAATCACAACAGTGAGGTTTGATTCTAATGAGGCAAAAGCCTTTATTTCATGGTTTTCAACCCTTTTTATAAGGTGTTCCAATACAGGTCAGCATGATTGGCCAAAGGAACCACCTCTCTGGTCCCATTGGTGGAACAAGAGAAAAACACATTCAGAACAGCTGTGTGACATTGTTTTGAGAACCAAAACTTCTTTACAAAAAACAGTCCTCAAAAGAGAAAGTTTCCCAAAAGACTTTCCTTTGGGAACAGATCAGCCACTGACAGGCTGAAAACTCAGGCTTAGAAAATCATGTCCACAGTGCTGTCTGAGTGTGGCCTTTGAAGGCTTCAATAAATATCCTTTATTCCTCCTAACTCTCCCTAGCCTCTGTTCCAGCTCTTCCAGGCATCAGTATAACTGGAAAAGCACAGCAGGGAAAGCAGCATGAGATGTTATATATATGCTGCTACTGATGGAAAACCCAAGACAATAGTAAATGCTGCCCATGGAGTGTGACATCCTAACGCTGGCAGATGTGTTACTGCTGTGATGGAGATTGGGAATTCATGGTGATTTAGTGATTCTTGAGGATGGTTACATCAGTAAAATCATGCTTGGATTCTATGCATCTTACTTTATTCTGAAGGACATCCTTGTTAACAAGTTCATTGTTTTAGCAATCATTGTGTTGTTGCTGTCTAGTGACTCAACAGTAAGTTCTGTTTTAATGTGCTGAATGGACTGTGAAGTTCAGTAATAGAAAAGGAGTTGCTGCAAAGCAGCAAGGTTTCTGTGATTTCATGCAAAAGCATGTTGAAGCAGAACACCTGAGACTGTAGAATCATAGGAACGTTTGGGTTCGAAGGAACCCTAAAGCTCATCTCATTCCAACCCCCCCGTTATGGGCAGGGACACCTTCCTAGGCCAGGTTGCTCAGAGCCCCATCCCGCCTGTCCCTGCAGGCTGCCAGGGACGGGGCTGTGACGCGGCCGTGCTTGGGGACACGGGGACAGCCGGGCTTGGTCCCGGGCGGAGCCGCGCCTGCACTGCCCGCGCTGCCCCGCGCGGGGGCGCACGCTGATGGGCAGGGGGCTGTAACGGTCACGCGTGGCGCTGTCCCCGCCCCTTCTCCTTCAGGGCGCTCTTCTGATTGGCCAGCGCGCCCCGGACGCCTCTCCCTCATTGGCGGGCCGGGGTTTGAAATCGTGTGGCGGCGGCGGAGGGGTTGCGGTCGGTGGTGGGTGAAGCTTGCCCCGCTTCCCCTGAGCTTCCGTCAAGACTCGTCCCGGGAACTGCCGGCAGGTATGAGGGGCTTGGAGAGCTTGTTGTAAGGTGGTGTGAGGCTGGGGCGAAGCGTTTGGGTATCCCTTTGTGAGACTGGGCGCTGCAGGGGGCTTGGTGACTCCTCTGTGCGCGGGGGGGAGGGGACGGGCCTGGGGAAGTTCGGGCTCCGTAAGCTTGAGGCAGTGTGGGCTGGGAGGGGCTGCGTCACGGCTCCTTTGAGATTGGAGGGCTCGGGGACATCCCTGGGAGTTTGGGGTGCTATGGGGGTGAGCTGAGGGGCCCCTTTGGGAGCTTGGGGTTAGGGGGCCTTTCTTTGACCCTGGGGCAGGGGAGCTCTGGGGTTGCTCTTTGAGTTTGGGGGGGAGGCTTGGTGACCCCTCTGAGCTTGAGATGATTTGAATTTGGTGGGGGCCTGAGTGGGATGGCTTGAGGACCCTTCAGTAATGTGATGTGATGCTTGGGGATTTTTAGCGACCCTTTTGTGAGATTTGTGCTTGGGGTGCTGTGGGACCGGGGGTACCTCCTTGTCTGGGGTGTCAGGGGTACTTCTGTGATTAAGATATTTGGGGGTTATTTCTGTCAGTTTAAGGATGAAGAGAGGGCAGGAGCTTGGGAGTAATGGCAGGAGCTGAAGGGTGGAGCCCAGGTGCTTTCCCCCCACTAAAGTCGGGGGTGAGGATGTTGGGAGCATCTCTGTATGTTTTGAGAATGGTATAGGGTTGGTGGGGAACTCGGGGTGAGTCAGGAATAAAGAGGGACTGAGGTAGGCTTGGGTTTGGGTCCTCTGCGGGATTTTTTTTGAGGTTTTTTTGCTTAAAACACATCTTGGTGCCGTGATGGGCAGGGATGGAGCTCCTGAAAAGCCTTTCCTGACCTTGCTGTTCCTCCCCTGCCGTCAGGAAAAGGTGATTATGAGAGAGTTGCTTCTCAGGAGAGTTTTTATTTGTTCTGAAGTGAGATATTTGCCCTAAAATAAATAGATGTATATCAGTCAGCTATGTGTCAGTTTGTATGGGAATATTCACAGCACATAGTAATTTCCTTTGCCATGAGCGTGTACTCTGTATCTTGGAAGGATAATTAAAGCTCAGAAGGCTAATTAAATAGAAAAATTCCATTTCTGCCCTGTATGTTCAGTGGCTTTTCAGGCATTTGAGACCATGTCGGTGTTTTGGATATTGTGTCCCAGTATTTTTTAAACAACAGGTAACTTGAAGCACTTTACAAATTATAGGTAGCTGAAGTTTAATTATCTGATGTCATGTAATTGAATTTATGTTGATTCTTAATTGTAGAATAGCAGGTTCCTGCATAAATATTCTTCTAAAACAAGGAGCATTTTCATTTTTGTGAACTTTGATAGATCCATGGAAAAGTTTGGGTTGAAAGGGACCTTGAATATCATCTAGTTCCAGCCTCCCTCACGATGGGGGGGGACCTCCCAGGGACATGGACACCTTCCAATAGACCAGGTTGCTCCAAGCCCTGTCCAGCCTGGCCTTGAGCTTTGTTCCACTGTAGTGGGAAGACCTGCTGCCTTTCATAATACTTGTGTGTCTTGGATGCTGAACACTTTAAACAAAGATATGAATAAGGCCTCCCTTTCATTTTATCAGCTACTAGCTAATGAACTTGTGGAATACAATTTAGATCAAATCTTGACTGCAAATTTTTAGAATAAAATGATGAATTACTTTTAATATTTCAATCCTAGAAAGAAATTTGGTTTTTAGATTTCATATCTAAAATTGTATATATATGGTGTCAATTTATTTGGTTTAGATATGGTTTAGCAGTGATGCACAAGTAGCTCAATGACAAAGCTGAAAAAGTCTCCAAACCTGCCCTACTTATGGATCTTGTTTTAGGAGGTGTTGGCAGCTTTTCCATGTCCTAGGTTTATTTCTGAAGTAATTAGAGTAAACAATACAGTTTGTAAAGATTAATTTCATCTGTTGTCTCAATTTTAGTTTGGAATAAAGAAAAGCAATGAAGTTCACTTGAAGTTCTACAAGTGGTTAATGTAAAAATACTTAATACAAAAAATAACCTGAACTGAAGCATTAATATGATGAATAAAGAAGGAATGAAGAAATAGCTAATACTGGCGTGCTTTACATGCCATTGCTTCTGCAGCTATTGTTTGCATTCCATTGCTGATTAAAAGTGCTGTCAGGCTTGCAGACAAAGCAACTGAGTTCTGTGGGGAGTAGGAAGCAATTTTTCCCATAAGGATTTATGTAGGAGTGGAGAAATGTTTGAAGGCTTATGTACAGAAATTTAAATACACAGAGACAAGGAGGCTAAAAACATAACTTAAAATTTTAAGTCCAAGTGTTCTTGTTATCTCTATATAACACTGAAAACAATCATTTGTAGTCTTAGCTGATTTTCTAGATTAATCCTGAATAAATGATGGAAAAACAGGCTAAGGATTACATGTTTGGTCAAACCAAGCATTTGAGATCACTTGGAATGGATTTTGCACACATTGCAGAAAGCCAAAATCTCTTCACTTGATACTGATTATCTTACACAGATGATAAAAGATAATATATTAGCTCTTATGAAATAAATTGCTTTGATATAAGTTTTTCAGATAAATAACTGCACTTCTCAGGTCATCCTTCATGGTCAGTGCTTATGCTCAGATCTTCCTTGCCTTACCTTCTCTATGTGTTTTTTTCAAAAACAGCTGTGCATCACTGAGTGTTAAATCACTAACAGCAGCAGAGGCTCCAGTGGGAATAAAAAGCAGATAGAGTTCAAGTACATACAGCATAGTGGCTTGCCTGGTGTGTTTTAAATGTGCTTTTACTCTATTTCTAATTTATTTTCATCCTTAATCTTAGTTGCAACCCAGGCTTTAGTTTCAAGTCCTTCCCACTAGTACAATTAGATCAGTATTTAACAATCTAACAAAGCTTGTGCATGTCCCGTGTAAGAACAGTATTTCAGAAGTACCTTTTTGATGATGATTTTTCTCATATTTGCATGCCAGTGATGTCTATGCTGCAAAGGATTCCCAAGTACTATGTGCTTTACAAGTGCAGCATATGCTCAGACAGTGCAGGAAAAGGGTAATTTGATCCAGGACTCTGATCCCAAGCACACCCTAACTAACCAAATTTGTTTCTGCTGTTTGCTGGTGTACAACGTAGCAATGAGACCCTGTGAGTAAACAGAGAGATGATTGTCATCGGTCTCTCCTGCCCCTTGCAGAAGCAGGAGTGTTGCTTAGCTGTTAGAGGAGACGTGGCTGTACCTCCTTGGGCTAAAGGGGTTGGGAATGAGGAAACACTGCAGGTGACAAAGCTCCCTTTAAAGGACAGGAAGCCTAAGTAGAAAGGCTTGAATGTGAGCTGTGGGAGGCATAATATCAACAATTAGCTTCTGAAGAAGCCCCTGCCAAAAGCAGGGGGGCCCTGCACTGCTGCTTTTAGATACTTCAGAGTCTTCTGAGGCAGGCCTTTCCCTGTGAAGACTTTCCATGCTTCCAGCTTTCCTTTTGAAGCTGTTAGTCTTGGCTGGTCAGTGCTAGGCTGCCAACTTCTTCCATTATCTCAAAGTGCATCTGGCTGACCACACCCTCTCATTCATGCTGCCGTGCTGTGTGTGTTGATGTTCTAGAATGAGTCTGCAGATTTTAAATTCAGAAAATGGAGAAAATGGAGGAAGCATTAAGGATGATTTGACAGCGGAAGATTGTGGCTTTTTCCTTGCGCCGCCGGAACCTACCGGGAGACCATCTATTCTTCGCCTGTCCCAGAAAGAAAACTTGCCACCAAAAAATGTGGGAAAAGCGATGAAGGTACCCTGGTTTTGTATTATCATTCTATGATCTCTGCTACTGAATGCATGTGCTATTTGGTGCTTGAAAAATACTGTGCTAATGTTTTTTCTTTTTCTTTTCCCCACACCCCTTTCTTAAAGGTAACCTTTCAAACTCCTCAAAGAGATCCTCACACTCGAAAAATCCTGAGTCCCGCTATGACAGATAAACTTCAGACTGCATTTGCACTTGACGACTGCTGTGAAGATGTGGCAGATGATGTTTTATTTGCACCCTCTGATGCTGAGTGAGTAGTGAATCCACTGCTTGTTGTGTTACCCATGTGGAACATGCACAAGTTAACTTTGTCTGTTTTAAACTTATATAACTGTTAGCTGTATTGTTAAAATATAATTTTCTATTCTATAACAAGATGGAAACGGTGCAAGAAGGCCAAAATTAATACTGACTGATGCACGAACTTTTTCAAAGATAGCTGCCATTACTTTTATGAAAATTTTGTCTTGATTGTAATATTAATTATTGAACTCTGTTTCTAACGCCTCTGTAACTGATTTTGTTAAGGTAACTTATGGTATAGATAAATACCTTGAGAAGAGATACTTTTAGAAACAGTTTTCTATTCTCTACTTGATGTAAGCTTTTTGTGTGAGTGTACAACTATTCCGAAGCTAAGCCTTAAAATATATGTTAAGTACTGTTGTATCTTGAGGAGTAAAATCTAAGGAGATAAATCTTCTGAAGGGCTAAATTGAATTGACACCTTGAGTCAGGGAGTATAAAGATTTTCATTAATCTAGCAACACAAAGTGAATATAATATCAGTCACAAGTGTAAACTTGTTTATGTGTCTTGGTAGTCTAGCAGCCTCAGTCTCAAAATGGCTCACAGTAGTTGTTTGTGGAAGAGCATAAAATCTGTAATGTATGAGTTTGGGGGTGTTGTGACAGTATTAAATGCAATTTTTTATTAATTGACTTTTAGCCCCCCCTATAAACTAGTATAGACATCTGACACCTGTAACCCCACAAGCAAGATTCAGGTCTTAGTTTTGCCTTCTGAAAGCAAATACACCCTTTTGTTTGTTTTTAACTACCCAATACTTTCATTTGATTCCTGTTTTTTTATTGTTGGGAGGGGGAGAAAGGGAAAAAGATGGCAACACTTAAATGTTCTTTAAGTGTATAAATTTTCTTCAACTGTTTATTTCCATGTACAAACTAGTTCAGAAATCTATTTCTGCACTAACCACCACAATTAAATAATGTAATGGTATTTATGCCCCAAACTCATTGCTTGCACAAATAAACAAAGGTTTAGTACTTAAAAATTTCAAGTGAGTTTAAAAGATCAGCACTGAATTGTTTTAGTTAGGGCATAATTGTATCAATGCACTGCTTGTACTGAACAGGTCCTCTCTAGTTTTAAAATGCCAGGATTTGTTTGTTGCAAATAAGTGAAAGGACCCCGTGTTGCTGAACGGGGTCACTTTTGACTTGTCACAAGTGGTTGACGTTCCAAGCAGGTGTCTCGCTCCTGACTGGCATTTATTAGGTTAAAAACTGAAGGAGAGTAGGAGGGACTTGAGTAGTGGAAGCCTGGGGCTGAGCTATTGCCGGGAGCAGGCGCTCAAGCTGGGTGAGAAGAACTTCAGCTCTTATCTCCTGCCTGTGCTTTCGAGTTTATCAAAGTGGAGTTTTTAGTGAGTAGCTTTTAATCATGTTCTGTTCTGCAGCCGATAAGGATGGCACATAGAAATAATAACTTTATGGAGGGAGAAAACAATGGGAGGAAATCCTCTTTCAGGAAGTAATGGCTTAACTCTCTGTAGTCTGAGCTAAGCTTTCAGAAGTTGTGTAGAGTTTGAGGAAATAAAGTGGCGAGAAATAACTTGTAGAATACTCGGCAATAGTGAGTACAAGAACTCTTTAACCTGTGTCTTTTACTAGAAAATCTTACCTTTCTCTTACTAGAGAAGTGTTTTCTTGTATATCACTCTGTTCTTGAGATCTGCTGTTGTACAGAATTTAGAGTGCCTGAAATCCAGGTCCTGTTTTTGTATGTAGGCACTCAAAAATCAAATGCTGGTGCATACTTTCAGGAGGGAAAATATTTGCCAGAATGCCCAGACTGAGTAATGGCTAGTGTGGGAGTACCTGAATCATGACTTGGTTTGGTCCCAGACTCGAGGCTGTCGTGACTCAGATGAATCTGCATGAAGATGGTACCACAAGTTGTGCTTGTGTTTGAGCTGCTGGCTGTCAGTAATTCCTCCTAAGCAATGTGTGTTTCACTGGCTAGTGAAGGCAGTGTCCCAGTGCTGTGGTGAGTAGAGCTGTCTCCTGGGATGATTGGCATATTGTAGCAAGGCTGTGTAGAGCAGGTAGCTTAAGAACACTGACTAACTTCAAGGGTTAGCCTCCCTATGTTCCATGTGTACCACAGCTCACAAGCCTTGCTTATATTTTGCTGTCAGCTGTCTTATTGCAAAAAAAAAAATCAGATTACTCTGACCATGCAAAGCTATTTCTGCAAATCTTTCTAAAGAGAATTTCAAACTATGCTTGCAAAGTAACTGTCATCTTTCTTTTTTTTTTTAAATGCAGCACATGTCAACGAAAGACTGAAGCTGAAACAAACAATTCACAAATGCCAGAGAAGGTCAATGTGGCTCCTTACCCAGATGATGAGATGCCAGTGAGGAGTCGAGGTTCCTACAATCTTGATTTTGATAACTTAAATGACATCAATCCTTTTCAAAGTTCAGTACAGTTGTCTCATTCTCCTGGAAATCTGCAAAAGTCTCCTGTAAAAGTGTCCAGCAGCCCTGAGAAAACGATTGAAAAAAGTAACGATTCTCTTCTGCGGGATGATGCAGTTCCTTTTACTTCAACCCCAGCAAGTACAGAGTGTTTAAGTGAAGACAAGGCTCTCATCTCTGAGAAGGAATCTGTACTGATCGAGCTGAACTCTAGCAAATCCAAGCTGTCTCCTAAGCAAACAGTTGGTGACTGTGAGCAGGGTGTGAAGTCTCCTCCTACAGATGCAAACCAAACTGGTAATTCAGTGGTACTAGCAGAGACACCTACACCTCCTGTACAGTCACCTGGCAACTTAGGTCTCAGTAGTTCTGATGTGAGTAACTCTCTTAAAACTGGGGAATCAAAGCTTCAGAATGTTTCAGTAGTAGAAAAAGCCTCTGCACAAGAGTCAAAGCCTGATGAAGAGCTGGGTGTCTCCAAAGGGAAACCTGCAGAAAAGCCTGATGTTGCCAAGCCTGGACCAGTAAAACTGGAATTTGACTTTGATAATACCACTGCTAGAAAACCGCCTCCTAAGAAACTAGGTAAAAGACCTGGAATTAAGCCACCTTCCAAAAAAATTCCTGTTACCAAAACAAAACCAGAGAATACTGAAGTGCAAAACAAAAGTAATGTGGAAGATGAAATCCCTCTTCCTAAAGCATCTTACAAGTTTGACTGGGACAAACTTGATGATCCAAACTTTAATCCGTTTGGAGGAGGCTCTAAAATTTCCACCTCACCCAAGTGTTCTAAACCCAGCCCTCAGAAAGCTGACCTGCCAGAAGAACAGGAGAGTACCTCGCCAAGAAGGGAACCTCTTCCAGTGGAACAGGATCACAGGCCAAGTACCTGTGAAACTCCTGGGAAAGAAGAACCCAAAAATCTGTAAGTGAATCTGTAGCTGAATGCAGAAGCACCTTGAATTCATGAGGAAAGTTAGATAGTATCTCAAATTAGTCCATTCCTACTTCTTAGACTGCATCCCTCCCAGGTTGGCAGAGTCTGTTGAAATCTATAACACAATTATGTTGCAACAGCAAAGACCTTAATTGGGGAAACTCCTGAGGTTACTAGCTTTAGGCAAAAGGTGTTTTTGAGTCTGTGAGAGTGGGCAAGAACAGGCTTAGATGGAAAGAGCATCTTTTGAGTGGTGCTTTCCCCACTCCTCCAAGATTTCAGTGTGGAGAATCAGGTGACTGCTACTGTCTTTAAACAAAACAGGGAAGTAGGCAGCTGTGTTGCACATGGTGCAGCATGGAAAGGGATCAGGCAATTTGTTCCCTTCTAAACTCTGATGTGCTGTTTCTTCCTGGATGTTCTTTGTATCTAAATGCGATCTCCAATAAATCTCTTCTGGCTCTGAAGCTGCATTTTTTTTTGGCAGCACACAGACTTTTTATTTGAGGATGGAATATGTTGTTACCTTTCCTAGAAAGTCTAGTTATTAATGTTACTATAGACTGTCAGGTGCTTGCCAGAACTAGACTGGCACAAAGTGTTCATTTGACTGAAATGTTTGCCCTCTTGCTCTCTGTGTAACATGATCAGTTACTGTTTACCAAGGTGAAAAGGTTACTTACTGCTGACAGCGCAAGTGGAGTATTGGACTTCTCTAATAAAATTCACACCAATAAGCACAGCATTACCTTGGAAAGAGGAGCAGACTGCATATAGTTCTGTTCTCAATTAAACAAAGAGCTTATCTTTACCTAAAAAAAAGCAATGAGCCTAAGAAATGGAAATAAGAGAGCAGTGTTAAGTGAATAGAAATAAGTGATGATGCTCTGACTTTCTGCTTCCCAGGAAACAGTTTCTGATGGGGAGAGCTTTTGCTCATGTACATTGTCACCAGGCGAGACAGTAAATTTACATCCCCACCCTCTGTAAAGCTTCCTATGCTGTGGCAGTGGAATCTCTCAAAGAAGCCTCCTTTGTTCCATTCATCTGGTAATACAGAATTCAAACTGTGTGGTGTAAATACTAATTTTTTTATTTTACTTTTTTTATTCTGTTTGTTTTCTTTAGGGAAATTGTTGAGCAGAATGTGGCAGAAGACATACCAAAAGCTCAAGAAGAGAAGCAGGAAGCAGAAGCTGAACTTCCAGGAAAAACAGAAGTGGTAAAGTATAGGAAAGATAGTCAGTTCTTACCAAGCTGTTTCATGAAACAGGGTTCTCTGACTTAATGACTTAATCTTGTGAAACTTATTTTTGATATTTTGTCTAAAAAGTTTATGCATCTTCAGCAACTCTAGAAGGACTGTCAACTGTGCAGACCTGTGTTTTGAAGGTAGCATCATAGACAGCCAAATTGGTACCTTGGTATTTAGTATCTTTTTTGATCAGCAGTTGCATATAAGGACTCTTTAAAAAAGTGGCTCCTGAGCTATGCTCACTGTTGGTAGTTTAGTTTTTATGCCTGTGAATTCTTGTTTTATTATGTTGGGTGCCCAGTTAGTTTATGGCAAACCAATTTGATCATTAAAGTTATTTTCATTGCATTTTTAATTACTTTAACAAATTGATTTTGGTTTTTTTTTAATCAGGAGAAGCCAATGAGTGCATTTAAAATGTCTACAGCTAATGTTGCCCCCTCTCAAGATAATTTGGTTTCCACTGACAGTGGAAAAAAGCCAATGTCTGCAGAAGAAATTAAACCTAGTTCCCCCAGAATTAAAGTAACAGCAGATGAGACAGCTAATGCTGAACCTGAAGAGTTCTTCAGACCATCATCAGAAGGTAAGGGCATTTCTTTTAAACAGACTGAAAATGTATTGTTTTAATAATAATGTGTATATTTCTACTTAAGTTTCATTATGGATTCTATTTTTTTTTCTCTCATTCTGCCCTTCTGGAAGGACTCCAGAACTCACAATGACTAGCAGTGCTGGGAAGTGTATCTAAGTCTATTTCTAACTTCCTCTGGTTTAAGCTAAGTTCAAAAAGCTGGCTATTCAACAACCTGTGAGGATAGAATTTAGGCTGGTACAGACACTATCTTTTTAGAGTTTCACTGGCAGTTTCTCTGCTGAAAAATTGCTCCCTTAAAATAATTTCTAGCTGTTAGACTTTGTAAGTTGAGAGCTATACTGCTGTGTTTGGGAGTCTTGTAGGTTATTGTAGGCCCTAGCACTACTGGTGTCATATTGCAGTGTGAATGATCTTCCTAATGAGCATGCTTGTCTTGAGAGCTTCTTATACAGCTGTGACTTAACCTCTTGGAAGGGTTATTCCTGGTAGGAGCATTGTGTGGAAGGATGAGCAAATAGTTTGACTGCAGTGCAGTCTGTCACCTTCATACTGGAGTGGAATCGCTGAATTGGGAAATGCTTATAACTTCATCCTTCAAACCTGAGCTGTGTGCTAATTTTAATGGTGAGACTGACAATCTTGCTCTTTCATGGGGCATTGTGTATAACAGAATATCTGAGTGTACTTGTCACTTTAACCATAGAGCAACAGAAGTTCTTCAACTGTGTGTTAAATCCTACATATTCTTACAAGTATTTGGGAACAAATGGAAGTTGTAAGTTTGCATGGCTTAGAAATCTTTGCTTTTTTCAGATCTGGATAAAAATATGGTATTTTAAACAAATGAAGAGCTAGAAGTCATGAGAATGAGAGCAGGGATTTATTTGCTTTATACACATGTATTTGTTTCTGTCTGTGGTAGGACAATTTGGCAGTATTGCATCTTCATTGTGTTGTTCCCTTTTCCAGTTTTTGGAATGGGCATAGACTATCTGGAGCAGTTTGGGTCTTCATCAGTAAGTATGACATTAAGAATTTTGTTAGCCTTCCTGGCAGTGAGGAGAAGAAAGCAAAGATGAAAGTGTCAAGCCTTAAATGTTTTCATTTTAACTTGAAATTGTCAACAGAAATTGTCATCCATTCCATAGGAATGTGATGACAAGGCTGGGTAGGGGGTGATGGTGCAAGGAATGTGGTTACAAGCAAATCACCTAAAAACCAAGGGTCTCTGGCTGTCAGTGTGCAGAGGTGCTATTTTCTTTAATAGCAGTGAAACTGAGGTGAATGATATTTCACTTCTGGCTGAAACTGCTAGAACATGATGCTTTAAAAGTGCAGGATCATTGTGTCAAAAACATTTTTTCTAAGCTCTTGCTTTATGGCCAGTTTCAGGAAATCTGTCTCCTAAGTGGAGCTTGCCATGTTTTAATCAGTTCAGCTTAGTTATTCTTTCTCCTGCTTGGGTCCAGAATGAGTGTCTCTGAACAGTGACTGCACTGAATTAAAATTGTTTTGGTCATGCTGTTTGTCCTTATTGTTTTATGAGCAATGAGAAAACAGCGTACACTGCTTTTCCAGCTTATAATACTATCCTTCCCTCTTGGTGTCTTCTAGTTTGGAATGGTTCATTAATGTTTGCCCTTTTGGTTCTGTCTGTGAGCAGATTGAGGTCTCTTGATATTACATAAGGACTTAAGCATGTGGGCACAGAGTTCTCTTATGTAATTTTTCTCCTGAGAGCAGTGCTCTGGCCACTGAAGAATAGGCTCACCCACTCTTCAGAGGATTATTTGTGTGTGGGTGGGATGTGTGTGTTGTGCTCTGAAGCAGCAGATCTGACAGTTTATGCCTCTTTCCCTTCAGTTCAAAGAATCAGCCTTGAGAAAACAGTCACTGTATTTGAAGTTTGACCCTCTGTTGAGAGACAGTCCAAGAAAACCAGTTTGTGGTACTGTTGAATCAAATGAGAGTATCATGACAGCTCCATCTCAGCCTGGGTAGGTATTGGCTTAGTACATAAAATTAGAGTTTAGCTTGGAAAAGACCTTTCAGATTGTCAACAGTTCAACAGTTAAGCCAGCACTGGGGAGTCCACCATTAAATCATGTCCCCATGTACCACATCCACACATCTTTTAAATACCTCCAGGTCTGGTGACTTCCCTGTTCTAATGTTTGACCACCCTTTCAGTGAAGAAATTTCCCCTAATATCCAATCTAAACCTCCCCTGGTGCAATTTGAGGCTGTTTTCATCTAAACTTGTTCCCCTCAGGTGGCTGTAGAGAGTGAGAAGGTCCCCGTGAGCTTCCTTTTCTCCAGGCTGAGCCCCCTCAGTTTCCCCTCATCAGACTTGTTCTCCAGACCCTTCCCCAGCTCTCTGCCCTCCTCTGGACATGCTCCACCACCTCAATGTCCTTCTAGTGAGATGCCCAAAACTGAACACAGGATTCAAGGTGTGGCTTCACCAGTGCTGGGCACAGGGGGACAAGCACTGCCTTGGCTCTGCTGGACAGATTACTGCTGGTACAAGAGCTTTACAAAGACAGCACTTGAATTTAATGGTATTATGTTTGTTTTTCAGTCCTGTTGCTGATTTAAGTAACTTGGTTGAGGATGCTGGAAAGCCTCTAGTGAGTCTTCAGAGTGAAGAAAAATCAAAAGGATTAGATCTTCTGCCTCTAGTGAGTCTTCATAGTGAAGAAAAACCAAAAGGATTAGATCTTCTGGGGACTTTTACAACTTCTGTAAGGGTGTCTGGAATGCCATCAGGTTTCATGTTGATAGTTTGGGAAGGGGATAGCCTAGGTTCTGGATTTAAGACTTATGCAGATAGTTTAGGGATTGCAGAATGTGATAGATATTGATTTAAACTGTTGTTTTAAACCAGGTCGGATACTCATGTATATCAAAGTTGAACTTTGTGATGAACATTTTCTTAAGTATTAAAAGTATTTTTTGTGGAAATTGATGCCATTGCACATGGTCTGAGGGAATTTGGTCTGTTTTTAAGAATGCTCTAGTCAAGCAATCTTTTTTTTATTCAAGTCAAGCTTCAAAAGACAAGCTTTGTATTGGAATTGCATTAGTGGGATGAAAAGCACTTAGGTTAAACTGGATGCTCTTGCAGGTATGATTTATAGTTTGAACAGATCTGCCCACAGCAGCTCATCCTGAAATGGTCTCTCCACTTGTGAGGAACAGCAAGGTATCATCTGCTTTGTTTCTGATAGCTGTAATTGATGGATAGCAGTTCTGGTTCTACCTTGTAGGTATTTCTTAGAGCTCTAAGGTCAATTTCAAAGTAAGAAAGTTTTATGCTAACCCAGTTCTGGAGGTATGATGTGTGTTTAAGTGTGATACATTGACTTGGCATTGAATAATGTGTATATGCCTAATCAATGGTATGACAGTAGGAATCTGAAATTTTGCATTTTTTTTCTTTACAGGATGCTGGTCCCCTAATTCCACACTCTCTGAGTAGTGATGTTCCTCCAGTCCCTTTTGCCACTTCAACAAACACTCCAGTGGATACTATTATAGATGTGCTAAAATACAGCCAAAAAGACATAGATGCAGCTGTTGAACTGGTCAAGAGAGAGGTATAGTGGAACTTGGCATAGCCTTGAAAGATCCTTTTGTTTGGATTATCTGGGATAAATGTCTACTTTGCAGTTTTCTCATCATACAACGAGATTCTTATGTCAAGTGAAGAGCTTGCTGTGGACTTGATGTGTGCTGTAGGTATAGAACCTTTAGAACTAGCACTTAAGGGAATAGGACAAACTTCATTATTAGTCAGGTTCTGCTTAGATCTGGTCACTATTGAAAGACACATGATAGTTAGGCTTAATATCAGTGATCTGGATACTTCATAATCAACAGGCAGGAAATAACATTTTCATGCCAATGGAAGAGAGTGACTTATGTAATTTCCCTAAAACAAGATAAAACTCTATTGCCAGCTCAGTGCTGTGATAAATTCTTTTCTTGTGGGATGTGAATGCACGACAGTATGTCAGCTAATAAAGTGAGGGTGGGATCTGGAGCTCACTTTGGAGGAGAAGGACATTAGTGAAGTAGGGAAGAAGTAGTTGGTAAGATTTTAAGCCTGTTCTGTAATTACTGAAATTGCCTTTAAAAGCCCATCTTCTGATTTATATATCCACTCATTTCAAGAATTTGAGTACTTCATTATGACTTCTGAGTTATGTAACCTTACAAACACTAAATAATGTAAGAGGTGTATTTAAGCATAAATGTCCTTAAAGCTAATTGTACCTCTTCAGCAAAAATTGGAGCTTTCAAAATTCCTGACTGCTGTACTGCAGTCAGTGGCACTAGGGACACCAAAGATGACCTGCTTATTTGCTGCTTAAGTTATTCTTTTGTTTTAGAGCACAGAGATAGTGGCTTTTTAGGTATAACTTTTACTTTCTGTCATTTAGGGAGTGACTTTCACTCAGCATATTGTCTAGTACAGGAAAACAAATGTGGCTCTGACAGGCGACAGCTTTTACTGCATTGATTGAAAACTAAGAATCTGTGTAATAGCAGGGGATAAAGCTTGTAAGATCTTAAAAGTGCTGCTCTTTCATGTTGGAAAGAGCTACTTTAAACCTGCAATCACTGTTGTAGGTGTCACTGGATGACTCCAGATATGTCACTTAAATAAAAAGGCCCGGAATTACAATATCAACCTGCAAGGAAGACAGACTAACTTAATTTTTTTTTTGTCTGTGAAACAACTCAGGGGTATGAGGAAAGTGAAAGCCTGTTTTCCTTCTGACCAAATACAGCACTTAAGAAAGCTTGCTCTTTTGGGGTCTGCTGAGCCCTTTTTGAGCTTGCAAGTGCTAGTTTCTAGCTTTTTTCCATCTTCACATACTTTTGCTTTTGGAACATTTTTTTCTAGCTTAGCTATCACTACTTCTCTTAATAGTTTGTATATTCTTTTTCACTAGTGTCCTGCTTCCTGTCACCTGAAATACTGCCATATATTTAAAATTAGATTGCTTTAAAATAAATACTGAAAAATCAGTGTGCTACAGTTTACTATGTAGTTTTGTGACAGAACTAGCAGTAATCATGTGTTTTCACTTTCTTTTTTTTTTTTTAAATTCCAGGTTATTTTATGTATTTTGAGCCTCTTGTCTTTGAAGGCCTCCCACAGTGCAGTCAGCTCTGCTACAATTTTTAAACATAACTTTGTCCTGAGGTCTTTGTTGTGGAGTTTGTACAGTCTTTAGCAAAGAGTATTGGTGCTGCTTAATTCTGTTACTGTGAGCTCTGCTTTAGTTTAGCTGATGTGAAATAAGTGTCATTATTGTCAAATGAAATGAGTCATATTTTAATTCTCCCCCTTCCAAGTTCCCTAATTTAGTGTTGAATGTAAGTTACTGCAAATAGCAATTTGATCTTGAACAGACTTCTGATGCTTGTTCTCTCATATGTTAATATTAGCGAGTTTGTGAAGTGCTTTTTTTCTGTCTGTGCTATAAATAAGGTGGAAATGCATGTCAATTGGGAGAATGTTCCTTGGCCCATCGTGTTCTTTCAAAAGTTATAGTTTATCTGCACAGACACTGAGTAAGAGTAGCCAAGAGGTTGATTGGCTGAGTTGGCTCTGATCTTGCCACTTGAAGAGATACTGGCAATTGTTCTGGGAATCATATATGCAAAATCTGTATATTTTAATATAATTCTAAGTTATAAAACTTTATCTAA
>VWYI01046132.1:0-26074 GCA_013399455.1 Anthoscopus minutus | reverse complement strand
TCCCATTAACTGACAAAACCATAGTCAGTAAGGCAGCTTGGTGCTAGGTCTGGCCTGCTGAGAGCCAGGATCTCACAGATTCAGCTTCGTAAGAAGATGAACCAATATAATCAGGTTACCAAATACCTGCCTTCAACAAGTGTAACAAAATCATTAAATTTTGAATAAAACAGTGACAATTCACACCAGAAAGGATATCCATGAAGTTCAAATCTGGGTTACACATGTACATCCTCACATTCAGAGTTGACAAAGTATGAGCTTCTCCTTCAATGGATGGACAAATCATGCTTGCCCTTTTCAGACTCAATTCTTAATGCCTTTATGCTGTTTCCCTTTTTAGAGAAATACAGGTTAGCAGTTGGACTTTGTGCCTGTGCGTGGTGGGGGCACTATTGAATCAAAACAATCCATTTTGCAGACATGGGGCTTGGTGCTTAAGAAAATATTTTAGGAAGTGGGAAATTTGGTTCCAGTTTGCACATCCATTCTTCTGTATTTAAGACAGCAAAAAAGTCTCTTGTTCCACAATGGATCCTGAATATACAATTACCAGTGCCTCTTGACGTTGCATAGAAATCAAGGTAAAAAATCTATGCCTCCTTGGCTCAGCCAGGTACATGATTTCTTTATCCTTCTCATGTGAGAGATGTTTTTGGCTGAAGAGTTTCAAAATCTCTGCCTTCTTTCTGCTGTACTGATCAGTCTGTGCTTTGGTAGGGGATAGCACAGCTCTTCTCTGGGCTAGGAGGTAGATCCAAGTCTCTTGCTCCCTGCAGAAATGTTCTGACTTCATGCAAAGGATGAGTTGTCACTTTCTCTGACCCCATTTCCAAATGTCCTCTCTGAGCCTGCTGCTTGGCACATTTCTGATGAGGAAGCTGTAGTTTCTTCACAGCAACAAATTGCTTTACCACTCATGCTGGAGCATTTTGGAACCAACCCTAAATGTCAAAGTATGCCAGATATTGTGCTTCAAAGTAGAGAAACTCATGAAAGTTCATATAGTCCTAAAAACCTGGCCAAAATACTCCCAGAGTCCTGCCTAACACAAAAAGGAAGCAATATAAACTTTCAGATATTAAAGCTGTGAGAAATTAGATTAAAAAAAATAATAAAAAATAAAAAGGTGATTTCTCACTGATCTGGACTGCCATGTAAAGCAGGAAATGCTGTAAGTATCATCCAACACCATAAGGTTCACCAGCAGAGACAGCAGAATTGAAGAATTTTGACAATTAACTACTCACCAGCTATAGATGAACCAAGAATGATATTCTTTCTGGAGAACTAACAAGAGGTGTAGAAAATTTGTAAATTGCCTTTTGGCCAGAAGAATAAAGGAAAATGTTCTTCAGATATTATTACAAGTTACTTCATCAGTTTTGCTTTTAATCTTTACTCTTCAGAAAGAAACCTCTACTGCCTTTGAAGGTTTACAGTCTATGCTGTACCCATTCCTCTTTGCATGTGTACCAGTCTTTGAGTGAGTAACTGCTTAGTTACTTCAGTATTTAAATGTGTAGCTGTCAATTCTCCTGGAGTCCTGCATAAAATGAGACATGCAACAATAATCTGAGCTGATCGACATATTTCACATGAGGGAGGTAGCAAAGAGGAAAGGTTAACTTACATGCACAATTCCCTTTTTTCTTCATGTTTTCCTGCCTTCTGTCAGTGCCAACAGAGGAAATTACTGGGTTTTTTATAGCTCACTACTCCCTTACCATCATTGCTTTGCAGCCTCAGATGTTTTTCATCCACCTGATGGTATGCAGCCCCTCATGTAGTTCTAGGGATGAAAGTGCATCTTTCAGCCTGGAGACTTGACTATTCCATCTCTCCTCACTGACACCCTTGTTATAAACATTCACCAATCCTGCTTTATCTGACTACGGTTTTCTAAAAACAACTTTGTGGAGTGGAAAAGACTCTATTAGATAAATTTTCTCCAGGATTGACTTTTTCAGTAAAATTCTGTTATCTGTTATCCCTGCTGAGCTAGAATATCTCTGATACTGGTCTCCTCTCCTACAAACTACTGGGAAACTGATTTCAGGGAAAAAATTATCATCATCATATATTCATATCTCCAGCCTTTTAAATACTTTTCAGATATAACTATAAATTTGTTTCAGCCTTCATCCAAAAGAAAGGATTTTAAAAAGTAAAATATTTTGTATCTTGATGCACAACTTCCTTTAGATGGATGTTCTTCAAGGACTGCATTATATGGAAGTTCTGTCATTTAAATAATTCAATATGATCTTCTCTATCACTTAATCTCTATCAGATTACTTTAATATTACAAAATATTAAGAATATTCCCTGTCTTTTTCTTAACCTATGAGCTTTTCCATCTTATTTTTATCTCTGTCCTGCTGATGAGGGAGAGTGAGAGAGCAGCTGGGTGGATTTCTGATAGCCAGCCAAGGTCTGCTGGCCACTGGGTAAATATATTTTTGATGTTTGATAACCGAAAATGAAGTTTGTCATCAACAGAAAATTTAGGAAGCCTTTGGAATACCTTTAATGTGAAATAAGAAAAAAAATCGTTGTGGGAGTTTGTTAAAATGATGCAAGGTAAAGTGTTGCAGATAAGCTAATGCACATATATGTGTATTCTACACAGTAAATTAATTTATTTGTTGCTGTCAATCTTGGAGAACTGTCTGTGCCCTTTAATAGAGATCTCTGTTCCTGAATCGTGCAAGAAAATGGCTTTTACTACCCCTTGACAGAGAAATATATTTGTATTTAGGCATTTTTAATGTTCTTTAAACATTTTTAAATACAGGTACATTTTATTAGAAGAAAAAGATTTATTTTCTCAATAAATAAAAAAGTAAATTATTAATTTTAGTACTTTGTAAAATAATTTAGGACCACACACGGTCTTGCTAGAAGTATAACGTGGAGATTTCAAATGTTACTGTCACTAAAAGATTTCCTTGTGTTCCACATTAAAAAATCAAAATACAAGTGTAAGCCATAAAGAAGAAACATTGGAAACATAAAACTAGATGTGTCTAGTTGCAGAACAGCCTTTCAAATATTTGAAAAACCTTTCAGTCTTGCAAATTATCTGCTTCCCTGAGGCAGACACTTTTAGGGAATTCTTGAGGGACTCACCCAAGGAAAGACATCCATAAAGGAGACACACTATTCTGAACTATTGAGCCAATCTCCCTGTTTGCCTTTCCTCACCTTTGTTCAGCTTTACCTGGGAGAAAATAAACCATAAGCTCACAGGGATTGTCTCCATGCAAAGCATGGTCTGTCTCAGCCACAGTTTAAGCCTTTCCCAATTACTGTCAAACCACAGGCTCACAGGTGTGCACAGCCACAGGTAAACAAAACATGCATAAAATACATGCACATGTGTTCTATCATGTCAGTGAGCTCAGTCCTGGAATTGTGTACAATCTACATGAGAAACAGTGAACTGAAACTTTAAAAACAGGAAACTCAAATGGAATTTCACAAAAATATTATTATTACTATTCTAATAGAATTCAGTAGAAAGAATGTTCATACTGATTCAAATAAACTGGTTCAGTAACATGACGTGTTTTGGCAGTTTTTTTTCTTTTTAGCTCCTGTAAAAGGCAACAGATTGCAAAACATTAAAGTATCACTCAAAACATTCCAGAATTACTCCTAACAAATGGATCTGCACAGAAAGCCTTTCTTTTCCCCCTTCCACCAAGATTAGCACCATGCTTTTATTGAATTACAAAGTAATCCTTTTACAAGGAGCATGGCTGTTTCTGTTATGGGTTATTTCCAGCAATTGACTTACCATGAATGTGCGGTGGTGAAAAAAAACAGCCCTTAGAAATCCATTTTGTCTCATTAATTTTGACATAAAATTTAAGACTGCACAGTCATCTATCGTAAATCAGGTGTCATACTGCATCGATCCTTTATGGAGGTGATCATACTTGGTTTATTTCACTAAAAAATTATTTGACTGGATTACTTGAATGTTTAATTAAATTGTCATGTAACATGAACAAAGTATAAAATATCAAATAAAGTAGTCTTTTGCTGTGACACAACATTAATTTTCTGTCATCAGAAGTGTTTATCTTGTTAGCTGCTTAACTTAAACTTGTTCAGCACCAATTAAGTTTTATATCTGAATGAGCTTAGAATATTTAAATTCCTTCTTTTATTGCCCTCTTGTTAAACTTTTAATTTTCTTTTTTGTTGCAATTATCATTTAGGGAGCTCAATTTCTTTAATAGGCTTCCTTTCATTTACATTTTATATTACTCCACTTGTTTTTCATGAAATTAGTAGAGCAACTACAGATTTGGTTAGTGAAAAAATAATGTGTAATAGTATACAATTTATGAAATATTAATTTCACTTTCTTTCCTAAGAAGGAGAGATCCATTCATTCAAGGTTTTTTTTGACTTTCTGTCTTCTGAGCCTCCACACTACTCAGGTCTGAGTGCAGTATTTAGTGTTACTCAGATTTGGTAGGAAGGGATAGATCTCAATTATAATTAGATTGCTATCAACAGTCCCTAGAATATTTTCCACCCATAGCAGCATGGTCAAAAATACCTCATCATGGTACAGACATTAGCACAAGCTGAGGACTGTTTCCAGTGTGCAGTTTGTTGCCCTTTTTTGGAGACTAAGAAAGTTCAGAAGCTACTATAGTAAAAAACAGACTTTCATGGCCAGCCAGCCAGAGTTCCAGGTATATTCAATGTACTCCTCATGTCCAATTATGCTTCAGGTATCAGCTGCATTGCAGCTCAGATCCAGGCACCTGCATAAAGGCAAGAATAAGGCAGGATATGACATGTCTAAGTGACTCATGTTTCAGGGCAGCGCAGAAATAAATGTGGAGAGTTCATGGGTTTGTGGTCAATGTCCAGAGCAGAATATGTTCATTGTGTCCCAAATATGCAGACAGCCATCTCTTGGTGTCAAACACAGTGTGCTAACAGGGACATCCCAGCCTTGTCTGAAGTCATTTTGATCTTGAGTCTGGTGCCCTTATAACATGCAAAGTAAGATGGTACAGTTAAGATCAAGCTTTTCGTTCCCTCTTCTCAAGTAATAACACTTCGTAGAAATATTTGAAGACTAATATTTTAACATACTGTAAGATCATTTGCTTTTAGTGGTACAACGGCAGACAAACACTCAGAAAACATGGCTGCATTTTTCAAAGGCAGAAACACATCCATTGCTTTAAATTAATCCAAGAGCCAAATCACTTTGATCTGTACATTGATTTGTACACAAGTACTGCGCACTTGTTCTAATTTACTGGGTAAACTTCTAGAGAAACTCAGTTATTTTCTCTCCATTGAGAAATAAGCTAAACAAGAAGTCTTCCTTTAGTCATTGTCGCTCATTAATTTTGTCAAATATTTAGAATAAGTTTTTGACAGAAGCTGGCATTTGCTGTGGTTAGTTTTAATTAATTAAGTTATGTGTCTTTCCCCCCAGTCACCATTATCCAAAGTAAGCATGATTACTTGACTGAAATTAATGGGAGGATAATGATGCAGGTTGCAAGACAAAGGACCTGGGTAGTGCTGGAATACCAGTTTCTTTTTCTCCTTGCTGGAGGCTAACACCTGGTTGAGGAAAAACCCATTATGGTTTGTTTACATAGCACTCAAAATTGTAGCAATTCTGCTAGTTACAGGAAATAAGGATTTCGTTCCTCTGATTAGCCTTTAAACGGCCTTTGATACATGAAAGGGAGAATGTAATATGGAGAGAAACAGCAGAGTGGCAGAGAATCAGCTCAAACACGTATTTCAGGGTGAGCTGAATGGATTTAAATCCTAAACTAAACCCCACCCTACAATGTGCAGTTGAATCCCACCCATCCAGCTTGTCCATACACCATGCACTTCAGGGAGGGAGTTCTTGATCCCCACTTGATCCTGGCCCAAACAACCTTGCAGTTTCTGTCTGTTAGCAGCGTGACAATTGCAGTAAGTGGTTATTAACCTTGGCAGGCATGGTCCCAGTCTCTTCAAACTCTAACAGAGACTTCAGGAACACCTCCCATATGGCATGTTTCACACAAAAATGCCAAGCAGCATAGAGAAAAATTGCACTGAACTGCCATGCAACACCAGCATGTGAGAAAAAGACACTTAAGTGGGATTAAGGAGGATTATTGTATTAAATGTGTTAAGTGGGATACATGATGTGGGGCACAAGTAAGTATTGACAGACAGTCTTAGGAACTAAAAGCTTCTACTACAAGAATTGGGAAAATATGTGATATTTTTTATTTCCAAATTCTAAATTATTTGTTCTAAAATGGGACTCATTTGAATTGTGATTGAACACATTCATAATAATTAAGTCCTGACATCATGAACAGAAGCTTCCCCATGTTGTGGCATAAAAGCTGCAGGCACTGAAAAGAAAAGACAAGCTGTGTTCTTAGAAAAGCAGACATTTCCATGTCTTCCATAGCATGACTCTGGGAAAAGAAACTTTAAACTACAGGACCTCTGTATAAATGTGACACATTTTTCTCCTGAAAATTCCTGGTGCTCTATACACAACACTGATGGAACACATCTTGTTTCCACCCCAAATTTTTTAAGCACTAATTATAACTCAACATCCTTGAGCCACCTATCAAGAGACAATAAAATGTTATTTTTTTTGTTCAGGGCTAAAGCTTTCAATATTCAATATTTTAATATTTCAATATTCAGCTCTGCTACAAGATTTTTGCTCTGAGTTTATTTTCTTTTCCAGGCTTACTAAAAGGCTTATGCTGCCAGGACCTTCTGCTGGTGATATATTAAGAATTATTTTACTTACTCTTGATTTTAGGCATCATTTGAGACCCAGATTTGTGAAAGAATAGTTTTTCAGAGAAAAAGTAATGAAAAAAATGGGTGTCAATTATAGGCACAACTTGATTCACAAAGCAGCAAAACCACTGGTGTGTCTTAATAAAGCCATTGCCCTTCTCAAGGCAATCCTCCAGCAGTCTTTTCCACCAGAGCAGACCTTATCCAAGCAGGGAGTTCTTTTGAAGTACATTGAATAAGCTCCCTCCCACGGCATGAAGAGGCTTATTGGTAACTCTGAGATTGCAAGATGGGGGTACAGCAAATATTTCTGCTATTGTTGCAACACAGCTGCAAAGTTTTAACATAACTCACAGCAGTGGGTGGTACTAATACCAAAAGGTCACTGAGTCACAGGAAGCCAACTGGCCCCACTGTATTTTTTCAGCTGACAATTATTATTATCTACTATTGTTCTCTATTTATAATAAATACATCAAAATCTTGAAAAAAAATAATCCATTTAGAAATGTAAGAATCCTTGCCAAAAATAAAGTAGGAAATTTAAATTAAACCCAGCAGCTGCTCCTAGTCAGCAAGCCAAAAAGAAATACCCAATAGCAATAAAATGAAGTCCAGCCCATGCCTACATTTCGTGCAAATTTCAGACCTTAATGTGTCATTTCCTGAGATACTACCTAAAAAGACAGACCTTAAGCAATTCCTCAGAGTTCCTCTTATTTTACCTGACCTGCAGGACCAACTTTCTCTTCTCTTTTATGAGCATGCTTTTTCTTTTACGTCCATATTGCATTCTGGGTCACCTTTAAGACATAGCTTAACATGCCATTTACATGATGCTCTGTTCCCAAGGGCACAGGAGAACAAAATATAGCAACTAAGTCTGCTTTTTTCCAAAGCTGACTTCTTTGATATTGCTGTTGTGAGATTACTGAACAGCAGCTGGGAATTCAACAAAAAAACCCCAGAGGTCAAACTTCAGTAGCTAAACACAGGTGCTAGATTCAAGATGCTACTTCTGTCCCTACTATAAAGTCAGTGAGGGCCAGCTAATTATTGACTGTTGTATCCTGTGTGACTGGTCTGATGTCAGGTAAGGGAGATAAATATGTTATTTAAACCTGGGTACCAGAAGGATGCCAACATTACAATAAAATGTGTGCTTTTTGACCTTTTATACATCCTGAACAGAAGGACATGTCTTACTGTTTTGAAATTTGTATAGAAATATCCCCTGGAAGGAAGAGAATTTTCATGAATCTGGTTTCTGGAAATATTAAGCCAAAAAAGACTCCAACCCCTGCTGATTTCTGTTATCACTTTCTCTTCCAATCTGGTCAAACATGTTGCCAAACCCTTACCACTATGAAAGGAAATAGAGGAGATCTAACATTAGGAATATAAAAATCCAATTTAATTCATAATTGTGTTTACATTGAATATTCATATATCAGTGCAAAGCAAAAAACCAACAAGTGGTGATAACTTGTACTAATGAGTTTTACAAAATCCATCCTATATAATTTTTTTAATTACTTTTTCAGCTTTCTAACTTGAGTTTGTTGAGATTCTTTTTGAGTTTATGACAAAGTCTAGTAACTGTTTTCTTTTCATTGTATTTATTTTCTGAATTACCACAACAATGGAGCTCAGCTTTAATGGCTTACAAACTAATATAACTAACAAAGCACTCCTAAGTAATTTTTCATTAAACTTTCAAGGTTCACAAACCTGCTTTTAAATAACTGTCAGGGGTTTTTATACTCAATAGGACATCAGATAAATCTTGCAGGAACATTAATGAAAGAAAACTAAAAGCTCCAATGAAATTCCTACCTCTTCACTGAGGTATATTAGAAAATTTTCTGAACTTTTTGGTTCAAGAAAACTCCTCATTTATGAAAACTGTTCCATAACATTTTCACTATTTCTTCAATGATCTTTATGAGTAGGGTTGGCTTTTTAACATTTATTTTATTTTATGACATTCAACACTGAAAAATCTTGATCTCACTTCTGGCATTTAGGCACTACTTTATTCTACAAAGCAAATCATCCAAGGAAGGAAAATTGCAGTTTTAGTAACCTTTTCCATGAATGCTGTAAAGTGTCCAAATGCATCATCAAGGTCAACGCTCCTATATTTGTTTCCTTACTAAACTGATATAAAACTTAACATTTCTCTCTTATTGTCAAACTCTTTCCACAACTTTTTGTTTATCTTTGGATCTTTGAAGAAGCCATCTCAGCTCCAAATATATCTTAACATCTATATAACCTTTGCTGGTTCCATTTAGTTGCTCCTTTAACATACCATGATTTTGGTAATTTTAATGGCCACTGTGCTTTAGGGAAAACTTTTC
The DNA here is from genome assembly GCA_013399455.1 of Anthoscopus minutus. Taxonomy (NCBI): domain Eukaryota; kingdom Metazoa; phylum Chordata; class Aves; order Passeriformes; family Paridae; genus Anthoscopus; species Anthoscopus minutus. Next base: position 16,895 of record VWYI01046132.1, on the reverse strand, counting down.
TTCCTGTTCCATTTTCATTTTGAAATGGTCCTTCCAGGACAACATGAGTGGTAATGAAAACAGAGTTTAAAATTCCATGTGCCAGCGGGAAGTGGACATTGAATGGATGCAGCATCAACAGAGCCTTGAGCGCAGCATTTCTGCAGCAGAATGAGGCAATCAACCAGCTGCTGGCAGAGTGACTCCTGATCTCATGCTATTCCAAATGCACCCTCTTCCTTTGCTGGAACCATCTGAATACCAGTCTCAGATTTCAAACCAATATTTATCCAAATTTCCAACAGGAAGTAGGTTGGTTTTGGGTGCTTTTTTAAGTGTATCATTCCTCTTGGTAGGGCAATGTTCATTGAATTGTGGTGTGTTATCACCTTAGATAGGGATAGGGCTGTTTCCTTTTGTGGTTATGTCCATTTTGGTTTTGTTTGTTTGTTATTTGTAAATTATGTTACTTCTATTAATTCTCCTCATTTCTGATTTTAATATTTAACTTGTTGCATTTGTATTTAAGAAAGCTTCAAATGCCTGAAAATCTTTGCTGCTATTAATGCACATGATGAAATTCAAACAGCCTTTTGATTCTTACCTCACAGCAAAGAAATTCTTATTTTTCCTTATTTACACTGCTTCACTCTTGTAGTTTTTCTATTGATTGCACTTTTTTTGCATCTTTTTCATCACTACAGGTATCTTATTGCAGAAGGAAGCACTCTCAGCTCTTCTCCTGGGGAGCTGTTGACATAATCTCTGTTTACTTTACCACACACAGGACTTGTTTGTACTGAGTGAGCATTTATTTATATTCAACTTTAGCATAAGACTCCATTTTAAAAAGCAAAGAAGTTTCACAATTTCAGGATTCAAGCTACCACATGAACATGTAATATTAACCCAAATATACTTAGCAAATACTTTGCAATGGTAAGATTCATCAATCAATTATGTGAATTATGCATTTTTAATTTAAATAGATTAGGTACCAGAAATCAAAGTTCCTAACAAGGTACTTTTTAGGTAGGGAAAGAGGAATCACAGTTAAGCATAACCATGACTTCTCCCTGTTCAAGCAAAGCTAGGACAGACAAAGCATTGAAAAGATAAACTATGTAAAGATACTAAGGGAAGTCGTTCTTTCGAAAGGCAATTCTGTAAAAAATCTTTTTACAGGATAGCACTGACAGTCTAGACAAATGAGCCTAGGGCTAGAATGAGAAACCTAATGGCCTGTGACATAAATGTAGCTATATCAGGAATGAATTTGGGTGAACAGAATGCATTAATACACAGATAATTCCCAAAGTAAGGTGAATCAAACCAGTATCAATAAATTAACAGGCAGACAAATTTGATATTCTGTCAGACTCAGTGTTTGTGCTGGAGGAGAAGTAATAGTCCTGAAAAAGACTAGTAGGATGTTTAAACAGGATCCACTTAAAGGACTAAGTATATTTTGATATATCCAAATAAGATAGTGTTCAGATTACAATGCTCAATTTCAGATAACTCACCGAGTTTCAGAAATGAAGCTGAGTTGCCCACTCCACTAAAGAAGGAAATTATCTTTCAGGAGCTATTAATGGGAACTCATTCCTAAGATTTACCCTGCATATTCAAGGCTTGCTGTGTCCACCTGAGAAAAAGGGAAGATAAAGCTCTGTGCAGAGGAAAGTGTGCTGATCCTGCTGATCTCTGTGTCTCTGTGGCCTCTGGGTGAAGGAACTGTTCAAGCAGGATCCAGCTCCCAGCACTTCTGAGTGTGGTTCCTTTGGTGTTACTGTAAGAAACCTGAATTGCGAAAGGACCATCGAATGCAGCACAACAGGAATGAAATGGGAAAACACTCAGAGCCTTTTGTAGACAAGTTATGTTTTACAAATCATTGTTTAATAACTTCCAGAAGAAGAGATTCTGAAGAATCTGGCAAAACCTGGATATGGTGACAGTTCAAGATTCTCACATGTCATCTCCTAGAAATCTGTGAGTTTGCTTTTCCCCAAACTATATAAATCATTAATTTCTAATATCGTGAAAGCAATTTTTATAAACTAATGGAACACCAGCCGCCAACAATCAAGAAGCATAGAAGAAACTGGTTTCTGTATTTTTACTGTATGCTTTTTTTACTTTTACTTTTTTCTCTTATCTGAAAGCTGTAAATAAATGGATGCATTTAACCATCTAGAAATATTAACTCAGAAAGTCATTAAAACACTGGCAGAGAAGAACCCAGTGAGGCCACAATGCTGCCTTTGTACTACATTTTAAAAGTGTACAGTTAAGACAAGTAGTTTTGTTAGGGTTTGGTCCGATTACGGTTTTATGGGGTTTCGAGTTATTTCAAGCTAATGTAATTTTTTAAGTCATATTTCCCCTTTCTGTCTTTTGTAATATTGAACATATATATTAAAGGGCTTGTGCTATTTTTGTATAAAAAAATCTCTGTGGCAGGCTGAAACAAGACATAAAAAACAGAGCACAGTAATTTAAGAACTGATTTTGTTGACCAAAGTAAAAAATTTTGGAGTTTTCTACACAGATTTAGGAGGACTATAAATTTGGAGATATGAAAGGTTTAAAGTATGCTAGAGTCCAAAAGAAAAGATTCTAATTTACTCCAGGTCAAAAGCCCCATCCTGTAGGTAAAGAGTTTGGGTTTTTTATCTTCTGAAATTGACAAGCCAGAAATTTTCACTATTGCTAGAATTAGAGGAAATTGAGAAGAAATGTAAGATTTTTACTTTATGACTTTGAATTTCCACTATGGAAGTACATTGCATTTATTTTGTGGCCATCCAACTAACTAAGGGAATATATTTATTTCAGTAGTGTTGGCAATTAATCCTTATGTGATAATATGGGACTTCAGAATTTTTCAGAGAAGTGGCAACTTTCTTTTTTTTAGTGAGCAGTTCCTCTACAATGTGGTTTAAAGTATGAAAAATCCATTCAGAAAATTTCTGAAGCATTAATTTAATATCATTTATTTGTGAAATGTGTCACAAGAACATTATATTCATGAATATATCAGTGTTTTTAGGATTCTGAAAATTCCTGATAGAAAGCTAAATACTGTCCACAGGAAGCTGTGTAACATTTGAGATATCAGAGTAAGTCTATAAATAGATGAAAATTCATATTTAGAATTACTTGACATTTTAGAAATGTCTATTTGTCACTGTCAAATTTCTTCTAAGACTTCCCAAGCACTAAAAATTGAAAAGAGCAGCCAGGAACTAGTTCAGTATCTCTTCATTGCCATCAATGGCTCTATTTTCAACCAGAAGAAAAAATTCTTGCTAGTTTTATTCCAGTTTCAGAATAATAAAACATTATGTCTGTAGAGTGTGTGCATTCAAATTGTCTTTGCTCCTAGTCTCACTCCTATGTGTCCAGTTGAAAAGCTGAAAATGACTCTTGGGTTTCTTGGTGTCTAGCATGAAATGTGGAATTCTTCGTAACACCTTTAAATCAAAAAAATCTCATGATTTTTTAATTTAAAGGTGTCATGAAGAATTCCATGAGCCTGCATGAGCATGAGCCTGCAACACAGTGAGTGATACATATAATATTGCACAGATTCCCTCGACCCTCTTCAAAGCAGACAGGGCTATAAGCAAGTGACAGATCAAGAGGAAAATTGCATCAGGGGAAGTTGAAAAGTTACAACAGGAAGGGTTGTAAAGCACTGGAACAGACTTCCCCAGTAAGTGGTGGAGTGAGCATCCCTGGGTGGGCTGAAAATGTGTGTTTATAGCATTTGAGGAATGGTTTAGTGACAAACGTGGTGGTGGTGCTGGGTTGATGGTTGGAGGATCTCAAAGTCTTTTCCAGCCTTAACTATTCTATGATTCTGTGATTCAGCCTAGCTGGGAATTGTGCATTAGTCACCTTCCTATGAATAATTCTTGTTATTCCATACTAGAAGCCCTAGAGTGTCCCACAGTTCTGGGTGTGCTGGAAGACACTACACACAACCAGCATGAAACCTATATGATGCAAGGTCAGCAACTGAATGCCATGCAGGATGACACAGATATTTCAAACAACAATAAATATTTCTGTTCAGAAAACATCAACATGCTCTTTAGTTCAAAATGCTTTCAAATAGCAAATAGCAGGAAAATATGAAAATAAACACCTTTTTGCCACTATACTTTGTGTGTGTGTATGTTATCTGGATTTGTAGTCACTGATATCTGAACAGGGAGTCAAAAAACAAAAAAGAATTTGTGATGGTGTTTGCAGCCCTTCATGGAGTAAGTCTCGCTGGTGAATTTGAATCTTTCTGAGAGAAAATCTAATCCAAACAAATACTAACGCATGAGAAATCAGATAGTGAACTGCCACAAAAAACATCCAGGTCTGCTGCTTGCATTGTCAAGTGCAGAGGCACTGAAGTGCCTCCATTTTTCTCCCGGACCTTAGAACAGAATCAGACTTTCATTGTGCTGCATTCATAGACACCCAGAGTCAGCATTTGTAACAAAAGTGCCCCAAAAGTTCAGAACCTAAGGTTCTAATGTTATTACTGTGCCAGAATGTACTGATTCCTGCACATGAATAGCCCTGTTGAATTATAGAACAATTATCTGCACGAAAGGAGGTCTAAGCTTTGGGAGGACATGTAAGAAGCAGTGTGACAAAAGCACTCCAATATTGCAGCAGAAAGCAGAAGCGCTTTTATTCATCCACCAACACTAAGGGCAAACCAAGAAGTTTTTCATTTAATCTTAATAATCTTGCTGCCACTGTCATACTTATTTTTCCTCCTTCATCCGTCATTCTGGTGCAGCATAAGCATGTTCTCCTCTGTACCTTTTGTCACAGGGGAGTGCTGGCATTCGTGCCAGATGATTGTCTTTGCTGCCATGGTTTATGTGTACATCTTGAATTTTAGAGAAATGTCTGCAGCATATGGCAGTTGCCATGCAGAAGCCGAGTCTGGCTTCTAAACAAATGATCTTAGCGTTTTATCAGTTTGGTGAAAGCTTTTATATTGAGCTCTCCCATTTTCACACAGGTTCACTGCAAAAATTCTAGCATATTATAGCACTTGAAAAAGCTTTCTGGCTCTCAAATGAGAAACTTCAGAAATATAGTGATGTGGGTGTTTTCTCTCCTCATTTAATTTTTCTTGCTGTGGTATGTTTTCTACCATTTATATTTTTGTCTCTTTACAAAGAGGTTTGCAGTTCATATGCAAACAAGATTGGCTCAGGAAGGGGAGAGCAATCAGCTACAAGAAATCCATACAATGCTTCTTCCACGTGCTTTTCATGGAAGTTCCAACATTTCTCAAACTCTTTTCCTGTTTTCTAATTTTTCTTTTTTCTCCATCTTTTAATCTTTTCTCTTCTAGACTGCCCATATTATTTTACATATCCCTTTCCCTCCCTTTTTCCCCCTTTTTTAACCCTCTCCCTCAGAAGAGCAATTAAGCCTGGAACAATTTTGTTGTTTGTTTTTAGTTGGTTATTTGTTTGGGTTTTTTTTTAATGTAATGAATCTCTTAAAAATCTGAACAGAATAAGTGTCTTATGTCAGTGCACAAATTAGATAGTGGTACTAAGTTATTCTTTGCTGCTCAAACTCACTGAAATGTCTGTTTGTATATTATGGCTATTATTTCATATTACAATATGAAAATATTAGCTTGTAAAAATGAAAGGGTATAGTAGAGCAACCAAAAATTAGAATTAAGTTATTTATTTGCTCTTACCTTGCAGTATTTGTGAACTGCTCAGCACTGATGATTTTTCTTTCATGTCAGATGTTGTGCTCAACATTCTGGATAAGGTATTTGCTTATATTAAACCTTGTGGTGAAAACACTGATAAAGCTATGAGAAAAGGTGGTGTTATCATTTTATAGCAATCACTGCCTGCAGTAATTACCAGCTACCCCATGCATATAGCACTGGCTTGGAAACAGTAAAAAGCTGCATGGATCACTCTGTTTTATTGCTGTGCTAGTTTTGCATCGGTTATNCCAGCGGCTCCCGGGCGGGGATGGGAGGCCCCGGCCAGGGGCTGGGCTGGGCCGGGCCGGGCCGGGCACCCCCTTCCCTGCTGGGCATCCTCAGAGGCTGCCGGGCAGACGGAGGAGCCCGGAGCAGCCTGAAATTCATCACTGTGAGTGCTTCAGCCACTGCCCACCAACACTGCCGGCCTGGCTGAAATGTTAACACTGCCAGTGCACAGATGAGACCTGCAGAGCATGATTCTCCCCCTCCAGTGAGAGACAAGGGCAGCATAATACATAGAAAGATGACATGAAGACACCAAGGCCAGTAAAGGAGTCAAGTTCCAGATGGAAGGAGAATGAGGAGATGCCCAATTTGAGGATGAATGTTCTTTTGGTAATGCCACAGAGATGGACTATAATATACTACAATATTTCCTTTAATTCATGAGAGAAGTATGGGCAGATGGAGTGTTCAGACTGTAGACCTGAGCAGAGGCAACCATAATTAAGCAAAGCAGATGTTGAAGAAGCTGTGACTCCATGAGAAGCTTGAACAGAGAGAGAGAGATGAGAGTGAAGAAGACCCTGTGCCCTCAGAGAGAGAAGAAAAATACCTCTGTTCCTGGAGATGGAGATGATTGCAGAAATAAAGAAAGAGAGCCTTTGCCTTTGAACAGCTCGACATGGCCCATTCACTCATCTATGAGAAGGCTGTAAAAATGGGAGGAGCTTCACAATAGCAGAGTTTTTCTAAACCAGGCAGCTGCTGTTTGTGAAAATGAAAAGCCATGAGAAGACTGTGTTCTTGTGGAAAAGTTGCCAAGCATGGCAAGAGAAAACTCCTCTCCCTATAATAACTGAGGAAGGACTATTGTAGAAGTGACAGCTTCCAGGTGATAAAATCCCAGGTTTTGTTTCGACATTGTCAGCTGGGAAAGGAAAGAAGGTGGGCAAGGGAAGGGAAAGTGTTCTGGAAGTTTCATTCTGATTATTTTTTCCTAGTCTTTTAGTTCTGTTAATAAAGTTTTCTTTATAGCCTTTAAGTTTTGAGTCTGTTTTTCACTCCTCCTAAACCATACTTTCACAGCAGGAAATGAATAAGTAAAGTGTTCTGGAAGTTTCATTCTGATTATTTTTTCCTAGTCTTTTAGTTCTGTTAATAAAGTTTTCTTTATAGCCTTTAAGTTTTGAGTCTGTTTTTCACTCCTCCTAAACCATACTTTCACAGCAGGAAATGAATAAGTACACTGGTGAGTTTGGCCAGTTCTAAACCCATCACAGTTGTAAAACTCTGAAAGATGTTGAAAGAAATCAGCAGATTCTCTTAATTAATTTCTAAAATATAGAAATAAATGTTCAAAAAATTTAAAGTACATTAGGTTAAGAACAACATTAAAGGAAAATATTTAATACTTTAAGTATGCAGTTTAGTGATTGTCTTGGCTTGGTTCATTACCTTTGCCCACTTCAAAAAAAATAAAGTTTGAGAATTTCAAGAGTACTTCCACCTGCTCTAGATACAAAACCTGTTCATTTTTCAGAGAATGCCTACAAATATCTGCTAACTACACAGATCTAAAAGGAATGAGAAAAGCCAGATTTTATGCCACCTTATAATCTTCTAGGAGGAAGTGATTGGGAAACTGACAGGTAGCAACAAGAGGTTTGCTTTCAAGGAGCGTGCAGAGTGGCTAACCAGCTGAAGGCTGGTGGCTGAAGCTGGTGGCTGAAGCTGTATTAAATTGCATTTTGAGAAATAGTTGGAAAAAGGTAACAACAAATAGAGGTACTTGGCATCTTTTATGAAATAAGAAATAGGACCATAAGGTATTCTGGGGAGGATCTGGGGCAGCGAGACACAGGAATCCTCCCTCTCAGTAGTCCACTAAGTTTATGTGAGTATTCTTTCCTCAGTCATAACTCCCTCCTGTCTGTAATTATTACAGAAGTCTGAACTTACTAAAGAAAGTTCCTTTTTGTTTGCTGACTGATACTTTTGCTGATATGTTACTTCCAGCAGGATTTTCTCCTTTGTTCCTCATTTCAATGGCTGTGAGATAAATTTCTTCCACATGTCCTTTTTTTATTCTATAAAATTTTATCTCTTCAGTAATTCAAGAGAACAGCCAAGATACGGGTTTGTTTTTCTGTCTGAGGCCAGCTCTGCAGTGCAAATAAAACATTATCAAATTCCTTTTTTCTTGTTACATGGAGTGATTACACTAAATCCACTAAATCATTCAGATGAGGAATGTTAGCAGAGGATATGTAATGTAAATATATGCACAGTGCAATCACAGATTTGCTTCTTTTCTCAAGAATTCAGACAGTTGAATTGGTGGCAGAACTATCCTTGTCCTCTTTTTTTCTTTTTTTTTTCTTTTTTTTGGCTTTTTTTTTCTTTTTTTTTTTACTTTTTTAGTATTTGTTTTTTAGTTGGAACCTTCAAAGCCTAATCACAGTAAAGGTACACAATAAAGAGTGTACCCAGAGAGTCACACTTCCTCTGTTCATTGGGAATCTCCAACATCCTTCACCAGCCAATACTGTCTTAAGTTTTCTCTAGCATGTTGAATCCTATTTAAATTAAAAACTCTCTAGGGTACAAATGTCAGGAGTAGAATGGAGTGCCTACAGTACCATATATGTCTTCAATGTGTTGAGTTGCAATCCATCCAACCATTTCACTAGATGTAAGAATGTTGCAATCCTAAAAATCCATAGAAAGAGGGGAAAAAAAAAGGCTGTAAGTCCTTCAATTATAATATTAGCATAATGCATCTTTTATGTCCACTTAACAGAAATTGGAACAGGTTTAATTAAGATAGTAATAAACTCTTCTGTGAAGATTTCTCACCTCAGGGGGATAAAAATAACCCTTCTGCGTGCATTTTTTGACCTCAGTTACACACACAGGTAATGCTTTTCTAATGTCTGAAATTCAAAACACAGATGTGTCAGAATCTGGCCCTGAGGACTCAGCCACCACTTCCACAACCTTTTTCATAAATCTCTAAGGTTTTTATTTCCAAAGCATATGGGTAACACATTCCTGTGACAGTTCAGCTGTAATGTGGTTGTTTCCTGACCACGGCAACACCTCTACGGGGATGTGGGCTGAAACCACCAATTTCAGTCATGCAGGACACAGAGCTTTTTTTCCTTTGCTATTACTCCCTTGAACTGGTATTGAACTGTATTACCCAGAGGTTAAAAATCTGCTACTGATCCCTGGAGCCTCATGAGACACTCTGTGCTAGCATTTATTTGTACAACAGCTATTTCCCTGTGTTTTTACAGTAATTTAAAGGATGGAACTGAAACTTGTGCCATCTGCAGCTATGCATCTAAGCAATGGCTGCTTTATTTCCCAGTAGTATACTGTATATTAGAAATATAAAGCTGTAATCACCACAACCAGCTCTGGAATTAGATAAAAATACACCAGCTGGGACAGTGACTAGCATGAAGAAGGCATTTTATGGGGTTATACAGGTATTGTCTATCACTTTTGCAGACACTTGCCTGATATTAATGTCAAATGGTATAAACATGTTTCCTAAGCCTGCCTATACCTCTGACTTTCAGTTGCCGTCAAATGCTTATTAGCATTTTTCAGGTATTTTTTTCCAAGTTTCTTGTGATAGAGAAAGGCAGAGAACTTTTCTTCCCATTTCTTGGTGGGTGTTTTAGTCTCTGTATGCAGATAACATGCCCTCTCAAGGTGATGTGTGTGGTTGTCTCTGAATGTGGGTCTTTATCTTTCCCTTCTTTATGCCTCCCTGACTCACAGCATGTATTTTCCACATTTCTTCTTTTGGGTAATCACATTTCCTTCTTTCCTTAGCTTGCTCATACTAGAGTTTCTCTAACCCAGTTTCTTTAACTACATGTGCTTTCGTTAGTTCTTTTTCCCTGCATGTATTTGAAATTTCCCTGCCTTTTTCCCTAACCAATTTTATTAGTTTCACTCTTTTTAATTCTTTCTCCCTTCCTGTAGGCTTTGTAGTTGGCAGAAAGGTGTGCAGAAATATGCACAACACTTCTCAGCCTATTCCCATTTTTCTCAGCAATCCTACAACCTTCTTGAGGATAAATCCCAAATATTATAAATAAAGATGTACTGAACCCTCTCAGATTTCCCAGAAGGGCCAGAACCAAGCCATGGGAGAGTTGTTAGCTTGGATACAGCCACTTACTGCAAACCAGTTAAACTGAATATTGGATCATGATCCAAGCTGCATCATAGAGGGAAAGAAACATGTTCTGAATGACACTCTTAATCATTGATTTGGTTTTAGGCAGTCCTGCAAAGAGCAGGAACTCAGATTTTATGGTCCTTTTGAGTCCGTCCCAGCTTGAGATACATTCTGATTCTATGAGCGCTTTTTGTGGTTCTCAAGACTTCATCTCCTAGTTTTTCCACACACTTCAACATTGCTGTGTCCAAACACCTCGTTCCTTTCATAACTCCTTTTTTTAAAGGCAAGCTTCCTTGGGGTATAAATAGCAGAGGCATAAAAACCATGTCACAGACTTGCAAGCCAGCTTCAAGGAGCAAGCTGTGCTATTTTATTGCACTTTACTCTGTCTCTTCTCCAGTTTCAAAAGTGAAATTGGATGTATCCAAAGGTCTTATGCATGCAATTTTTAAAAGAACTAAACATCTGAAATCTGAGTAACATTCTCAGGTGAGCTCTGTCCTTATTGAGGAATTAAAAAGAGAACTGAGCAAAACAGATTCAAGTCAAACTAGACATCCTAATAAGCTCAGTCTGCCCATTTAAAGGTTTTCAGGAAGCAGATTCACTTTTTAGGCAATAAACACGTGCACATATAGAGCGTCGGTGGAGGCTCTTTCAAGTATTGGTGACTTTTAAAACCTTGCAATGGCCAGAAGGATTCCATTACAAATCAATTAACTCTATTCATTCACCTCATATTCAGCCTCCTAATTTGTATTTTACTTCAGTATATTTTCCAGTAAGTTGCAGCTGCTAATAACCAGAACTGGGGAATTTTCTGTCTCCCTTACTAGTGGGTTTTTTTCAGGTTTTTTTTTCCTTTTGCTTTGAATTAAAGTGGATTTAAAATAGTTTGTCTTTCCATATGCCAGTGTTGCCACTGTGTCAGTGAAAGCAATAACAGCTGAAATTCATCACATCACAGCAGCCTATAAAGAATGTGATGGAAAAATACAAATAAACAATTCCTATAAATACATGATAGTCTCCTTAAGCAGTGATTTTGAATGCTAATTATGTCTGACTCTAGTTAGACATCAGTACAGACAGTTTGTGCTCCTCTCAACCTGCAATTAAGAGACTCACTTAACAAATTTGAAATTGCATGAAGATACCTTATTTTGTCAAATGTTCACAAAGCTGATTTTTTCAAAAATGAAAATTATTTAAGCAGCATTATGTGCTTTGTCCCTGGACTAATTCAGTGTGTTCTTCCTGGCCCTTATTATCTTTTTGATAAACAGGTATCTACTCTCCCATTTCTATGATGTAGACAATTTTTTTATAGAAAAAAAGAATAGGTTTGATTATTAATTACATGAAGGTATACTTAATCCCTTCACCTCTTTGAAATGTAATGGGGACATTAAAAAGAAAAAGACCCACTAAGAATTACCCTGTGACTTGTAGATTATTATAGAAATAAAGTTTTAACCCAAAACTCCATTACCAGCCCTAGGAGGGGTGTGGAGTCTGCTCAAATTTCAGTGTAAAAAGCCTAAAGACTCAGAATATAAAAAGTAAAGAAAATCTGGTAAGATTCAGTCTAGTTTAATTTTAAGTAGGAGCTGAGGAACCTGGATGTGTTTACATTGGTGAAAAGGAGGCTGAGAGGGAACTTCATTCCTCCCCACCACTACCTGAGAAGTTGTATCCAGGTGGATGTTGGTCTCTTCTCCTAGGTAACAAGTGACAGAACAAGAAAAAATGGCCTTAAGTTGAACTGGGAGAGGTTTAGATTCAATATTGGGAAAAAATTCTTCTCTAAAACGATGGTCAGGCACTGGAAGAGGCTGCCCTGGGCAGTAGTGGAATCACCATTCCTAGAGGTATTTAAAATGCATGCAGATGTGGCATCTGGGGACATGGTTTAGTGGTGGACCTAGCAGTGCTGGTTGAAAGGTTGGACTTGGTGATCTTAGAGGTCTTTTGCAGTCTAATAATCCTATAATTATATTATTCTACTGGTTGAAAGAGTTAACACTAAAACCCCGACATTAGGCAAATACAAAAGGAAATTGGAGAAGGACTTTTGACAAGGTTGAGTAGTGAGAGGACAAGTAGTTGTGTCTTTAAACTGAAAAAGGGTAGATTTGACTCAGATATTAGGAACAAATTCTTTATTGTGAGTGTGGTGAGACATTGGAACAACCTGCCCAGAGAAGTTACAGGTGCCCATGTGCCTCTGTGAAGGGGGTGGTGGTTAATGGGCTTGTATTGAATACTGTGGGATCTGACATGGTGTAAAGGGCATGGAATAAGGAATGTAATATGCTGGATTTGGCTGGTGTGGAGTTAATTTTTGTTCATGGTGTCTGGTATGGGGCTGTGTTTTGGATTTGTGCTGAACAAATACAGAGATGTTTTTGTTACTGATGAACAGAGGTGGCTGATGATGATGGCCCTACATGGAGCCAAGGCCTTTTCTGCTTTTCATATGGCCACCCTGGCAAGGAAATTTGGGTTCAGATGGCGTTTGCCATGGTTACACATGATGTGGCCTTGCTGTCCTGCAAGTGATGGAACACCTGCCTGCCCATGGGAAACAGGGAATTATTTCCTTCTTTTAATTTGTTTGTGTGCTTGGCTTTTTCTTTCCTCCATTTAACTGTCTTTATCTCAGCCAATGAGTTTTCCAGCTTTTACCCTTCTGATTGTCTCCCCAGTCCTGCTGGTGAGGGAGATGGTGGCTGACTGCATGGGGCTTGGCTGCTGCTGGGGGTTAAACCATGACAATGCCCCATCCTGGAAGAGTTCAAGGCCAGGATGGATGGGGCTCTGAACAGCCTGGTCTAGGGAAGGGTGTCCCTGCTCATGACAGGGATTTGGAATGAGATGATCTATAAGGTCCCTTCTGATCTAAACCACTTTTTATTTCTGTGGCTCTGTGAAGTACATTGAGCAATTAAGTCACATCCTAAGACCTTATACATTACACATACTGTGTCTGAATGCAGTGAAACTCAGATGTACAGGGGCAATCAAAAAGGGTCATTTATCCAGGTGAGCAGATACTTCTGGGCTGGATTTCATCTGGCCTGAATTTGGAGAGAGAAAATTCAGCTCCACACCCCAGACACACCAGTGTAGAGGTGCACCACTGATCTAGATGTAAAGGAGCTGATTATAATCAGTGATAGCTTAGTGGCTGAACTCTGGAAATCTCTGTCTCTCTGAAGGGAGTGCTCCTGTGACTAGATGACAGGACATAGAAGTTGCTTTTCCAACATCTTTCTTTTGTCAGCTATGCTGGTGAAATAAAGAAACAAGAACTTTGGGAAGGGCAGGTTTTATCTCATGTTTAGCTGGTCTGAATTGTAAATAGGATTCCTTTGCTTCCCTGCTATAAGCAATATTCCCTGAAGAAAAGATCTTGCTGAATGTTTGCTTTGTTTTTCTTACCACTCTCTCCTTTAATCAGCTTAAAGATTAGACTGATTTGCAGATTTAATTAGTCGCAAAAACATAAAATCACACATACATGCAAAAAACAACAACCTCCCCCAAAAAAACCAACTAATATTACTGAAGACATGTTTTTTAGCCAAATAAATTTTATTTCTGTGGACTAATTTGGCTAAAAGCTTGTCCATGAAAAAAATGCACCATACAGAAAGATTGGGTCCTGACATGTGTTTTGACAGCTGCATATAAAGCAGTAGTCCAAGCATGTGGAAATTGTGAATAAAGAATGCTCTTAAATTCCTCAAAAGTCTGAAAAAATTGTATGCTGTGAAGAGTTTTGAAGTCAGTGAAGTTGCCACTAAAACCCTCTGCAAATATTCTTCTTAAAGGTTACACTGAACCGTTGCAGTTATGTCGCCTGTTAGAACTGAAAATTACTATGATGGCTGAAACTATAAAAGGAAAATATGTAAGATCTGAATCTGTGTTTTTCAAGGAGAAAATAACCTGATATGTCACTCACAAAGGCAGCTGGACTTTTTTTATCAGCAGCCTGCTCCAGTGGTCTAACAATTTCATGGCTTTCACTAGACAAAACTTTACCAGCATTGGAAACACTAAACAACTTTTTGATGTGGTGAAAAAAAGAAAAAAGTCACTTTCTTGATTATCTGCAGTCTGTGGAAATTTTCAACTTTATCTTCTGTTCTGAAATGGTCACTTATGACATTTGTTTATAAATATGATGGTTAAGTCAGAAACTCAAAAATCTGAAGCCTGAGTATATGATGGCATTCTCTGTAGTCATTAATTTACCTCAAGGATGTTAAAACATTTTGCAAGCTATATACAAAACAGAGCATTTTGCCTTTCCAGATGGCCTGCAGCACAGGCCAGGTGTAGAACCTGAATAATGGATAGCAACACTATTCAGCAATGGATGGATGAAAATGCAAAATCAGTGTTTCCATGTAGTTTAGAGAAAAGAATTTGAACAAGAATGGAACTCTCAACCTTAATGTATATTAAATGTGAGGGAAAATTTTTAATGATTTCCTAATAATTTTAATAATGTCTTATTAATGTCTAAATTTATTAATTTCCTAAATGTTTTAGATTTATCTTGTCTTTTGCTTGCTTATGGACCAGTTTATTTTAAGGTCAGTACTCTGCAGATCAGTGATTTGACCTGCTAAGGAAGGAGGGGATAACTTGGATAGACCAAGGATCTACCTGGTCTGATAGTGAGTGTTAGCTGATGTTTGATAGTGGGTGTAAGGATTTAGTTATGACAGGAAAAGATTTAGTTATGACAGTTTCTGATAAGCAGTAGTTTAGGGGTTTCTTGAGCTGGAAGTTTTAGTAGTGTTTTTAGAAGTGTTAGATAAATGCATCTCCTTGTTTTGTTTGATTTTGTCAATTCATGCTCTTTCACAACCCACAATACCCATTCCTTGTAAATTCTGCCATTAAAACCTGGTATACACAAAATTGCTTTTATATATTTCCTAGTTTTTAATGTGTTTACTGATGATCTCTTGGGGCATTCCTTGTTCTCGTATTATAAATGCATTAGATAAGTATTCTTTTATCATCTTTTTTTTCCATTCTCACCCTCTCCTCTCCCACTTCCCAGAATACCCATGTTTTCACACTGGTCAGGAACGGACCATTATCTTGGATGGCTTCTGAAATGTTTTATTTTCTGAGATTCTATAAAAAATGAAAAAGCAGAAATGTACAGAGAGATTACAATAAATCAAGAAGCAGCTAAAACAATACATATCCTTCTCTGTGGGCATTACCCATTATTCCCCTCTGGTCATTAGCATGGGAGAGCTGACTGTGCATGAATTCATACAGAGGAATTAATGGGCCACATCTGAAAAGATAATAGCTGAGCTATTAAAGACAAAAAAAAAAAAAGAAAAACTAAAGAAAGAACAGCCAATACTGAGGAAACATTAGATGAGAGAATGCTGCACCAGGCACTTTGTATATGAAAAAGTATTCGTATGCAGTGTTACAGTGCGGTTGGATGCATCTCTTCTGGTTGCTGGAGTTTCATATTTTCAGAGCAATTGTGTGTAAAAAACACAGCAGAATCAAACCACCGCTTCTGTCTTTGCCACCACCAATGCAGAGGGTGCCCCTCAGCAGCCTTGAACATTTCATAAGTGAGGAGGCCTCAGAGGAGACCTCATTGCAGCCTCCCAGTACTTGAAGGGGGCTTTGAAAGAAAGAGAGAGACTTCTTGCACTGGCAGATAGTGATAGAATGGGGGACACTTGTAAACTAAAGGAGGAAAGATTGGTTTATATGTTAAGAATCCATTTTTAATCAGATAGTGAGGCACTGGAACAGGTGGCCCAGAGAAGCTGTGGGTGCTTCATCCCTGGAAGAGCTCAAGGCCAGGTTGGATGGAGCCCTGAGAAACCTGGTCTAGTGGAAGGTGTCCCTGCCCATGGCAGAGGTTGGAACAAGATGATTTTTAAGATTCCTTCCAACACACACCATTCTGTGATTCTATGAGAGGTTCTGCCAGGACTTAGTTAAAAGTGAAATTTAAAGTGGCCATTTATTAAAACAAACAAAAAAACAACCCCCCCAAAAAAACAAACCAAAAGGCAAAAATCAAATTAAAATAAGCAAAAGAACACCAGTACCACACTCAGTCTCCCAACCAAACAAGTCTCTGACAATTTTCCTGACCCTTCCAAACCTCAATTAAGTATATTTTTTCCTTTCAACAAATGAAAATAAGGCAATCAATATTTTTTTCCTTTTTTGTTGCTATAGGTGGGTGGTTTTGGTTTTGTTTTGGTTTCATTTGGGTTTTTTGTTTGTTTTTATATAAAGAGAGGAAGAGATACCAAGGTAGATAAAGAACCAGACAGCCTGTTTATATAACTGACTAATTTAACCAGTGGCAATCAGCTAGGCCTTTCTGTTTCCTGCAGCAGTTTTCATGCATTATTTTAAATGTTAAAGTCTTCCTGCTTACAAGAGACAAACTGCGGCTGAACTGACCTTTGGATGTTTGAGTGTTCCAGTGGTGCCTTCCCTCCCTGTCTCAGCACAGCTGAGCTTTTGTACCAGCACCTTTCTCTACCTGCTCCCTTCTCTAATAAGTACTTTACTGCAAACTTAAGATCTTTGTCCAATATTATTCCATAATATTAGAAAATCAGAACAGACGACCTGCAGCATCTATTTTTGTCCCAGCTCTCAGGAGATATCTGGATAAAATATCAAATTTTTTCTTTCTTTTCTTTTCTTTTCTTT
>VWYI01046130.1:0-26329 GCA_013399455.1 Anthoscopus minutus | reverse complement strand
TCTAACTCCCCTAATTGAATAAAACTCCCTTCTTTTTATACTGGCAGTCATAAAAAGAAAAAGTAGGAAGAGCAAGGTAGGTTTACAAATCTATCTGCAAAATGAAAACTGTAACATTTACTGAGACTTTCTTCTTGATAATATATTGAACTCATATACTAGATGCTTCACCTGAGGAAGCATCTAGTATATTTAGAATTTAAATATACTTATATTTATTATATAAGTATATTATATTATGTTATATTATATTTAGAATAATAAGAATTTAAAATTCTTAAAATATATCTGCTTACCTTTGTGACAGCTTTGGAAGAAAAGGTAATTTCATCAATGAAAGTAACAATATCGTCTGGATCAAGTCTATCAAAGTATTTTGAACACATATCATATGCATGTAGCCACTCATCCATGGTTTCTGGTATTTTTTTAATGAGATGGTGATCACCATTCCAAAAAAGTTTTTGTAACCACACAGCATAAACAGAACTTGGTGACAGCATGCTCCCATCTTTTTTAGGAATTTTGGGAGCCAGTTTCGAAATAGATAAGATATTTTGACTTGTAAGGATGGGCTCAAGTGTTTCCAGAGGGTTTTCATTTTCATCTGTTAGTTTTTTGTAATTAAGACCTAGTGACAGAAGGAGAAAGAGGTAAAAGTTATGAATAATTAAATCTACTCACACTCCAAAATTACATGTAATAGAATGAATACACTGGCATCTGCAGAATTAAAAATACTCTAGCCCATCCCCTTTTATAAACACATATACTGACAGACTTAGATTTTATGATGCCCTGGTCCATGTGAAATTTCTCAATCCATGAAATATATTTTAACATTATATATCACTCCAACAAGGGAGAATGGGTTCAAACTGAACAAGGGTAGGTTTAGATTAGATATATGGAAGAAATCTTTCACTGTGAGGGTGGTGAGGCACTGGAACAGGTTGCCCAGAGAAACTGTGGATGCTCCCATCCCTGGAAGTGTTCCAGGCCAGGTTGGGTGGGGCTCTGAGAAAGCTAGTATGATGGAAGGTGACCCTGCCCATGGCAGAGGGGTTGGAACTGGTTGATCTCTAAAGTCCCTTCAAACCCCAAACAGTCTGGGATTCTATGATACAACTCAAAAAAAGCAGATTCTCAAAGAAGCAAGAACATATACATACAGTATACAGAATCATGCTAGAACTTAAATGCAAATCCTAAAAAACCTCACACAAGTCAAAGCATAAGTCTTCATTAATTTAAAATATGTATTCTGATCATGTAACAACTGGCACTTAGCAAAAATTGCAAGGCACTAACTACAACTTAACTAAATAAGGTCAGCTAGAGATAGGACATGTAAATCCATTTACATCAATATATAATCAAGAGTCATGTTACTACTCTGCTTCCTAGAGGAAGAACATCCTTGCAAATTAATTTACCAAACCCAGAAGTATTTCTAGCAATGATACTATTCTATTTTCTTTGCACAGAATTTCTACAATAACTAACTTCTATTGCCATGTTCTTATTTATATACTTTGGGCCTGCAAACTCTGTAAACCCTTAGCTATTGTTCCTTGACTCTTATGTCTAAATTATGCTGAACACTGACAATTTTCATTAGGGATGTAATACAAAGATTTAATTTTTTACCACACAAACTGACTAATTTACATTTGACATGGTCCTAGGACATTGTCTTTTTTTTTCCTTTTTAAGAGCTTTGAAGGTAAACAATAATTTATTGGCAGAATTTTCTCTGGCAAGCATCACAGAACTTGAATGCTGAATAGCATCAATAAGAACTGAAGGTTATCCCTCCTCCTCCAAAAAATTACTGACTTTTTTCTTCCTGCAATACATTAATTCATATGTACCATCTCTTCAAACTCTGCAGCACAGTTAGTGTCCAACACACATTAGCTTCCAATATTGATCAATTAATTCACACTCACAGGAGGTAATGCCATACAGTATTTTTCGTTCTGAAACTGGATTTAGAGTTGTACAATTAAAATTCAAGACAGTACCTAACTAACAAGCAATTTGAAAACAGTACTCAGCATTTCAGAGTCCTTAGCAGCACTGTATTTTACAGTAATTGTCTGAAAGTGTAGACTACAAACATTGCTGTAATTGTGGGAAAGCAAAAGGTAACATCAAGTGTAAAAGGTAACAAAAAATTATCCTCTTTCAGACAAACATAAAATGCATAGAGTCCTTAACATATTCTGTAATTCAGACTCTTGAAAGGTAAACTTTCTTAAGACCTTTGAGAATGTTCATGTTAAACTTAGAATGTTAAAAATTATACTCTAGGAATTTGATATTTTTCATTTTAAACTTTACTATGAAATATCACCAATAATTTTAACTTGCATCACTAACAGAAACCTGTTCTTAACTAATTTTTTTCTTGCTGTGATCAAATAAATTTCTAGTGAAACAAAGAGAAGGAACTTATGGCTGTATTAATTATATTCATCTCCTTTCCTCACAGCAAAAAAAATTACCTGGAAAACATAAATTAGCTAAGCTTAACCATGCCAATACTTACATAACAAAATAATAAATACAGTAATGAAGAAAACAAACAAATGCTCTCCCACCTGGTGCAACTGCTTTGAATTTTTTCAGGAGTCGGATGTGAGTTTCAGGTTTAAGAGTATGGTTCATCACCTCTGAGCAGCCACAGTTTTCCAGGAGTGTAAAATAGTAAAGCAACCGCTGGTGATCTTGGCCTCCAATACTTGGGTAAACATATTTAGCCATGTGTTCATGAAAGGTTTCAGGACTGGTTTTCAAAATCTCAAACAGACCAAGACTTTGGGCTCTTTCTTCTATTTCCAGTGTCGATAACCTGTGTTCAGAGAAAACTTTTGCTTAAAGCCCTGGATGTGCCAAGAAAGACTCTCACAGCTGTACACCTGGGAGACAGGACCATCCTTTCCTCTCTTTAGGGTCTCACTCACAAAATTTTAGATAATTGTATGCTCTATAAACAAAAGCTAAGGAACTCTTTTATTTCCTGATCCTGTTATTTGTTAGCTTGGACATGCAGATTAAGGGTTGTGAATACTGAAGTGGAATTCAAAGCAGGATTTCACACCCGTGAGTACAGCTATATCTAAAAGGAAAAATATATCTGGTGTAAAGAAAGACTTTATTAAACAAACCAACCAACAAACCACTTGAGGCTGAATTCTGCTCGAAGAGCCTATTGCCTAGTTAGAAGCTTTCCCAATCCATTATATTCTGTTTTCTGTAGCTGATGAGCACCTGCGCACAACCTGAGGGATATTATGACTGAAAATTTGCTCTTGCCTGGCAATTAATCTATTTGGCACTAATATTCATGCTTAGGATAGTTTATCAAGACCCTGACAGTTTAACAAGCAGCTTCTCAAATTTTATCCATGAAAGCTTATGGAAGTATCAGTAAGCCTTGGGTTGACCTCAGTCAGTCTCAATGCTTCAGGAAATTCTTTCCTGAATCTTTTGAAAAGAATACATCAGCTCTTTCACAGCATGAATTCAGACACCTCTAGCAGACTACAGAAAAGATAATCACTTCTTTTTCCCTCAGCTGGCAGAAAAATGAGTGCATTTTTAGACTTAAGTGTGTATCTTTCTCAACTGAAAGTTTTACCTAAATCCGAGGAAAGAAGTAACCTACAGGTGATTCCTGCCTCGAGTCCTCACAAAGTCCAATCACTTGGCACATTAGATAGTATATTTCATTTGGAAATCTAATGTCTTCTAATACCATTTGATTTTCCTCTGCCTTTAAAACTGATTAAATTAAAATTTCATCATTTCCCTCCCCAAATATATATGCTGTAAGTTAGCATTTCTCTTTAATATCCAAGTAAAATGCCTCAGTTTCATTTTTAAAGATGATTTTGTTACAGCAAATACCACAAACACAACCTTAATTAAATTATATTATCGTATTATATGAACAGGACTGGTAGATGTTTGCAGTATGTTTTTAGGGCAGGGGTGATTGTGAATAGTAAGAATTTATGGTGTTGTTCAGAAAGATTCTGGAACAAGAGGTTCTGTGATAGACAAGCAAAATTTTGTGTTGCTGAAATCATAAGCTGCATTCTATAGTGTTTTGATAAACAAATGTGATCAGATTCCTCAAAAGAAATAACTAAATTTCCACTTAATTTTTATAAATTGTCATTCTGAATAATTTTCAGACTCGCATTCCACAAAAAAGTCATAATTCTTTGTCATCAAGTAATCAAAGTAATAGTTAATACAAACTATGCTCTTCTGAGATTCTCCCTATGTAAAGTGGCTTATAGAAATACTGCATATTTGGTTAAAGAGATTAAGTTTTAGAATAAACTTCAGTTCTGAATGAATGCATAATGAAACATGTATTATTAATGTCATAATCCCGAGACTCAAATCTACTGTAATGATCATTTGCTGTCAATCAATTTTAAAATGAGATTATGATACAAAAAAAATTTCTCAGCAGCACATTATGCTATTATACATCAACTTTTAATACTTTTCTTGAGTTTCACTAGGGAAAATATGGTTACTCTGTACTTTGGTGAATTCTGTAATTCTGTGAATACTAACTCAAGGAGGACAAGAACAAAGAAAATGACTGACAACTGTTTCAAAACACCTTAGGTAATATTCTAGTCCCAGAGAAAGCAGCTGACTCCTTCACCCCAGTGTTGCACTGCTTATATCCTGTCTGTTTTGTTTAAAGCAGTAAATAATTCAGAAGCATCAAAATTTAGAGGGTATGACTTCTCTTTTTTCTGAAGGAAGTGAAGAAAATCTCAGAACATTATTTCACCTTCTCCAGACAATTCACCAGGCTTTCTTTTTTATCCCTCATGTTTTATGTTTTAATGCTTTTTAATTAATAATTAATGTTAAGAGAGGTACAAACAGTGCTGCAAGCTGAAGGTGGTTGAAGAATTTAACACTTGAAACAAACCAAATTACTTTGATCATGTCTGTCAGAACAGTAGATAAGAGCTACTGCATTACATAGCGAGTTCTATATCACTCTTGTGTGCGTGTGCTGTTCAGGCAAGTAGCTTGGTCTTCCATCAAACAGGTTTATTCCTCTTTCAGTAGCCAAAAACTGCCCGACATGATGTAAGAGGTTAAAATAAATTAATTAAAAAAATAAAGGCCCCGAAGTCACTTTGGAATAGAGACTATAAGCACCCTACCCCTTATGCCACACCAGTGCCAGGTTTGGTCTGGCATAATCTTGTAGGCTAGAACAGTTTCAGTTAAACATTGTTAAAAGAAAAAGTGTGCTTCTATCAAAAAATGAAACTGAGACAAACAGATGCACAATGTGAATAGGGAACTCCAGTATATTTATTTCCTCTATTATGTAGAATAGAGGTCAATAAAGAGCAAAATGCCAAAAGGTAAATCCTCAGGTTTCAAGATCAATTAAAGGGACGGTAAAAGTAACTACACGATAAGCTGCTACTGGAAGAGAGAAAGCAGCATGCAAAGTTGTGGAAGTCTGAACACTGAAACAAAAGTCCTGGAATACTCTGAAGAACAGTAAGACACATATAGACTCCTAACCTTGCCTAGAACACCTGCTTTCAGAGCTGGTTGCAGAAGCATTACATAGAAAAGACAAAAATTCTCATGGTATCCCAACACAAGACAAACGAACACACAACTTAAACTCCACCCCAATATAATTCAGTTCTGTCACATATTACCATTTATTTCTGCATAACAGAATTGTATGTACATTTTCAGAGGAGACAACTTACCCACTGTCAGTGAATAAAAATTCCAGATGGGTCATGTAAACTTCCCAAAGTGGAACACTGTATCGCTGAGCCAAAGAAATAGCAATTTTATAGACATTTTCTTCAAGTGTCCTGGTAGAGAAGAGACATGAGAGAAAACAAGGAAAAGTTATGCTAAGCCCTATGAGACCCAACATGAAAATAAATCCTTATGTTAGAAAACTCATTATTTTTTTTCATAAAAGAACAACATATAAAAATTTTTAAAATAAAAATACATTAAGTGTGTCTTCCTGCATTTACTTATACTTGGTGCTCCATTTGGGGAAAAAAAATAGAACCAAAAAACCTACAGAGGTATTTCCAAGACAGGAACATACTCCACAGATACTGGCTCTCAGTGGCAACTTATATTCAACCCAACCTTTGCTAAAGCAAAAATCTCAGTTCTTATTTCAAGTACAAAGTGATGAAGGATGTAATCTGTCACAGCATTTATTTGATTTAGTTGCAACATCTACAGTGTTTTAGGATAACTGGTATATAGACCCTCAAAGCTCTTCCTAGTAGTTCACAGAAAGAAACATTCCTAGTATTTGTAGACTAAAAGGTATGAAGATGTCCAGCTCACTCTGTCCTAAAATATTAAAAACTGCTTTTACGTTAGTGTACAATCCCTTTGACAAAACAATAGATGGAGAATATGGTAAAATATGAAAGGCTAAAGTTAACTTCATACCAATCTTTACTAATCCAGTACAGTATAGTTCAAATAGGGACAAATAGCTCTTGTTTTTAGGCTGGCCTAGAAGCAATATTGTTAAGGCAAATGCTGGGATTTTTGAGTTTTGGTTTCAGTTGGGTTGGATTGAGTCTTTTCAGGGTAATTCCAAGAAAAACACTATCTGAATGTAATTACTTCCTAACGGCATGTCATGAACAAGTTCTTTAAAATGTATTTAATGTGAATACTTGAAGTAGTTCTGCTTGAGCAGGGGGGTTGGGCAAGATGACCTCCACAGACCCCTTCCAAGCTCAGCCATTCTGTGACTGAGTGGAAGAGGAAGATGGCATGAATGCTTTAGTTGCAAAATAATCCAGTCAACCATACAAATCAGGAGTGGCTCCTGGAACTAGTGGGATAAACTCCTCCTGGAACTTCACAGGCTGTACCACAATCCTCCCTTCCTGTCTAAGAGTGGCATGCAGCAGCAGCCTAAGGCAACGGTGGTTTAAGGAAATGATACCATATAAATGAGGAACACTACAAGCAATTTATTCATTGTCAAGATAACAACAAAAACAAGGAGCTGTTGCTCCTTGGAATGCTGATGGAAAGCTGAAAAAATGGAAAGCTGGAAAAAAAATGTCCATTACCTTGCAAACAGTCTTTTAACTTACTTTTACACACCCCTTTTCATACCCAGCCCTGACTGCCTGTCTGTGAGCCTGAGGACTACCAAAAGAATCCTCACTGAAGATTCCACAACAGGGACACTTTGGATGTATTTTGATGTTTCACCAAGACTGGTGCAAACCCAATAAACAACAGCCTCCAAAGACATACACCAAATATAGAAGATCAGAACAGACTGGTTAGTTAGTTTTAGCAAACTGCTCCTCCTAGTACAAAGCTGTTTCGTAAATAAGATGCAATCTTTTCCAGGTGTTGTTCCTATGAACAGCACTTCATAAAAGATTAATGAACATGAAGCACTTAATTAAAAAATAAGAACAAATATGCTACATAATTACATTGAATTTGTGCATCTTTTTCATTAGAAAATGCAGATTAAGACTCCATTGAGAAGATTAAAGCAAGGAAGCTCCAAACTTAACAAGTAATTAACCAGATCTTTGCAAGTGCCCAATATGGAAGTGCCACTTCCACTTCCACACTAAGAGAAGCCTTACTTGTAACTCTCTCCTATTGTGTTTTTACCTCTACTTACTGTAAGGAAATTTCTCTCCATATGTCCTTTATTTTACAAGAGACTGTATCTGTGAACTCTTGGGTGACAATGTGAGTAACCCTGCTGTAATCAAAGTAACTATATTTGTAATAACAGAAGACTTTTTGTATTGAAGTTGCTGTAGGTAGTCATCAAGATGTAACCTAGTGACACCCCAGACGTATGTGCTTAATAACAATATATACAAAGCAGGTAATTCCAATGGAAACATTAACAGATGATTACAAACTATTTTTATGAATGCAGGGATATAATATGTGCAGGTACAGATTTCACAGATGTAAAGCATCAGTTTAGTGTTCAAAACCTGACCTTATACAACTGCTCTTACCGGGTGCATCAGTTCTGTTTAGCAGCAAATCTCTATTGCAACTGTAGCTGTGAGCAGCTACACATGTGGAAAACTGAAAATATTTAAGTATGCTCTTCAAAGCTTTATGCAGAAATCAGTTGAAAATCCGAGATTATGTTTAAAGCTTCTTATTGTAGAGAACACTTCCTCTGACAGTCTGTCAACTATTCAGCTGTGACTGTCCCTAGAACATTAAGTCATATTCATGACTTGTTCATAGCTTGAAGTACCCACATGCAGATATTAAATAAAGGTACTTTTTAAATGGAAAGTACTATCCTGTATTTCCTGATTTTTTCTGTTCTGGATTTCTGAAAGGTGAGATAAAGGCATGCTAAATATCAGAATGTATGTGGTGAAGTACTTTCAAATGACTACAGGAAAAAAATAAAGTGCTATACAAAAATTCTAACTAAATTTTATTAATACAATAATTGTAGCGGTGTGTTACCCAAGATCCACGTGTTCCGGATCTCCCCAGGTCTTGCGGGGTTTCTGGCTAACCCTCGAGAGTTCCAGGGAGAGCAGCGAGGGATAGAGTTACACGAATGTCAATCTGGCTTTTCCCACACTCCCTCTCCTTCGATTGGTAAACTAACTATTTCCTTCCCCTTGCTCCACCCCGAGGGATAAAAGAGAGATGGTGGGCGGAGGGACGGGACGTTCACCCTGCGTTTTCGAGAATGAACATCGATGTCGGTAATGGAACTTAATAAAATCGGAACGGGAAACCTAGGTGGAACTTTGCATTTTTTCCTTCACCTCGTCTGGGATCTGCAAAGAGGAGCTCAGAAGGTAAAAGACTAACTTTCTAACTTGCTGGGGGACGCCTTGTGTTCCAACCGCTCGCTGCTGCTCGACCGCGGCGTGTCTGGACTTGTCCCAGCCACATGGTCTTGGCTTTGCTGCAGACGCTGAAAAGCCGAGTTCCGGAGCAGAGCCGCCGGAGGGCGTAAAGCACCCCGATAAATAATATTAATAAAATAGAGTTTAACAACTTTTTTTTTTAACTATAGTTCATTCCAAACTTAGATGCATAGGTATACCCTAACAGATTGCTAGGACAGACTTACAAGAGATGGAAGAGACCAAACCTTCACCTATGCTCTCCTTTCATTAATCCCTGATTAGCAGGGATATTAGCAGTTAGTAAATGAAGAGTTATAGATTCAATTATAAATACATTTATTTGAGTAACATTTCATTTAAGCACAGTAGTTACATAGAAAAAGCTCCAAGTGTAGCAGCATTACAGTGTAAATTCTAAAGCAAATAAATTATCTCTCTAAAGGTCAGTGCTACTTTCAATTTACTCTCCTCATTTAAAGCTTAAAGCTATTCCATTCTAAAATAGAGAAAACAAATCTAATAGACATTACTTACTCTGCCAATCCTAGTATTGTTTCTCTCTTGTACTGTGCATCTGCTGTAAATCTCTGCACATCCACTCCTTTGCCAAGTCCTTGCAGAGTCTGAGCTTGAGTGAAGTCCAGCAGTCGTTCATTGTAGTAATGCAGCTGATTTATCAAAGTGGTGATTTCTTCAGGCCAGTCTGCATGGGCATACTGGGTAACATGCTTTGTGACCATCTGAATCAACTCTTTTGGATCAGCCTGCGAAAATAATTGACAACAAACTAAAAAAAATAATCCCTGCTAATACTGAACAAAAAATTATCAATATATAAGTGATCCCTGTGTTTGGAACTAGGAAATTTGTTTCCATTTTAAGTAAACAAGAATTTAAAATTTTCTGCAAGGCCTATTTGCTTTGGTATTATAATTCATCCTTTTGGAATGTTTTAGGCTACTCCACATGGTATAAGTATTAAAAAAACCAAACAAACATCTTTCCAAATTAATAGTAGCAAGTATTTCACTACGATTGAAATTTTTTGGTTTTAAATTCCTTGTTTTTATTTACACTGAACTAGGCAACTGATTGGTCAAACACTGAAGTCAAAAGTTACTGAATTTCTGATATACTTCTAGTACACAGAACTGAAAAGGGGAATAGGTTTTAAGGGTTGAGCACTTCTGAAGAAGTATTGCAAGATCCCCAAATTACATGCAGCACCCTGAAGCTTCAAAGAATTAAATACTGACCATCTATGGACTACAGCAACCTTAGTTTTTGAAATATGTTAATCACAAATAAAACTTATTTTTCTGTGTGTTAGAAGTTAACACACCAAGTGCATCTCTTACAAACCATTACTTCCTGTACTCAAAAACTCTCATAGCAAAGCAACAGTTTAGAACACAAATAATGCAAAATGAATGCATGTACTGTTGAGTGTTCCAAATTATCTCAAGATCAGGACAGTGGCTGTACCCAGGCACCTCCACTTGAACAGAGCTCTTTGTAATATGTAAACATTTAGCTTACTTAGTATCTTGATTTCTCCCATGAAAAATGAGGGCACCAGCAGCTCAACGCTAAAAAGAAGCACTGTGACTTCTGTGTGGCATCCACTAAGGAACAAGAGCCTCCAAAAGAGCCACCAAAAATACCTTGGGATGCCAGTGCAGTTGAAATATTTCATTAAGAGAAACAGCTGATATAACTACCATGATCTCAGAAATGCTGAGTGTACCAGAGCAATATACTTTGCTTTTTTACTACAGAATCATTCTGCTACATTAGAAGATACACTTATGAACACTGACTAGAGTGCACAGCTGGATAAAACATGCACCAAGACTTTAAACCTTGAGGCATGCTTTATTTTTTCCGTGACTTGCTGGTCATTCTAAATTGATTTTTTTTCAAGTCTTAATTGACAGGCTGCTCACCAAGTCACATTAATTGCCAAAGGGCATCCTTTTTCCTCTCCACTATATACTTCTGAAGCCCTCCAAACATTGCAAACTCATTGGTTTTATAAACAACAGCAGTACTTCTTCAAACGCTGCTTAGGAGATTGGTACTAGAATAATAAAATCTCACAAAAAGAGACAGGCAAGCAGAGCAGTGCCTCTACAACACAATTATATCAGCTGGAAACCCATCCACAGCTTATTATGTACCCTGGTATCTCATTCTATGTGATACACTAGAAAACAGAGCATGGAGACAGGGAAAGTCAGAGCAAAACAAGGAAACATGTTTAACATAACTGCCTAAAACCTCCAGTCCACTGATAAAGGCAGGTTCCTCTGACAACCTAGAGGAGTAAATTTGCTCTTTTGTTAAATTTCTTCTCTCTCCATTAAGACCCCATTTGTTATATTTTTGTAAAAGCACCTGTGTATAATCTTCCACACTGCCTGTTTATGGCCCAAGGACCTTATTTGGAAATAATGTCTTGGGGTCTTACTAATGTCAAATTTGGAATAAAAGAATTATATGTTATAGGAATACCCATGGATATATAACCACACATATAAACAGCAAAATAGAGTGCAAACTCTTCAGTCCAGAAGATAAAAATTAAATATTTAGATTAAGAAAACACAACTGAAGTTTTTTTTACTGCAAGCAGTTGCCAAAAATTGTCTTATTTTCTTCACCAATAGAAATCCTTCAACCAAGTGTTATCTCTTATCTCTTAAAAAACCTATGGCCCAAACTATTGCAGCATATGAATCCAAAATTAGAGAAATTTGACAGTCTTCTGTTTGGTATCAAGATGCACAGAACTTGTATTTCATAATTTTAAGTATTCATTTTTAAACATCTTCAGATTTTTAATACATATCTTTTAGAACAAAAGCAAAACTATTTCTACATTAGATACCTAATTCAATTAGACATGATGCTTGTTCTAATGAACAGTGAGAGAAAAATCACTACAGCTTTCAAAAAGTTTTGAAAAAATGTTTTACCAAATTTAAATTGAAAAAAACTGCAACAACTAGCCAGTAACAGTACCTGGCCAAGAAGAAAATCAGCAAAATCACCGAAGTCTGAATCATACTGCAGCATTCAGAGTTTATAAATTCTTGGACTTCAAATTGTAACAGACAGCAATTTGTGTAAACACAAATCAATTTTGACAAGATCAATAAGATGCCATATTCAACTTGCTCCCTTTCTAACATCATCTGTCAAAAACCACACCAACAACCCCCAACAGCTACTACACAATTCTCTCTCTTGGTTTTTCAGAGGCCTTTGGCCAGCTAGGAAATGTGCTTAGGTGTCCAACTCCCCAGTTTGTCAGATAATCTCCTCCAGTACTTCTAGATAGACATTTAAAAAAAAAATCTTTCTCCCCTGTGATCATGCAGGAAGGGTATTTTATATGTATGCACTGTAAACCTACAGTAAGCTTCCAGGGAAGCCTGACCCAAATGTATTACACCCTTAACTTAGAAGCCTCCTCAGCACTGCCAGGGGAAATCCCTTGGGAACTCTGTGCCAATGCATTTCACACATCTCTTGGGCTACCACTGTATTTGTGCTGACAGAGGCCTTACTTAGGAATTAAGAAAAAAAACAAAATGGAGAGAAAAGAAAAAGCACACATCACTTTAGCATAAAGATAATTTAATTTCATGTTCTTAGATGTGATTTACTCATCACAGGTCAGGTTTCTACCCCTACTGCCCCACTGGTCATTACCGATAAACCTCAGCAGGGATTCAGGGTCCACCTGAATAAATGTTTTAAAGCAATTCTTTTTTGATCACCCTCTGGAAGTGACATTGGTGGTGCCCCTCAATATGTGTATCACTCTGATAGTGTAAAGGTAACATTGGTTTTAAAAAGAAACAGGAGATTTTGATCTTGGAATGCCTTCATTCTTATGCCTGAATTAATCTTCAATTTTTGAGGCTTTTTTTCCTGGCAAATTGGTATGTAATTTTTCTTCTATTTCCACTCTATTTAAGACTTAATTCAGTCATACACATCAGAAACAAATAAACAAAAGAAAAAAATGTATGAGCTATTATGCCATTCCTCTCCTTCTCAGTAAGTGGCAATAATTTTACAACTATGGCAATACTAATAAAATAATAATAATAAAATAAAAAACGTTCTACTGTGAACACTTTATCATTTATGTAACAGTAGATCACTGTTAGGCTTGCTTACTTCTTTTAAGACCAAGAATCCATCCAATTGTTCTTAAAGAATATATTATTCTTCTGATTCTGTTTTTAATGTAAATAATCTACAGACTGCAGAAAACCTGCTTACATCAGCAGAGGCCAATCTGCTCATAATCACCTCAAAGACAAAACTGACACTGTGGACCTTTCTGGATTGAGGTTGCAGGGCACTTCCATCACCTTTTGAACTGCAATCTTTTGGCAATGGTCAAAAGCTGCCACTGTGGTCAGCCACAGAAATCCAAAGGGGAAGGCAGAGGACACGTCCCCTTGTGCCCAGATCCCCGTAACATCAGGTTTGTTTTACATCATTTTAAGCAATCCTAAGAAAGAAGTCCTGCTCCAGAGACAGTCAAATACACCAAGCAAAATCCTCATTGTCAGCAAAACAAGATGACAGCACATGAGCAAGGGCAACCAGGGAGCAAGGTGTAATATTCCTGCTGCACACACAGTTGTACTTTGCCCAATTCCCTGCATCTGCAGTTGCTGTCCATCACCAGTGCAGCTGGAAACCAAACCACACCTCTAGAACTTATCTGTGAGAGCTCTCCCTAATCCTTGTAGCGACTCACACAGCAGCAACTAGCACAGTCCCTCCTTCAGGAGATTCAATGTGCTACAAATTTGATGGAGGGGAAGGCAAGAAAAAAAGAATGAAGTGAAGCACGTAAGACAATAATTTTCCTCACATACTGAAGCAGGAAAAAAGATTTGAAATAGTTTGAAATGAAATAGTTCACTCAAGAAGTAAAACTCTGAACATGCCTGTTCACTCAAGAAATATAGTCCATCTCTCCACAGGACAGCTTTTCATTAATTAAATTAATGACACTTGTCTTCAACTTAAGACTTTTGTCATGCTATGAATCAAGAGTACTTTAACTTAGATACAGCACCACATGAATTTGGGGTGACCAACCTTCCATATCACAGCTGCCTCACATCTGATCTGCCCAAAGCAAAAGAGAAAATGTATGGCTAAAATGGAAGACTAGAACATCTCAGAAATAAATTTTTGCTGTCACATCACTCAGTTGTGAGGATACCTCAACATTATTGTCCTTCCACTGCTGCAGCTACCTGTACTGCATGACAACAGTTTTGTTCAGGATCAGCTTTCACAACCATTTTTTAAATGGGTACAGGAAGCAGCAGATCTTATCACATACCAGTGAAACCACAATATAAAATAGTACTGACCAAATACCTTCTGTAAGCTACAAGATGCATCAGGAGCAAGCTGTACAAACTTATTTAAGAAATGAAGTAGAGAATCCATTTGCTCATCTCATCTCTACTATTAAACCTCTAAGACTTATACATTTAGCCATTAAAACAACACTGTGCTTCAGATTTTAAACCTTAAATCTTCTGATAGAAGATTTTGTAACATACTCTAATATCCCAGCTATATTGAAGTATAATGGTTTTAAAGCCTGTCCATGCTCTTAAAAAAATGCTTCTGACCACAGTATGGTACATGGTACTGCAAATAAGATACTTTCTACTGTACTAAAAAATTTATTTCTGGATCATGTAGCTCCAGGAATGCAGCTGTGGACTTAAGATTCCCTAGCCTCCCTTCCTACCTTTACCACAGATTTCATGCAGATGTCTCTTTTTTCCAAGGACTGAATGTTTTAAAGTTTCATTCCAGATGTATAGCTGTATCCAAAAAAAGCCACTCCTGGATCACAGAACTGCTGCATGAATAATAAAAAAAATGCAAGAGGCAGCTGATCAGTAATAGAACAAAAGTAATTGGAAATATTGTCCAGGCAGTTGTTTCTATAGTTAAGTAACTTGTGTTTGGAGAGTTGAACAAATTGCTCTACTGCTCTGTTTTCACAGAATCACAGAATGGTTTGGGTTGAAAGGGACCTTAGCAATCATCTTGTTCCAAGCTCCCTGCCATGGGCAGGGACAGCTTAAACTAAATCAGGTTGCTCAGGGCCCAATCCTAACTGGCTTTGAAGGTTTCCAGGGATGGGGCATCCACAGCTTTTCCAGGCAACCTGTTCCAGTGCCTTCTTCATACCTAATCTAAACATACACCCTTTCAGTTTAAACCTGATCTATACCTGTCCTCTTTCAGTTTAAAGCCATTCTACCTTGTTTGGTCACTACATGCCCTTGCAAAAAGTCCTTCTCCAGATCTCTTGTAGCCCCTTCAGGTACTGGAAAGGTGCCATGAGGTCTCTCCAGATCCTTCTCTTCTCCAGGCTGAACAACCTCAATCCTCTCAAACTTTCCTTATAAGAGAGGTACTCCAACCCCCTGAGCATCTCTGTGGCCTACTCTGGACCTGTTTCAACCAGTCCACATCCATTTTGAGGCTGTGGGCCCCAAAGCTTGAGGCAGCACTGCAGGAAGGGTCCCACAAGAGTGAAGGGAGAGAACCTCCTTGCCCTGGGGCCCACACTGCTTTTGATGCTGCCCAGGACACAATTGGCTTTCTTGGCTGCAAGCACACTCACCGGCTCATGTTGAGCTTCTCCTGAGAGAAACATTTTTGCTTTGATTTCTATCAGCCATTCCAACAAGCATGAGGAATTATTTGACCCAAGAGTAAATGTTTACATAGGTTTTTTCCTACCTCATGTTCTCTTACAGATTTTCTGATTGATAAGTCAGGTTTAGGTAGAAAAATCTCATCATTTCATCTGACAGCTCTTAGTGAAAATAACACATAATATATAAAAGGTTAACATGTCAATGGAAAGAATATCTCTCAAAATAGAAAATCACTGCATGGTTTTGAGAGAAGTGCCTAATAAATTCATAGCATATAATTCATTTCCCATTTGCAGTTAGCATTATGCTCAGTAAATAACTACCAATTTTTGTTAATTGTCCTAACCTTCTGTGTATCTCTCCTTTGTCTAAAAAAGGAATCATTGTGCTTTCTTTTTGAATAAATGATATTATTGGCTATTCTTTCAAAACGTGTCTTTAATCTTGAACTATATGGTAGTAATTATAGTCATATACAGACTTTGGGACAAGCATATACTCTTAGTGTAAAACTTTACTGCAGTATTACACAATTCCATTGTAAGTACAATACTGTTCCTTTTTAATTTGCACAATTACTTGACTGGATACATGCAAATATTTCTATATCTTACTAATTTAAAGGTTTAAAATTAGATATCCCATAAGCCAAAACCACTTAACTTCCTCTTCCCTGACAGCTATTAAAATGCCAGAAGTCAGATATTTTTCATCCTAATCTAAAAGCAATGCTAGCACTTCTGAGAAATATACATTTCTCAGGGACCACCTTACATTATTGGGATGTACATTTTCATTATTAACTTCCTCAGCTAAATACAGATGCTAGCATTCAAATCTAGCATTTAGCCTCAATTCTCCAACATGCAAAAAAAAACCCAAAAAATCCCAGCAACCCAAACCAACCAAGCAACAAACCCCACCAGCAAGGAGTCAAACAACTGAGAAACAAAGGGATGAAGAAGCCTACTCTCACACTTGATGGGAAATTCAGCAGTTGAAAAGTAACCCATATTGCCAACTCAGATGAGTAAAATTTTGTTAAAATATTCTTTATTATTAGACAATTAGCAAATTTGAAGCAAGCTGCCTTCAAAATTCGTGATGCTCACTTACTGGAGAAAACAGTTACAGAAGTTTGGAAAAGGAATGTAAAAGAGAAGATAAAGCTGCTTGACTAGGGTAAGACTGCTTCAAAAATCTGTTGGTCACCTTTGTACTGTTTCCCAGAGAGGAACAAAACCCTTCACAAGAAGGAAAAGCATTAGCACTTACTGTGGCTATCTCCCTCGCATGAAAAATCACAACTATGTCTCCAGAGAAACACGGGCAAGCTAAACCTCAACCCTCTGCTGCAATGAAAGGCTAGTTTGAAGATCCTCTTTTCTAAAAGAAAATTTCTAAACAGCTGTCTAAAGAACAACACTTGCTCTGCTTTCAGAAGTAGGATTTGACAGAATAGTTCATATAACCCTTGAGAAACAAATAAGCAAGACTGAGCATCCCATTTCATAAATACACTTTACATTGAAGCAATGAAACAGGAGGATAGGCACAGCACCCAACAACTATTTAACAGGCCTTTTCTGACCTAAATATTATTTGGTCTCACTAAGAATGGCAATACTCTCTCATGTTGTGTGCTAAACAAAGAAAGATGAGGATCTGTGAAACACTGGCTTATCTAAATCAAACACATTGCAAACAAAGGAAACTACTCGTCACAATCTGGCTGCAATGTCCCTAATTGCTGGATTCGTTTTTCAGGGTTCATACCAAATGTTCAAAACTAACCAAAAAATGGCTGGTAGTTCACGAGAGCTTACTTGAGCTTTAAGCCTTTGGACACTCCTCAGTTTAATGAGTTCTCCATTTTTGTTAACTTAGATATTCACTCATTTAGAAAATGTATGATTGTGTGTTGAGACATCACTGAACAAGAGGCAAACCAACGAGGAAAACTCACAAAATATTACAACCTAGAAAGGAAATAATAAGTGCTAAAAAAGCACCTGGAACATTGTTTTATAAAGAACGGTAAAGCTGATAGAAAAAGTTCTGAAAATTAGGAAGCCACACAGAGAAGTGGCAGGATCCTCTGGTGAGGGAGGAGCACTCACGGCTATGTCCACAGCAGTAGAAATCATGCGATCTTTGTGTCAGCCCTCACTGCTGAAGGTGTGGGGAGAGAGCTCAGAGGAGCTACGTGAGTTAGATTAATCTGGAAGGTGTTAGTTATGTGCTTGCACACCATGACCAGCTGGCATTCCTACCTCTAAAGGAACACAAATGTGAAATTGTTAAAAGGCAGGCCAAGGTACATCAACAAATGTTTTTTTAAAATAATACACCAGAGCTCAAGTTTCATCTGAAAAAAACTGGATGTAAAAGGTATCTTCATAGGGATTACAGCCCAGCAAGTCAAATGTCCCTCCCCAGTACAATGGCAGATTATATACTAAATAGTAAGACCACTGAGCATTAAGAAATTGGTGGGAAAAGACCAGCATGGCCTCTGTTCACTGGCTGGAGGGCTATGAGGGTATCCAAGAGCATACGGACAAAGGGAATCAAATACACAGAAATCTTGCAAAACACTTTCAAAAGTTTTCACACCAAAGCTCAGCTAGAAAAGTTATTAATGGATTGGAACTGAAACCTGGTGAAATAAGAGGCAGAAGCTTGGACATCACTTTTCAGAGAGCAAAGGAGTCAACAGCAAGTCCTTCAGAGGCAGATTTTGAGATCACTTTTATTCAGAATCCATTACCGATGATCTAGAGCAGGATTCTCATGATAACAGGTCTTTGAATTCTCCCCAAATTAGATGGTAATCTGCTTTGTAGTCCTATTCATAGTGCCTTCTGCCACTGTCCTCCTTTTCCCTGGTTCTCCTCTCCATCACAGTCTCTACACACATGAAGGAAGACTAATGGGAGAGAGAATAGCGTAACATAAAGTCAAGGAATTATATACTTATCTCTCCCAGTTTTGCTTTTCTAACTACCAGGTATGCACTGGATTTGGAAACAGAAGCACACATCAAATTAAACAGATTCACCCACCAAGTGTTAATGAGTACCAGTATCTGAACATGTACGAGCAAGCAGTGTAGGATATGAAACAATACGAGATATTAGGCAAAATAGCAGCATGAAAAAGAAGTGGAGCAACCTGAACAACAGCAAAGAAACTTGAACTTGACGCAGATCATAAAACAGAAATTTCCAACAGTGACAGAACGGGGAAAATGACACTGCCAAATGAAACCTGCCTGTTCTCAGCACCACAAACACAACAGAAAGACGGGGTGGAGATGAGGGCTTCAATCAGGACTTAAAAAATGCCAAGTTTTAAGTCCACCATAGGCCAAAAATAAAGAGCACTTCCATTTTACCATCTACAGTAGCCATTGCATTTACAAATGGAAAGCTGAATGTCCAGATAAAATGAAACAAGACTGCATGACACAGTTTGTCAGTTTTGCATGTTAGTTATCCATAAATCCAAGATGATATTAAAAATGTATATATTATCTCTAATAAGCTGAATTCATAATTTAGGAATGTGACAGGATATGCAAACCAATACGTAAGCATTTAATGAGCATTCTAATAAGAGATGTAGAGATTATCTCATGTAGAGACTCAACCTTTAGCTGCACTAGAATGCCAAAATTAAGCCATTAAGAGTTCATCTAGTATGGGTAATAGATCTGCTATCAGATGCATCAGCTCTGCTTCCCTCCATTTTTCTTGTATGCAGATTTCTTATATAATATCTATTTCCATTTCAAATTAAGTCTTTATTGTCAACATCCTGTATTTGGAATATTATATAAAGCTGTAGCATATGGACCGTGGCTGGCAGTTTTACTTCTCTGGATTCATAGTTATAATTTATACCAACCTTATACAAACAAGCAACAAAACCATCTTGGGAGCCAGGTTAAGCTAGCAGAATGAAATCCTGGAAGACCAACAGAAATTTCCACGCATTCCATCCCAAATACTCCTCTTCTGACCTAATTCTGCCTCTTAGAGATGTTGACAGAGGCTTTCCAAAGCAGCAAACAGCAGAAAAGGGAAGCAGATTAAGCACACAGAGCACAAGTTCACTGTATAAATGTACCCTGTCATATAGAGGCTAAATACATATCAGGCTAAACATATATCAGGCTGTTTAACTGTGTGGGGCTGAATTCCCAGCTTCTTCACCAATTCCAGGCCGCAATAAGAGAAACATCACTAAGGAGAATCTCTGAGCTTACCAGTTCAACATATAATCAGTTGCAATGCACAAAAGGACAGGAATTAAACTCACCTTCTTGAATGAAAAGTAACATACAAGGGAAGAAAACAAAAACACTAAGAATTTTCTAACAGCAACTTTCCTCATCTGCTATTAAGTGCAAAATTCCTGTTCCCCTCTGCAACTTCACAGTATTTGTTGTAGCTGTTGTTTGGTAATCCATGAAAAAGCTTGCCCCTTCAGCTGAGGTCAGTAAAATAATCCTCTTCAAAACAAAAGAAATACCTCAGCAACAGAGTATTAGCATCAGGACAGGAATGTAACATATTAATTAACCTCAGGATAATTAAGCATTTTCACTGCCTTCTAGAGTAAACAATTTATTCTGGTCAATTATGAGATCACCATGATAGGACAAATGAAGAGATAGCTGCTAACAAAAAGAATTATCCAATAAACTTTTGGTCAGTTGTACAGCTTTTCTTCTTGTTCATCAAGACTGAAAATTAGTGAGAGGTGAATCGGAGTGGCAGTGGGGCAACAGCCTTGATGCTGTGCAAGCAAGGTTCAGCAACAGCTGAAACAGGCACGTTACCAACCCTTCTGGCCACAGAAAGCACAGCAAAAGCACAGCACCACAGGGGCTGCAGTGAAAAGTCCATCTCATCCTGTTACAGATCTAAACCAAAAATAAATACAAGTCCACAAAGTGTAATTAGTCTTCTCATACCAGTACATTCCACACATACTACTATATTGCATTCCTAGAAATTTTGTTCTATTCTTCTGACCTGTATCTGCAGTTTTCTTAGACTGGAGAGCTCCTTTAACATAATCCTCAAGACAAGCAGGTAATATAGCTCAGATGCCCTAAACTGTGACTGTTATGTTTATGTCATCAGAACAACTAAAATTTGAAATTGTCTTGGGCACAAAATTTAAGCAATACTTCACAGTCAAATCCCTTTGTTGTTAAAGCAAAGCAATAACTTCACCAGGAAGTGAAATTATCAAGATAATTTCCTTTTGGGCATCAACAGTACAAAAAAAGATAGTGAGAATTTCTAACAATTTATGAACCTGGTTTGATGCATAGATATTAGCTGTCAGTATTTCAAATCACAATTAAAACAAACAAAAAAAGAAATTAATGCAACAGACCCAATCATTCCTTCAAAACATCTTTCTTGACTAAACAGAAAGTCTTGAAAGTCTGTCCTAGCCAATGGAAGTGGAGCTCTCCTATTTCCCCTTTATCCTTGTAACATTATGCTCTGTCATTCCCATTCTACCAACATTTCTCCTGTTCTGACAGAAGTACCCATGAACTCTTTTCAAATAATGTCATTTTAAAATGAGAAACACAGGCTGTGTAGACTTTTCCATGCTTCTATACAGTTTCCATTAAATTCAGATAGTTTTCCAACAGTATACTTGATTCACTGGACTAGAAAAATCTCAAAAAATCTCAAAAAACTGAAAGCCACTGTGACTCAGATGCTAGCAGACAGAAATAAATGCTCTATGATCTTGAGGATTCACCTTCTGAGCATGTAGCTGAAGTGCCAGATTTACATCATGACTGGTCATGTAAAGAATGAGAATGGAGGAAAACAAGGACTGGCCATACACCTTCATCCACAAAAACACACTCAGATACCTTCTAAGAATAATGTACAGCTTTGAGGCAGGTAAAGGACCTAGGAATGTACTTCTGCTTTCACAAACAGCCACAAGATAAAGGTGATGCAAGCCACCAGTGACATGAGTCAGAAGACAATCTACTATGGAATGACATCTCCTGCTGACTGTAACATGTTCACAAAAGTATGAGATCGGTTTTCTTTTCCTCCCATAGACCTCTTAGGGAACAGAAAAAAAACCTTCAAAACCCACGGCTAGATTTATTTCCATGGACAGAAACTAGAATGGCATTGATGAAATCAACTTTCAGGCAGACCCATTCTTTACTACCAGCATCTAAGATGTAAATTTAAACATATATCTGTTGTGCACTATAAATTGGGCTTTTAAGTCCAGGTTTTTGGAAAAAAAATAAGTGTGTTTACTTTGGTCAAAAGTATATGTTTCTATTTCTTGTTTTCTATATTAATGACATTCCTTCACTCAATACTCTTGAAATTAGTAACAATTAATTATAAATTAGTATTTGTCTATGTTGTTTTCTTACTAGCATCTTGACCAGTTTTGGTGGGGTTTTTTCCTGTTTTTTTGGTGTGCTCTTCACTCAATCTTCTTATACAACTGTTTTCAAAAGCTACTGTTTAAGAGTAGCTCAAACATAGAACTTACTCTTTCTAGTAAACAACTTGGAATCCATTATTTATCACAGTCACATACGTATTTATCACAGTCACATTTTACCAAGATGGAACTAAAGATCAGCCATAGATCAAATCACAGGTAAAAGATAAACTGCACAGTGCCATAGATAAGCTCTACTTATTAAATGGAAATGGGAGTACAAATAGTTCAAACATCTCTGTCCTCATTCTTGTAACTTAATGCTTTCCAAAGGCTTCTTAGCTCTTTCTGTAAAATAGAACCATTTAAAAAAGCTAAAGTAAGAAAAAAAAGCCCCACAAAAGCCCACAAACATTGTTTCATCCAAGTTGTCTTTCAGCAGGAAGATTACAGGCTCAAAGAAAGCTTTTTAACAAATACAACTTAGTTCTTCACAACTAACATATTTTGCAAGCCCCACAGTTGTAAGCTACATTTTCCTTTAGCATCTAAGCTGAAGACAGTAAAATTAACATCTCAGCAGGAACATGAAAGGATTTCTAATTGCAGAATTGGGTGAATATCAAAACAGGCTTTCTGCTGTGTATCAGGAGTCATTCTTCACATGGAAAAAACCAATTCTCTCAGGCCACAGTGGTGATTACTTCATTTTCAAAAAACTTGTGACCAGAAGTGTTTTTTTTAGCTACAGTTGAGAGACAAGCTGAAACCCAAACAGTCCAGAGAGCTTCTACACAGGAAGAAAGAACTGGTGTAAATTCAGAAACGCTCTCTTGGAGCAAACAACAGTTTTTATGCAGGTACCTCAGTAAGAATAGCAAGTGGTGCCTTATTAAACTTCTGTATGTTACCTCTTCCATTTAGTATGGACTTCACCATCAAACTGCTTTAACCACAGGCAATGGAGAATGGGCAAAGCAGTGCCATTCCAAAAACAGAAACTCATCAAAGGAAATAAAAAAATTCCTCAGTGAATGAGGATGAATTTTCAAAACACTATATGTAAACTGAAATACAATCCAATGCACCCTAGGGGAAGCTATGAAAACTTTCTGAAAAGCACTGTTCTTGTTGAAATGGACTCTTTTCCTGGGAAGTACGACATTGCCTTGTACACAGTACTGCAAGGCAACAGCTTAGGTTATACCCATTACTGCTCAGCACTTACTTTGAAGTCTGATAGTGCTATTACCTAAAAATGACACTTGATATTGTGCTTCAAAAACTCTTCCACAAATTGTGAAGCACTTGTTTGTTTACAGCACTGTAGAAGAATAATTATGCATAACCCAACAGGCTGCCCACAGGGTAAGTCAGATCAGCTCCTTAACAGGCTTAACTCATGTACTGGCTTTTTAGAATAGCTTTTATGCTGAACATTAATGAGCGTGGCTTTAAAAAGGAAAGAGTACGAACCCTGTAGAGGGGGTGGCATTTGTCCTTGAAACATGGTGCCAAACGAGCGTAGATCTGCAGGCTATAGTAATAACTTGCCAGCTGGAGAGATAAGGCAGAATGTAATTGCTTTTCAAAGCATTTGTTGGCATCTACCACCTAGAAGAAAGACAGCATTAATTTGCATGCAACAATTAGCAAGCATACAACATTAAGTGTACAAACTTTCTAAAAAGCTACTTGCTGTCCTTTAGGAATAGCTCTGTGTTTTTCTTGCACAGAAGTAAATAAGTAACCTCTGCACATAAAGATAATTCTACATTATGATGCCTTTTTCCCCTCTTGCACGAACACCTAACCAAAATGTTTTTCCAACTAGACTACTGCTGCTTCTATACCACAAGGTTACTATCCACATTTCTGAGTAACATTAGAATTGTCAGTCTGGTGGCCCAACTTCTATTTTAAGTAAGAAAACGTGTCTTTTCACCAGTGCCATGCTCAACAGACTGTCCAATGACACTTGTTCAGTTTCGTTTATATGCACCAGCCTAATCTGTAGAAATGTCTATTAAAATTAATTCAAACACTTAAGATTTTAAAATCTTAAGGAAATGAAATTTTCTAATGGAATTCTGAAATTCTATGAATAGTCTTTCCTGGCAAAAACTTACAAACAAAGCCCCTATCAACGTACCTGTGGCAATGCAAGTAGGTAGGCAAGGGACAAGGCTGCATCCTTTGGTAAAGCATCACTTGCCAGTTGTAGCAGAACTGCAACACAGAGGAAGCAGACACAAAGTTTAGATTACCAATCAAGGCTTGCTTGGCCTTGAGAGCTAGCAAATGAAATATCTTCAGGGCAGCTATATTTTATTAGACACTAGCTTGAAGCACTCCAGATATACTTAATTAAACACTTATCAGTGCAATCCAGAAAGAGATAATATATAATTAAACTGCAGCACAGCTTTACCTTAACTTCCAGGCAAAGTGCTTGATACATTAACCAAAGAAGAATGAGACTATGCAGCAGCAGGTGCTAAACAAAGCCACTTGTAATGATTTCCAGGAAGTACTTTTCTTGTAAAATCAAGGAAGTAATGTAATGTTGTAAGAGTTCAAAGATACCAAGAAGAGAAATGGTACAAAATGACTTTTCTTCAAGCCTGAGCTCAAATTCCCCTATCACTGAACATAACAAACCACATCAAAAAAATTCTGCCTTAATTAACAATTACAGCAAAAAGCCACAAGTGTCATAAGAAACACCAAAACCAGGTTCTGCTACATACTGAAAACAAGTATCAGTACTACAGCAATTGAAAGAAATACATCAAAGGATAAGTTTTCTGATTATAAACACATACACTTCTGGTAAAACTGACACAAAATCCACCTGCTTTTCCTACATTATAGATACCAAACTTGGTGGGGAGGGTTTTTTTCCATCGTTATAGATTATATTATTACAAATGTCATCAATAACAGTATTATTTCAATAGGAAGTAGCTATCTTCCAGCAACTTAGCTCTTTGTTTTATTTCAAAGAAGTCTCAAACACCTGTATTTCCACATTACATAAACTCCTCTGCAGGGCATGCTGGTAAAAACCCAATTACTTTACACATACTCCCCCAGTGAATTCTTTGTTCCAAAGAATGACTTATAAAAGGCTTGAATGACCAATTACAATTTTCAGATTATCATTAATTTGCCATCAGCCTAAAGTGGATTTACATGCTGGCCCATGGCCAGATACAAACACTAAATTTCTATGTGACAAGTCATCACAGAGGCTGCTACATAAGCCTATCCAAAAGCACCTATACTTTATGCCTCAAATGGTTTTTACTGTGCTTCAGGCAGCTTCTTGCTCCTGACAGATTGTTTCTGCTACACTAAATAACCTGTATGCTGTCCAAGTAAAGACAGTAAGAATGCTAGAAATATCTAATATTAAAATCTTGACGAAAATTGCTGGCTCCTTTTCTGATCACAAGCAGTTACTTTCTGTACTCTTACAACCCCTTCTAGTTAAACAGAAAAGAAAAGGGGAGAAGAGAAGCAAGTTTCAGCTCTGCTCTCTTTTCCCTTTTTTTGGAGAATTAATGTCAGTAAAACCTCTTGAATACACAATAAATTACTGTAATTGTAATTTTTTGCATAAAGTGTGACACAAATGTACATAAGAATGTACGTAAGAAGAAAGAACTGCCTCTACTGTAACACCTTCAGAGAAAAAAAAATCCTCTGTACTAATTCAATAAATTTTCTGCATGCTGGTGTACTCTTGAGAGGTTTTCATGTATCCATACTTACATGTTCACTTTACATGTACACAAGTAAGTGTATACACAAGTAATTTCATACACCTTTCTGTCCCCCAGTGAAGCCCTACAAGAATCCTCTGCAGTCTAACAGGGCTGAATTCAAATCACAGGTTCCAGATACTAACAGGATGCTGTTTGGTCTTCACAAAATTTACATTGTATCATCATTTTCAATCATGTATC
Source organism: Anthoscopus minutus (assembly GCA_013399455.1). NCBI lineage: Eukaryota > Metazoa > Chordata > Aves > Passeriformes > Paridae > Anthoscopus > Anthoscopus minutus. Next base: position 244 of record VWYI01046130.1, on the reverse strand, counting down.
TTCAAAAAATTTACAGGAACCGAATGTCATTTTAGACCACTGTCAATCTGGAATTTGCCACAGGGATTAAACATTACAGGGTCATCAAACCAGGGAGGGCAGGCAGTGACAAGCAAAATTCTAATGCTGCTGTCCCCCTGCAGTCCCACAAGCACAACTTTCTCAGGAAAACACAAAAATATTTTGATTTTACAAATATTTTCATTTCCTGTGCAGGTCTTTATGCCACAAGCCTGTTTGAGAG